>JAVJGI010000035.1:33891853-33915066 GCA_035590275.1 Ibycter americanus
GGCGGGAGAGGGAGTACGCAGGCTGTGAGGGGAGAGGTACGAGCGTGAAGATGCACTGGAGATACCCTACAGCAAGCTGGCAGCATCTGCACTGTCGTTCACATGCGCCCTGTGCAGGGGTTGTAGCCTCTGAAGGGGCGAGGGGTGCTGCCCCTGCTTGCTGCATGCTGCTCCGCTCCCTGAACCTGTCGGACGTGGCTGGCGGGGATGTGTGACCCCCAGGGCCACTGTCCAGAGCACCCGCTGCCGGGAAGCGCGCCCGTGTCCGGTACCCAGGCGTGGGGAGGGCGTTAAGGGGCTTGCAGGAAAGGGTCCTGCAGGCTCTCCAGAGTAAAGCCCCTTCTCCTGCTGCTTCCAGTTTAACTGCCCTAATCTCGTCCCTTTCCCTAAACTTCCTCGGTTGTGGGGCAGGGAGTTATGTCCATCTTGTCTTGAAGTGCCAGCCACCCTCCAGCCAGGTCTCTGCTGGCCACAGAGGAGGCTGTGCCCCTCCTGGCAGTTTTGGCTGGCCTGGGGTACCTGGAGCTGCCACTTCTGCTGGACTTTTTTGTTCCTGGCTCATGGACTAGGGGTTCTTCATTGACCCATGTTGGTTGTGTGACCCAAGCTGTGCCAGCTCTGATGCCTCATCTCCCCAGTGGCTGTATTTTTCCAGGCATTGTTTCTATAACTTCCAAAAATCCAGGTTTTTTTCTGCTCCCTGCCACCCTGGGGTCAAAGCCTTTGCCCAGCAGCTCTGTGATGTACAACTGTGTGTTGCGCATCTCGGATGACCAGCCACCTTTCAGCCTCTCAGATGCACCCTCCGTCCTTGCCCTGCAGGGGCTGTAGCTGAACAAAGAGCTCGTTTTCTTGGTGAAGAGCATAAGAGTGGAAATTCTCATCGAGGCCCCACCTCTTCCAGGAAACCGCTCCGCGAAGCAGGCGGTGGAAGGGCCGTGGTGCAAGGGCCGCGCAGGGGTGGCATCGGTCCCCGCAGCACGTGGCTGTGCCCCTGCAGGAGTACGTCGTGGCCCTACACGGCAGGTGCAGCCTCGCCGCACGCCAGCACCGCGGCTCTCGTCACTTCCTTGCATGTGTCCTGGGAAAGCGCTTTACCAGGTGGAGAAAAGGACTTTGTGGGGAAATATTTTGACCTTGTCCATCCTCTGGAGGACACTGGTGGCCTCACCCACAGCCCATCCTTTCTCCCCAGAACGCTCACCTCCCTGCTTGCATCCATCCAGAGGCTCATCCCTCTTCTCTCCTGGGCACCCTCTCAGCCTCTCCATGCTCCCTGCTCCCAGCTCATGACTTGACACAAACCGTGCTAAAACCCACTTAGCTGATGCGCAGCAACCAGGCTTTGGTGCCCCCAGGCATCCCTACACAGTGGGTCACACCCGCTCTGCTGGGGGCCTGTTTTATGGTCTGGCTGGGCTGGCTGGTGGTCAGCTCTCACTAGACAGAGTTTGTTGCAGTGCCTGAGATGCTGCACGTTACCCCCACACTAGAAACAGCAGTGCTTCCACAGCAGCCTTCCCACAGCCGCCTTCCTGATGCGGATCTCCCTCTCCAAAACCACAGCAGGAGGAAAGGACTCCAAAAAGAGAAGGTGCCTTCTGCTGGGTCCACCTGGAATGGATGCGCTGTGTGCACACAGGATCATTTCTTTGGCTCTACCCCAAGTGGAGAGTTTCGCTGTGACTTTTGACAACCTTTCAGCAAGGTCTCAAAGTCCAGCGAAGTGGCTGTATGAAAAGCCGTGGGAGGCTGAGCTCCAAGGACAGAGACTGCTTTTCAAGCTTATGTTGCTGCTCCTTAGTACATAGCTGCTCTGAATGAGCAAGCTCCACAGAAAAGATGAAATTTGAGGATGTCTTGCTGGACATTGGTGGCTTTGGCAGATTCCAGATTTTTATTTTGTGTATCCTCTGCTTCCCCAGAATCAACCTTCCCATGCATTTCCTGCTGCACAACTTTCTTGCTGCTACACCCGATCATCACTGTGCAATTCCACATCAGGAGGCATTTGGGAACCTCACCAGGGAGGAAGTTCTGCTCATCAGCATCCCCCGGGAGCCCGATGGCACTTTCAGGTCCTGTGAGATGTTCTCGCAGCCTCAGTTTCACCTGCTGCTCAATTCCTCTCTGCAACCAGAAAATGGCTCCGTCATCCAGCCCTGCCAGCACGGATGGGTCTATGACCACTCACAGTTCACCTCCACCATCTCCACCCAGGTAATGCCTGGCCTGTGATCTAGCAGAAAATGAAATGAGCTCAGTGTTTTGAGGGGCAGAGGGAGAGGTGTTTGCTGGGTGCACAGAATCAGAGGGGAATCTTTGCATTTTAAGTACTGGAAATTACTTGTTCAGAAGAGATGTCCTAGGATGGGGAAGCTCTGTGAAGCCCAGAGTTAGAAGCCAACATCACGTTATTATTGTTATTATTATTGTTATAGTTAGTTATTGTTATTGTTGCTTGGTTGTTATATTATTATAGTAGTTGTTGTTGTTGTTATTGTTGTTATTATTATTATAACTTGCTTAGATTGATAGTTAGAAGCCAACATTTATCCTTATAAGCATCTTAATTTCCCCAGATGATTGAGAGATTGGGCGGTGGGGGGGAAGACACACATACAGGATTTTCTCTGCTTGAGTCCCATGACATCTGCACAGGGTTGCACCCTGTCAGGATTTCATATGAGCCCCTGACTTGCTTTCTTGATTTTCCAAACACTTTGAAACTTCTACTCCCTTGGCCACCCATCCTCTCCCATCTCCGGCTTCCTCCTCTTCTCCCCAGACCACGCTGCCTCCCTCCTCCCACCGGCAGCGTCTCCCGCTGAAGCCAAGCGGCTCTCCGAGGGCCTCCCACGGGACGTGACACGCTGCCAGCCGCAGCCTTGAGCCTGCTGGAGGTCCCTGCCCATCAAACATTGACCACCCGCCTTCTGCAACACTTTGCTAGGGCTGACAGTGACACCTCTGGGCGTTAATGCTTTACCTTCCTGCAGACCACAGGAGGTCTTAGGGAAGGGGACAATTTGGTCAGACCAAAGGGGCACGGCTGGGCTGGAGATGATAGCGCTGACTGTCCCGGTGAGGGCAGGGCCAAGTCTTCGCCTAGAGCCGGTGCCTCCTCCCCCCCCAGCACCCAGCCACCCCTGCTCTGGGCAGGCACGGAGCAGGGGGTCAGGTGTGCACCAGGTCTGGGCCCGATTTCTGCCTGTTTCAGGGAGAAAGGTGTAAAGCACCCTCGGGGGAAAAGGCCAGGCGGCCGCTGCAGCACGGGTGCTGAGCGCGGAGCCTCGTGATGCTGCACCCCGCAGTGCCCGTCACACCAGGGCCACCCAGGACATGGCAGAGGGGGCTGGGGGGCACGCACCCGGGCGGGCCGAGAGCAGCTATCGCGGGGCCAGGAGAGGCGCAGGGGGGGCTCCGTGGTGAGGGGAACCCTGGAGAGCTTGCCGATGGCCAGCAAGTGTCCGCAGAGAGGCTGTCGCAAGGGCGATAGCCAACTGGGCTGAGTTTTGTACGGTGCAGCTTGAGGTTTTCCAGGAGCCCAGCACCGTCCTCCTGCGGTTCAGTGCGGGACCCTCCCCCTCAGCCGGGCGGCAGGGACACCTGGCAAGGCAGGGGCTGGGCTGGGCGCCAAGTGTCACGGTGTCCTTGTGTTCCAGTGGGACCTCGTGTGCGAGCAGCGCGGACTGAACCAGGCGACTGCAACCTTCTTCTTCGCTGGCGTGACCATGGGGGCCGTGGTGTTCGGATACCTTTCGGACAGGTTTGATCCCCTTCAGGCTGTTCCTCCAGGGCCTCCGTTTCATGACACGAACTTAACAAACCTGTGACCTGCAAAAGGCAATCAGAAGGGCAGAGAAAGGAGAAAGCACAATCACAAAGGGAGAATCCAGCCTCTCCCCAGAAAATTGGGTTAAAGTCCTAGAGGGAAGCAATGCAGGGGCTAAATGCTTCATGGTCAGGCAGGCAGCAGCCCACCAGGGAGGCGGCTCTGGCCTCAGGTAGGGGTACAATGCACTGCAACAGGGACCCCTGCATCGCTTTTGTTGCTGCAGGAACAGTAAAAACTGAAAAAACCCCACTGTGAGACTGATTTCAGAAAAGATGACTGTCTAAAAATGTTAAAACAAAACCAAAACAAGAGACTAAAAGAGTTAACTCCGCGCAAGTTGTACAGAAATTGGTTAAGGACACCCAAGTGAGGGGCTGGGGGAAATGCATGCCACAGCTGCGAAATAGTCTCCAGAAAGCAAAAAGTGACTCTGTCATTACTTGAGAAGGAGGGCAGGGGAGGTTCTTATAAGCAGGGAGCATTCCTCAAGAGCTGAGGCAATGAGGAAGACAGGAGTAAATCCACTCTCTCTGGTTAAATGTTAGAATGTGATAATGTAAACCTGAAAAAAAGGCTGAGTAATAACCTACAAAGGGCATCGATTAAGAAATTAAGTATTTTTGCAAACAGCAGAACCAGGGAACCTACTGGAGAGCATGCAGTGCTGACCTGCCATCAGGGTGCTCACCCGCTGCCCACTATCCATCACTGCTGCCTGAGCCTCCTGCCTGGGAAACCGCTCCCCCATTTCCTTCCTCCGGGAGCAAACAGGCGTTAGGGTACAGCAGGCTACAAAATCACTGCGTAGCAGAGGGGAACCAGCTTCACAGCATGAAGCACCGAGACACTTAGTGCTGAGGATGGGAATTTTTACATCCGTATCTTTGCCTGTGGGTCTATGGGCATACTCGTGCAAGGATCCAGACGCGTGGCTGGTCCTCAAACCGTGTGTCTTGGCTTTGTATCTGAAAGAGCTTTGTAGCACAGTTGGAGGGAAAGAAAGTCAGAGTCAGGAAAAGGAGCAGGACAAAATATGGCAGAAGAGAAGGTGTCCACTAGAGCAAAATGAGAAATTGTGTTTCAGATGGGTTGTAGGGGGGGAGAGCCAGCAGAAGACCAAGGCGTCAGAGGAGCATCTGGCGGTACAAGGGCCGGGGTGAGCCATCACGGGGCTGTGCTGGCAGCGGGACGGTGCGTGGGGGCAGGTGCTGGAGCTGGGGTATGAGGTGGGCAGACAGAAGGGGGCACAGAGAAATACAGGGGTGAGTGCCAGTGAACTGCCAGGGGCGGGGGGCCGGCCCGGCGCCCTGCACCACCTTTGCAACCAAAGAGCTGCGGCACGGTCGGCATCGCACGACCAGCAGCGGGGAGCTGGGAAGTGACACGTTTCAAACCAGTTTGTGGCTGGTGTCCCACCAAGGCCTCAGGAGCTGTGCGCCCGGCAGCCCGACCGCTCGCTGTACCAGGCAAATCAGCAGAACCTGTCCCGAAAGGTCGAGCCAGTGTGGTGTGACACGCTAGTGAAGAATCAGCGGGGCTTCTGCAGAGGATCCGTGCCTCACAAACACACCCCATTGCTTCACACGCACCAACAGGCATGTGAACACAGGAGGTACCGTCTGCATGGACTTCAAGCATTTTCCTTACCAAAGGCTCCTAAAGAAACTGAGCTGCCCTAGGATAAGAAGGAAGGTCTCTGCATGACTAAATAATTTATTAAAACAGAGGAAGGAAGGAGGAGATGCGAGTGTTTGGTTGTGACAATGGAGGGAGCCATGTGTGGACCTGTGCCTGGCTTTATGTGCTTTTCAGCACAATTATAAATAATCTGGAAAAGGAGCAAGTGAGGAGGTGATGCTGAGTGGCCAGGCTGGTAGGGATGAGACCTGAGTGTGGAGAACTGCAGAAGGAGCTTCATGAGCTCTGTTACTGGATGGGAGCATCAGAAGAGAAAATTGCAGGGTAGATTAAAATAAAAAGAGAAGCAATTCTAACTTCTCATTTAAAATAGAGGCCTCTGACCTGACCAGAGCTGCAGAGCAAGACTTTGGGGTTATGACAGACAGCTCCAGGCAAACACGCACTTGGCAATGAGCAGTGGCTTGGCAAGCAAATGGAAAATTAAGAATCATTAGGAAAGGAATGGAAAATAAAAGAGAATATCACTGTGCAGTAACACGTAAATGCATGGTGGCCCCACATCTTGAATGCCATGTGCGGTTTTCCTTCCCCATCCCAAAAGGATACAGAAGAAACGGAGAGAGGTTGGAGAAGCTAACGAACAAGACCAAGCCATGGCTTGACTTGCCATCAGTCAGAGCAGGACCCTCCAGCCTGCGCCGGGGGCGGCTGGCGGGGGCTGGACGGCCAGCTGTGCCCTCGCCAGCAGCCTGCAGCCGGGCTGGAGGTGCGCAGCCCACCCGAGCTCCTGGCCCCGGGGGCACGGCTGGCGCCAGGAAGGGCTGGCAGCCCAGGGGACCGCAGCGGGGGCAGCGCACCAGCACATCGGCAGTCGGTTTGGCAGACCTTACACCTCAGATGTCACGCCGTGCCCCACATCGCCCCTGAGACCCCTTAGAAGCTGACGTCCCGTTAGCGACCTTCCTTTTCTCTAGCAGAGATGGGGTCCCACCCCCACGCTCACAGTGATGCAGGGGTTTCGTCTCTGGTGCTCCAGGTCCTGGCATTAGGATTCAGCTCAGGTTTGTTTTGTTCTAAGCCACTACAGACATTTGGATTTGAGAAATCTCTACCGACAAATTTTACCCTGGTAAACTCTCCAACAACCTTCACTGTGAATGTAGATACACAAAAAAAATTTTATATATATTTTTTTATTTTTATTTTCTGTTATTGACTGCTCTTTTCCAAACTCTCCTTTTGTACCTTCTCCTTGTACCAAATTGGCTGCATTATGCTTTGGCAGACTTCCAGACTGGGGTATTTATGAAAATGGCTTTATTTTTTTCATTGTTATGTGTGTGCAGTTTGCTCCTTTTATGTTTTCTACATTTAATCTTTCGAAGGCTGTGCTTTCCTACCTCTCCCTTTGAAGACAATTTTAGCAGCGTTATTTCTAGCCACTCGCTGCAGCCTGCAGCTCAGCCCTGCCAGCTTGCCTCTGGTGCTCCTCGCAGGTGGCACGCATTTGCTGAGAAAGTCTAGTAATGGGTCCATAAATAGCTGCCTTGCACCCTGCAGGGAATCTTATGGCTTTATACACTTCTCACTGTATTTTCAAGAAAAATCTTCATTTAAAAAAATGTATCCTCTTCCTTAGGCTGTTACCCTATTGGAAACTGGATGCAGCTCTGGGGTGTTTCTGGGTGTTTCCTGCTCCAGCCCAGGGGCATTGCGATGATGCAAACTGGCTCTGCTTAAATTCCAAAGCAGATCCAGCAAGCTGCCCGGGCCCAAGCCATGGGTTGTTTCTCCAGCAGATTCACTAACTAGCTGCCACATGAAGTCATTTATGATAATGTTTAGGGATGTTATTGTGGCATTACATCCCAGCACATCACTTTTTCCCCTGGAGTGATCATTCTTGCCACCATCCTTCTCTGGTGGCCACTAATAGAGCCCTAATGCCAGAATCAGAGCAGGGTTTCAGTCCCTACGGGCTGAACGTTACCTGTTGACAGGGTTAATTTACTGCTTTTGAACCTCAGTTTTTGTCACAGGCAGTGATGATGTTCACCAGAAGACTGACATCTATCTTGTGCTCTGTTTTGATTTTTAGGTTTTCATAAGTTGTATAGAAATACATACACACATATTTGTGCCTCTGTGTGTGTATACATGTGCATTTGTGGGCACTTGATTTTCTGTATTTCTCCCCACCCTCCACACAGGACTCTGCACCAGGGGTAAGATGGTCCTACAGCTTCCCAAGCCCTTGGGAATGACCTCGTAGCAGGTTCCTCACAGACCCCTTAGGACACCGGGGCTATTTGCATATGTGGACTGGATTCCTTTTGTATTCCTTTGGGATCTTTGTTTTCCTTGCAAGGATCGGGGTGAAAGTGTCACAGTTCTCTGTCCTCCTTGACAGTGGTGGCAGTGGCTGGCCCTGAGCGAGCCAGGGGAGAAGGACCTGCTGAGCCAGGCGTGGGGACAGCCACAGGACGGAGCAGGGTGGGCAGCACCGTGGGATTTCAAGCTGGCATTTGATGATGGGGTTGAACAGGGGAGCCCGAAACATTGTTTTGATCAGTGCGGCTCTTTCCATCGGAGAGCCTCGTGCCCGATGCTCACGGGGCAGGCTGCCCTCGGAATGGGATCGCACCCCTGTAGCACCAGCTACATCCGCAGCCGCTTCCTCCTCCCGGGACACTGCACCTTGCGCTCTTTGCAGACCAGGCAATATTTTCATTTTCCTTCTCGAGTCTCTGGTTTGCCCCATTTCAAACCCTACTCCCGTGACAGGTTTCCAGCTGCTGTAACCCAGCCTGTGCTCATGGCAGGTTCGGACGGAAAGCCATGCTCCTGCTGTCGCTTGTGTGCTCTGTCGTGTTTGGGATGCTGAGCGCTGCCTCCATCTCCTACAGCATGCTGGCCATCACACGGACCCTCACCGGGGTGGCCCTGAGCGGCGTCTCCCTTATTGTATTGCCTTTGGGTAAGTGTGGGGGGGTTTGTGGGTGCCCAGCGGTACAGGGGGCTTCGACCAGGCAGTGGGGAGGTAGGGACATGTCTACCAGACAGGACAGAGCTAGTAGGAACAGGAGCTTGGGAATTGTTATGTGTGCCACTTCACTAAGGACAGCCAGAGAGAACATCCCTCTTGGGAGGATCCAAGAATTACAGTTTACTGTTAGTCTAATTAATGCTTTAACAGTCTACGCAACATATAACAGCCACTTATCAGTACTTCTGTTGCAACATTAACACTTGCAATCCATGCTGCCCCATTCCCGTTAAGGCTCACCAGTAGTACAACAAAAGCCATAAACCAAAGTATCTGCCCCTGTCCTCTGAGACTGAGTTCTCACCCTTCAAATACGCCACTGAGACAATTCATCAGCGTTGCCGTGTCCTCAGCAGGAGGAGGACGGTGGGACATTTGCAGTGGCATGCAGTACCTCCCCAGTCTTGAGTTTGCTCACAGTTTTTGTAAGTTCCCAGTCTGCTTTTGGGGAATGGGGGAAAAACCCACAAAAAAAGATTGTACAGAGCTAAGCAAAACTGAAGTGGAAGAATTTAAGTAATTATATAATAAAACATACATATATATATAAAATATATATAATCTATATAAAAATGTAGAGTAAATATTTATATAATAAAAACAAGCTCCAAACTTCAGGGTACCCAACAGAGTGCTGGATGACTTTGTAGATACAGTTGGGACATACTAGGCAAGACGCATTGTACCCAAGACCAAGTTACAGGTGCAGCAAAAATCTCCAGGATTTCTGCAGACATAGCCAAAATCAAGCTAAAATGGCTTCAATACTGGAAAAGTCCACACAAGACCTGACAAATCCCAAGGCCTGCTGTGGTTTTTTATTGTTATAAAGGTTGATGCCTGCAAGACAAAGTAGAGCTTGGGAGGGACATTTCTGATTGTTAGGGGTTGTAGCAAGATGTCCAGATCTTTGGAGGAAAATTGGCTTTTAGTTCACCCACACAAACAAGGAGACCACCATCTGCTCTGGCTTTACGTGAGCGTTAGTATCTGCTCCAGACAGATTCCACATGAACAACAATTCATCTTCATGTATTTCTTTAATCTGGAATAATGAGTGGGCAGAGAAATGGGAAACTGTGCAGGCAAGATGGTTAGGGGAAAAAAAAAGATCTGTTTGATGAAGAAGACCATTTGAATGCTATTGAATGGGATAAAAAAAAAAAAATCGCCTACCTTTTTTTTTATCACTGTTTCTTACTATATGTCCAGTATTTCTTCTTTTAAGGCTTTATTTTAGTTGTTTACCACTTTGCAACAGGTTCAGCATTGTGGATGAAGGTTTAAAATGTACTGAATGTTGGCCAAACAGTGGAACTTCCCTGGAAGTGAAGACCAGGGATGTCACCTCACCTTGCCCTCGTCACAAAGCCCTGCAGGCTCCTTCCTGGAGAAGTCCTGCGTGTCCCAGCTGAACGCTGCCTTCCTCTTGCAGGGATGGAGTGGGTGGACATACAGCACCGCACCCTCTCTGGGGTCCTGACTAGCATCTTCTGGAGCCTTGGGAGCATGCTGCTGGCCCTGGCCGCGTACCTGGTGCGGGAATGGCACTGGCTGCTCGTGGCCGTGACGGGACCTTGTCTCCTGAGCATTGCCAGCCTGTGGTGAGTGCAGCCCCCCGCAGCCGGAGGGCTGGCGGGGTGGGAGCGGCTCCAGCTCGCCTCCCCTGCGCCCGGAGCGTGGCAAACCCGCAAGGCTGACCCTAGGGCTGGCACCAGCGACCCAGGGAGGAGCAGGACTCACCCGAGCCCTCAGGAACCGGAGCGGCCTGGGGTTCATGTCCCCTCAGCTCCAGCGAAGCCGGGAGCCCAGGCTGCGCCGTGGCCCTGGGGACAAGGGGGGCGGTCGGGCCGAGGGCAGGCACCGGGGGCGGGTTGCAGCGCAGAGCAGCGGGATCTGGTGCTGCAGGCGCTGTCGGACACGGCTCAGAGCAAGAGAGCAGACCCCAGTAAAGGGAGGCAGGATCAGGCCAGATGCCCAGCTGTAGCCCCTGGCAGACTCAGGATAAGTGATCTCCCCACCCTCTGCCCCACCTGACGGGGAGCACACCTCGGGCACCGCTTTGTCCCGACGAGCCGACGACGCTTGGCCAGGCGCGCTCCTCCCTGTCCTTCCCACGGCTTTCCCCAGCGCAACCGCCCCGACGGCTCAGATACATCCCCTTTCTGCGGGCCACGTCCCGCCTGTAGCATTATTTAAGAAATTCCTGATATCTCTTGAGCCCTAAAACGAGACATGGTTTGTTTAATCAAAGAAACTGATTTTCCCTTTTCTTTTTTTTCATGTAGTAGCACAGACTAGAGTACAGGGTTGATTCACTGCTACCGCGATTGTAACGTGACATGTATTGGATCAACGTGTTCGATGATCCAAAACAGTCCTTTGAATAAGCAGCTCCATTTCCCAGCCGGATAAAAGTCCCATGTTGGAATAAGCCAGCGGGTATCCCCACAGCTGCCCCGCAGAACCCACGCAGAAACAGGGGCTGGGTCCCCTCCACCTTCGGGGGGCTCTTCAGTTCCCCCCGGACATCGGCGCGGTGCTGCACCACGCTGCAGAAATCCCAGGCGCATCCCTCAGGGCACTGGGGAGCTCGAGCTGGAAACCATGCAGAATTAGCTCTGATTGTTTGACATGTGGGCCCCAAAATTATATGCATAACCTCTGAGCAGAAAGAGTGATATCCAAATGCTAAAGTGCCTTTCCCGTCCCCGCCATCAAAGAGGTGTCTAGAGACTATGGTCTGCTTGCTTACGATGCCTGTCCACCAGCGTGAAGGAGCAGATCTAGCACTGAAATCTCAAATAATACTTATGAAAAATAGGATATAAACTAACGCTGTCGTTAATCAATGGCTCAAAAAAGGATATATTGTTTCGGTGGTGGTGCCGGTTTTCTGGCAAAGAGTAACATCTGGTATTTCACTGATCAAGTCCCACACAACTAAAATATGTGTTCTGCTGACTTTTAGTATGAGTTGTTTTGCTTTTTCTAGGACAAGCAGCCATAAAAAATTGAGTCCTGGGAAATTCACAGATACATTTGAACCTACACTTCCCATGATTATTTTTTTTTCTCTTATGTTAATGCATTTTATGGAGATTAGTTCTCCAACAAATCCTACTGTAGCCTGATCAAACTCCAAGCACCCAAGAGGTCAGTGATTGTTGGCTAAAACTCCCTGAAGTATGGAATCAAAATTTAGTTTAGCGCACTCTGCAGATATTGTTGACACGATGTCAGAACTCAGTTGAGACATTAGACAACAAAAAGAAATAATATTATTCTCTGGAGACGGTGGCAGTGAGCACAAAATGCCATCTTTCAGTCTTTATGTGTCCCGGGGTGCGCTGGGCTGGACACTTACGGGAAGGAGCTGAACACCTTCCAGAAGACCAGTCCTGCAAGTGGTTTTGCTCTACACACCCTTCTCAGCTACTGCTGGCACAGCGATGGCAGTTGTTCATTAGTTCTATTGTAACCTGATCGAGGGCACATTAATCACCCACAGCTTACAGGGATCTGGTCTCGGACCGCTCCAGTGGGAGACTCCAATGAGAGATTTTGACAACTGCGTGAGCCCAGCAGACGTCACACCCACATATTTCTTCAAGGTTGTAAGTCTTCCCACTGGCTGCACAGGATGCTCAGCTGAAAGCCTCCATGAGAACGGCAGATTCTGTGTTCTCCTTCTCTCGGGGGATGGATTTGGGTAGCAGGAGGTAGGTGTTGGCTGCTCTAGCGGCACGTAGCCACCGTGGGGTATTTCCAGTGTCTCCTGGACCCTGACCGCTCTGCAGACCCACACAGCACCGTGTCCCCTCTAGGCCAGGTGGGCTGCACTGTGCCCTGGGGAGCCCCGGGCCATGTAGCCATGAATGGCAACCAGATGCAAGATCAGAGAGAAGTCCAAGGAGAGGGAGCTGCAGATGCTGGTTTATGGCAAGTGCTGGATCTTTTGCTGGAACAGAGCGCAATGTAAGGCACAGGACCCCCTCCCCACACAGGTCTGCTGAGCAGACCTCGGGGTGGCGAATCAGCTGTGCAGCAGTACAGCATCCCTTGTGGCTTGATGAGCAGCATGGATGCTTCGCCGGGGACCGCAGCCGCAATGATCTAGAGCCCAAAGATCTTGACTTTTGCAGAAGGCTTTGATTATTGTGAAAAACAAGTAATTTTAGCAATTAAAAAAGTAAGTATAGAGCTCACTAAATCCTTTCTACCTGGTAATTTTACATACGCTACAATTGCAACGTTTAGAGAGTCCCCAAAAGCACAAATCTGTAAATACAAACTCCTTGGGGCCAATTTTAATTGGTAAGAGTTTTAAACTTCAACCAGCTCAGAAAATTCAAGCTTTGATCAAAGATCACAGGATAAAAAATTTGGCTAGACATACTGCAATTAACAGACTGTACTCCTGTAAGGGTAGGACACACGTATGTGTAACAAGGGTGTCCCATTACTCTTATTCTCATGCACCACAGCTGCTATTTTTAGCTGAGGTTGAAGTCTCCTAGAGAAGACCCTCTGTCTTTGGCTGGGGCCATGCATGCAGGGTGGGAAGCACGGAGCTCCAACACGAACACTGTCTTCTTTCCTCGCACCAGGTGGGTCCCAGAGTCTGCCCGGTGGCTCATCGCCAACGGCAAAGTGAAACAGGCTCACCAGCATCTGCTGAGAGGTGCAAGAATGAACGGAAGGAAAAACTTTGCTGTCTCACCAGAGGTGAGAAACTGAAGATCCAGAGGTGTGTTTTTCCTCTCCCATTTTCTCTCTCTCTCTCCTATTTGATATTTGATATTCTCTACTTCTGTTTGATACCTGAAGCAGTGCTCAGCCTGTGGTCTCTGAGGCGCTGTGGTCCGCAGAGTGCCATGCTCCATTTTACACTAGAAAGCAGCTACACCCACTCTGAAAGATAAAGCAGCAGCTCAGCTCCCGTCAGGCCAGAAATCCCCTTCATTAGGTGGAGTGTCCTTCCATTCATTATTGCCGTGACAAGAAGCCTCAATGTACTGGATGCTGGACTAAATGCGCAGTAAGAGAGAAGCACAGCCTGAAAAAATAAGGCAGGGGCATCACTCCGGTAACAGAAAGGAGAGTGTGCAGGTGCGCCAGCAATTCGTGCAGCTTAGTGTTTGCCGCCTTTGTTGCTGCAGCGTTTGCCAGGTGTTGGTACAGTGCTAGCAGAAAAGCAGACACACATGAATAGCATGTAGTTAGCATATTTTCCTCTCATATTGCACTTGAGATACTGCACATAGTGTTACCCAAAAATGCAAAAGCTAGTCCACCTTAGGCTGTGTTTAGTGTACATGTGAAACTGGAAGACTCTCAGCTATCGTGCCCCAGTGGTGAATGTGGGTGTAAAGAACATAATCAGCATAATCAACCTTTTCCCCTGGCTAAAGCTCTGCTCTCGAGTCAGTCTTGGCTCTGCCAGCAGTTTTACAGGAACGTCGCAAAGGTGAGACATCGGGCAAAGCAGGCACACACCCACTGGTCTGAATCCATTTTTGCTTGACCCCAGAGGTGTAAAGGATGGAGCAGAGATGCTCAGCTAGATGATTGAACAAATAAAGAGGAAGGAGAACCCTACAAAATAGCCGCCTGTCCTCAGTGCTCAGGGTATGAGGCTGATAAGGAAATCTTCATCTTGTGCTGAGTTCTGTCTTAAAAACATATTTTTGCAGTCAGAGTCACAAATGTCGAGACCTTGGTCCATGATGCTTTTTTGCATCCAGGGGATGGTGATAAGCTCAAGTGATGTCCCTGTTCTAGGCAGGACTCAAGGGCCCCGCAGAAGGTGGTCTCTCCCTCTGGAGAAACACCAGAGCATAGTCAGTGCTCACAGCAACCCTTCACAGCCAGGCTTGGATGGCTGCACATCTGTCATCTCTGGCTTATTTGGTCCACATGATTTGTCTTGACCTTCTCAAGAGTAACAAAGCTCAGCTGAGAAATCCAGTGGGTACAGAAGTTTGTGGCTCATTAAATGTTGATGTCTTCCTTAGTGTCTATTGGTTTTCCTCTGACCAAAAGAGGAAGATAGGAAACCCTTGGCACCAGCACATGAGCCTCGTGCTTTGCTGTCACGGTCCAGCCCCATCTCCATGCGCACCCAGTGCTCCTGCATCCACACCGCTTTCTTATCCTGGCCAGCATGCCATTTTTGAATAGCAGTTTCTTAGTATTTGCTGAAGAGGTGATTAGCCCTTTTGCTTTACAACAGAAAAGAGGTGTTTAATTGTAGGGGAATGAAGACAGTGGGTTGATTGACATTGATGATATGCAGCTGTGGCCCCTTGCTTTGACGATGTGCAGCTGTGATCCTATAGCAAAGCAGTTAAATAGCTCTGAGGCGTGTGGGAGAAAAACCTAGAGGAAGCAGAGACAAGGAGCAGTGTGGTCTGGCCTCTGGAGGATGGAGAAACAGCATGGACAGTAGAGTTTGGCTACCGGTAAAGCTTTTTGCTGCTTGCTAGTTTGTTGGTGTTGCGTTATATCCTGACCGCCGTAACTCAGTCGCAACATTTACTCGTGTTAGGGATGATGAGCTGGCAGGTTGTGAGCGTGACTCTCCCTTGCCTTTAAAAAAGCCAGTAGCTCTGACTAAATGTGTGAAAACAACAAGTTATAAGATTTCTCATTCAGCCTTGGCTGATGACTCTGTATTTCAGAGTGCGGTGTTTCACCGGGAAGGGCATGGGCTTGCCCCCTTGTACCATTCTAAGGGTTAGGAAAGGTAGCTGGGGCTTCCCCACTCCACACCAAGTCACACCGTGCTGCGACCCCTGGACGGCGATCGAGAAAGGCTTGCAGGTGACACCTTGCTTGACATGGATTCATGAGGTTTACAAGGACATACTTGTTTCTTCTTGTCCATGTCTAAACATGGACTTGCCTGATTCAAATTTACTTAGTCGACCTGACCGTGCATCAGTGTGTTTTGATGACTGATTATGGTAACAACTGATTTGACTTTGCTTTTGAAAGACACGTAATCTTGGGTAACCGCACAGCATGTGACTGACATACTCTCAGATTTAATGGCATTGTCTTACAGAACTGATTAAGGAATTTCCCCGTGTGAATTTTTTTTTCAGTATGAAAAGCTTTGTCACTCATCCAAAAACTGTGAAGAATAGCATGCAATTAAAAATAAAATCTTAGCTCTTCCCTAGTGAAACATGCTGTTACTGATAGCTATCCTCTTCCCTTTCCTAATGCTTTCTTTCATTTTGTACAATTCTTTTAACCACAGAGCTCTTCGGGCTGGGATTTCTCTTTATTAGATACTTCTGCCAGTCCCCAGCCCCCATAACTGTTCAGCACCATCTCAACTGTAGGTGATGCGGCAGTCCTGCAGGATCCCTCACCGTCCTCCCACCCCAGCCATCGCTGGATTGTGGGCATTTTAAGTTTCTTGGGGTTCTCACTGTTCTGGCTCTCCCAGTTGTCCTTCCAGATGCCAAAAAGTCTGGCTAGCAATACATACTGGAAGACGTTTTCCATGTTAATGTCTTACATTACCCATTTTAATAGTAAATTATGCAACTTAGCGAGAGGACAGGCTGCCGCCAGGGTAACTCAAATCTAATATTGAAATTCTCAGCATTGCAGAAGTAGTCTGTTATCAGAGCATTGTTCTG
Source organism: Ibycter americanus (assembly GCA_035590275.1). Taxonomy (NCBI): domain Eukaryota; kingdom Metazoa; phylum Chordata; class Aves; order Falconiformes; family Falconidae; genus Ibycter; species Ibycter americanus. The sequence continues at coordinate 33,908,034 of JAVJGI010000035.1, forward strand.
CAATGGGAACGTACGGCAAATCCAAGGTGGAGCTGGAGCTGGGGAGGGCAAAGGCCCCAGCCTGCCTAGGGTTTCATGTCTGGACCCTAAAAGTACAGCAGCTAAGCTCTTTCCTTCTTTCCACCTTTCCCAGGCCCTCAGAAGGATGGCAACAGACAGAAAGCCAGGCGGGAATTACTCCTACCTCAGCTTGTTTAGGACACCAGTCCTGCGGAAAATCTCTCTGTGTTCTGGGGCTGTGTGGTAAGTGTCACTGCAGTGGGGGATCTGTCCTGCAGCTGCCCCGCTGGATCTCCCTGAGCCCCGTCTCCGCACGCTCCTTGCAGGTTCGGGGTCGCCTTCTCTTATTACGGCATAAGCATGAAGCTCACGGGCTTTGGGCTCGACCTGTACCTCACCCAGTTTGTCTTTGGCGCCACTGAGGTTCCAGCCAAGATGATCACGTACGTGATGGTGAACCGAATTGGACGACGGCAGAGTCAGGCGTGGACGCTCATCCTGACTGGGCTGTGCATAGGAGTCAACGTCATCATTCCCAAGCGTGAGATGCTCTTATGCAGTGCTGGCTAAAGGGGAGGTTTCTGCTCTGTGCAGTGCTAGAGAAGGAGAACCCGTAGATCTTGTCCACAGGCCATTCTGTACAGAGATGTCCTCCACCTCAAGGGCACCTGTGGGACAAGGCTGCTATTGTGGGCTAGTCCCAATATCTGGTGGCAACAGGTGGTTGCCAGTCACTGTGAAGAGGCTAGTAAGATCCACTGATGGCAAGGGCAAGTGCCCATCTTTATTCTAGACGTTGTCCCATGGGAAATGTCAGGACCTATCCTTTCAACAGTTCAGCTCCCACTCGGGCTAATAGTTACCAAACTTACTGATCCAGCCTTTGGAGACAGCAGCTCCAGGGCTAGAAGCTCCCTGGTTCACCTGTAGGATATTGAGTGTTCTTCCTTCTTGTACTTGAGGCCACAAGAAGCTTCTTCCTAGAGGCTGCTCTTTACCGTTGCCATAAATGTCTTTTCTTTCCTCCCAGCCTTCACCTCCTTGCGCTCTGTAGTAGCCATTGTGGGCAAAGGTTTCTCAGAAGCTGCATTCACTACCGTCTTCTTGTACACCTCCGAGCTGTACCCCACCGTGCTGAGGTAAGAGATGCCACCCACCTGCCTCACACGAACGGCCTCGGTGGGATGTCGCCCTCAGGTCTGGTCTTTGACACCGGCCCGGCAGGACGTACTGTCGGCTAGGTGCTGTGGGACTGATGCCTTGAGAAGCAGCAGGTTCTAGGGGCTACACATACTCACAAGAAAGGGGCAGAAAGCTGCCCCTTTAGCTGGGTTATGCGTGGTTGGGTTATGTTGATAGGGAGGTGTATCAAAAGGTGAGGAGTATTCTGAGGAGGGAGATTTTTGAGCTCTGTAAGGCATCTGTGCATAGTAAAGTTTCAGTTCCCTGTGATAATCTGCCAAAAACAGTTAAAAGACCCAAAAAGTAATCATTTCAAGGACAAAGTTTAATAAGGGACACATACCAACAGCTTTGACAGTCTCCTGGACATCAGGTGGTACTGAAGCAGGGATTAACTAGCCTTTCAGGAGGAAAAAGGGCTTATTTGAAATACCTGGGTAATGGTGACATAAACCGCGATTTAGCAGCTGCATAGTTTGGGATATAGCAGAGACTGGTGGAGGGAATCACCTCACTGGTTTCTTTGTTAAACTCTGGAAAAAAACCGTCATGGATCACAGCAGGGCTTCACCTCCATCCCTCCCTGCCCAGAGCACCCTCCTCTGCCATTTAGCCCTTTAACTTTCACTGGTCTGCTGCGTGTGGGGGACGATGCACATTTAAAGCAAAGTGGGTGCACTGATCAGCTACTTTGCAGATTGGTCTGTATTTTTACCTGCTCAAAGACATTGACAGGTAAAGACAAAAATGTTGGTTCTTTCTGCAGTACTTTGCACATGCACAAGTAGGTCCTGGGGTCCTTGTCAGTGTGAAATGCCACCCATCCCCTTAAAATTAGTAAGCAGAATAGGTCCTACATCTTATTTTTGGCCTCCTCTCCAAGCTCTCCTGGGCTTATAGGCACAGCAGGACCAGAGATGCTCACAGTGCACGCTGCCTGCTTAGAAATACCTGGGAGGAGGAGGGCCTTAGGTCTGTGCTCAGCAGATGGGGGGCTTGCTGAGGGATGGGTAGAAAATGCACTCGGGGTTTTAGACATTTAAAGTGGAAACAACTTCAGAGCAGATATTTTTATTGTGGAATGGCAGCTTCTTTCTCATAACAGACAAAAATCTATTTCTCACAGCAGCTACAGTTGCTCTCTGGGAAATATTACCATTGTAGGAAGATACAAAGAAATAAAAAAAAAAACCAATCTAGAAAAAACCTGGCAGAGGAAAACACCTGGGGAGAAAAAAGCCTCAGCACTTAAGAAAAAAATATGGGGAAGGGGCACAGGGTCTGCACTTCTTCCCAAGGTCTGATACGAAAGAAGCACCCACCTCTTTCTCATGGCGGTGCGCACCACCCCGGTGCCCCACCTTTCCAGGCAGAATGGGATGGGGTACACCTCCTTCGTGGCACGCCTCGGTGGGGCTTTAGCCCCACTCGTGTTCCTGCTGGACGAGGTGTGGAGGTCTCTGCCCGAGGTGACGTACTGCGGCGTAGCCCTGTGCTGTGGCTCGGTGGCCTTCCTGCTGCCAGAGACGCTCAACGTGCACCTGCCGGAGGGCATCGAGGACGTCGAGGAGGCGCGGTAAGCCCGCTCCATCCTGCCCCGCACGCGGAGCCTGCCCGGCGAGGCAGGCAGCATCCCTCTCTGCCGCCTGTAGCTCCCCATCTGCGGGTGGCAGCGGATGAGGGGCAGCCCAGTGGGGATCGGGGCTGTCGGGCCGCCTGCTCTTCCGTCCCTCAGCCCAAACGTGCCGCCTTCCTTCCAGAGCGAAAGGGCCACCGCAGGCCAGCGCTCCCGAGGGCATGCCGCTGCAGTCCCCGCTGAAGTGACGGCCGCTGCGGGACCGCAGAGCCCGGCCATGCTCCCACCAGCCAGCGACAGCCTCCGCTGCCCGCCCGACCCTCCGCCGGGGAGCGGGGCTGGGGACACCGGAGGAAGGAGGCACATCCCAAATCCAGCCGGAGGGAGCTAAGCCGCTCCGTAGTGTGGCCAGGAGCAAGAATGCAGAGGTCTAACGGGGTGTGAAATAAAGGCACCCTGCGCTAAGCTCTTCCAGTCTTTGGCCTTGTCGGACTAGCAGCACCTCTCAGATCACTGCACAGCCTTCCAGAAATGACAGTCCGCTGGCTTACCCACCCCGGGAAACACAATGCAGCCATAACAAATACTGAGCACGAATCATGCAAAACCAAAAAATCTCAAATAAATGTAACTGGATAGTGGATAAACCATGATTGAATTTGGAAATGGCCGGGACATTGATCACAGTGAGGCTCAAAGCCAGCAAAAAGCACATGCAGGAATCTGACTGCGAATGGAGAACTGCAAGCACTGGTCCCACACATACAAAGACAAAAGCTTTTGCAGATTATTTAAATCTAGTGTGTGTGTGTGATAAGTTTTTAGTTAAGCTAAAAAAAAAAAAAAACCACCAAACCCACCCCACTACAGGAACCTTTGCATGAAATATTGAATAATTTATTATTGGACTTCATTCTGTTTACTGGTCTAACACATTGATCTTAAATTTGCAGAATGCCTTTGCCTCTTGCACTCACTCCTGCAAACCACAGAGATGAGCCACCAAATGATCTATACATTTGGAACCCTGACACACAGCACTTTCATAACTTGGGAAGAGGGAACAGTCCCAGGCACACAGTGATTCCCGGGGCTGCGAGCTGTTTTAAGCCAAACCAGGCACAGCCCTTTGGGGGTAACACCAATGCAGGATGCAGCTGCGAGCCGGTGGAGAGGGCCGCGCCATCCCAAGTCACAGAGCACCTCCTAGTAGAAATAAGCTGCCCGGCAAAGTTTTATACATCACCGCTTTGCTTTAAGGCAACAAAAGGAAAGCAAACACCTCAGAACAACCCTAAGGCTGAGGCAATGTTGCATATTATTTCTGTCCGAAAGACTGGGCCAGATAACCTGTCAAATCTCTGGGAAGAGAGCATCTAGCTGGGCACTGCCTCAGGTTCCACAGCAGCAGACCAGAGCTAACAATCAGCTAGCTGCAACGCGCTAACGTTAATTACTGAGCATAATATACCTTCAAAAGTGCCAAGCGCAGAGCACTTGTTTGGGCGCCTGCTCGGGGCACTCCCAGACCTACAGCAAATACGAGGTGGAGATACCCCAGGGTGCTTGTGCCACGAGGCAGCGGGCAAACTGCCAAAGAGTAGAAAGCAGTAGAAATTTCTGGGTTTGGACAAGCCTGGTATCTCTCACTAGTTCACGTTTAGTAAATGCAGGAGTTTTCACATCTTCTCTATATGCCTGTGAGTATAATAAGTTATATTTATAATGCTGTCATCAGTTTCTGACCTGGGAGAAGTACAGCCTCACCTTATTTCGGCCACCCTGCTAGTTGCCAGCAGAGAGCTGGAAAGGACATTTTTCCATCGTTGGCAGAGGAGCCTGAGCAGGCTGATGCTGCGGCACTTTCTCCTGAGCCTTCCAGGACAGGGGTAAGGCAAGCCGTGAAATTCACTTTGTCACAACCTGGCAAGTGGCAGTCCAGGAAAACTTTCAATAAAGAAGGTAAAATTTCACTCCAGAGCGGCAGAAAGGTGAGATTTAATGTCCTTCCCCATCTCTTTAGTCTTGTCAAATCGATAACAGATGGGGTCCCAAATTAATGGGGTGGAGGGCTGACAGCTCCCATTCCCACTCTGCCCACCCAGGAGCGTACCCACAGGCTTTCCCTCACAGATCAAGCTGTGCACTAAGAAATCACCATGGCTCACTTCTACATGGCGGGGTTGAGACAATATTGCATTAACAGCCTTTTCCTTTTCTTGGGCAGGTATTTTTAAGCTCTGATCGTTCTTATATTCAGGAAAAAACTTAGCTTCAAAAAGACTAAATTCAGTTTCCCAAGTTTCATTCCTGTAACAAACAGGATAGACAATAGTGTCCCATTTTAACAACCTCCACTTTGGCATCCTGTTGAAAGTTGGCAAAGAATAATCCAACAGACCTTTTTCATTTGAATGTTGTTATTAGCCATTTGGCCTGTAGTTAAGTGTTCTGCTTTTTCCTTAGACTATTAAGAAAATCAGTGTTTCATTATACCAGGTTAGAAACACTAATTGTTGTCCCTGTCCATAATTCTTTCAAGGTGAAAAGCATTTCATTAAAAACATCTTCAACAATTTAGCAGCAGAAAATGAGATAGCAGTAATACTTTTAATTAAATTTTTCTGTTTGTGAATCACATTAACACCTTGTGCTGTCAAAGAAGAAAAAGCAATAACATCAGTGTGCATGTCATGGCCAATCTACCACACAACTGAGTTTTCTTCAGCAAAATGTTCTTAACTTGTTGGCAATACATCATGATTTATAGCCACTAACATGAGTATATAATGCTGATGTCATTCCTCATACAGTGTCTCTAAGAAAAACAGGACGCTGACCAACTCAAGAACTCAGTTTACATTACTGATAGGTTTTTTAAGACAAACCTGATTGGGGCGGGGCGGGCGAGAGCATCTGAGTTCCAAGTTCTGAAATTGTGAGATAAGATGTCTTTGGTCTGCTGCAGACTTGATTATGAGAAGCACAGAAGTGATGGTTACGAACGAAAAGCCCTTTTCACAAACAGAAAACCCAAACTAAGTAACAATGCATGAGGAAGTAAGAACACATCTTTAGGAAAACTGAAAGATACCAAGAAAAATGTGGTTTGATGAGTCAAATAGATTCAGAAGGTCTGTTGGTTCTCCAGTCCCACTGTGGCATGGCTCAGAGCAGTGTATCACCCCCAGACATGGACAGCCGAGGTCTGAGGGGGCAGAGCAGAGGAGGAAACTGGCCCTTTCCTCACTTGCTCCCCTCTTTCGGCAGCAGTTTATCACTCTGGTTTATCAACATCCTTCTTGAACTGGACAACAGTACCTAGATGCACTCTGACAAGCACTGAGCTGTGGGGAACAGCCCCTTCCCTCCACCTCCTGTCTGTGCCCCTGCTTGTAGGGTCCTCACTGCCACAAGGGCTCAGGGCCATGCCCACCATGCTCCCAGGGCCTTCCTCACAGAGCCCCTCCTGCTCCAGCCTGTCACGGCTGACTTTCCCCTTCATCCTGAATGTCATGGGGTTCCTGTTGTCTCCGGCCTGTCTGGGTCCTGCTGCATGGCATGCCAGCTGACCTCCCCAGGTCTCCGAGGTCCCGGCGTGGCCATGGCAGCCTGTGTGGGTACACAAGGCTGCATGTGGCCCCTCGCCAGGCCACACCTGGCACTGCCCCAGCCCGTGTCTCCAGTGGCAAGACCAAGACCCGAGTCCCACCAGCCCTGCAAGGCTGCAGGGCCCACAAGGGCAACCAACACCTTGCTGCGCCCGCAGCCTGGAGCAGTGCCTGGAGCAGGCTGCAGCCATGGGGCATGGCCCACGGGCTCTGGCACCCAGGGGCTGCTGCTGGGCAGCGTGGGGGTGTGTGCCCCCCAAGGGGCCTGAGCACCGCAGGGGCAGCGCAAGGTGCTGTCCCTAAAATGCGAGTCTGTTCCCAGCGTGCAACAAGCCAATCTCACCCAGAGACGAGACACTGTTTCATTACAGTTGTGCACAACTGGATGCCAGCACACAAAGCCGGCACACCGCAGTACACACATTACGTACAAAATCCTGCCGCACCTCCCCTGCCCGGAGGGCAGGTCCACGGAGATGACTGGCTCTACATTTGCATCTCCCATTACCTAACTTATTTTGCCATACGCATGCCTCTGAGGCAGGGTCCGTTAGCGGGCCCGGGTCTTTCCCTCAGGGGCGGGGACGCTCAGTACGTGAGGCCGGCGCATCCCAGGGCGAGGCCGGGCCGGGCCGCTCTTTGTTCCGCCTTCCCCGAGGCCGAG
>JAVJGI010000035.1:33916143-33932772 GCA_035590275.1 Ibycter americanus
GTGCTGAGCGTGCCTGTGGGGGGGGGCTGCTGCGGGGCGGGGCGGCTGAGGGAGCGAGGCGGCTCCTCCGCCCTGAGCTGAGACTGGGGGGGGGCCTCTGCAGGGGCTGGGGGGGTGACAGCGTCTCTAGTCCCTGCTTGGCACAGGGCGAGGGTTATTCCAGAGGCTGGGGGGGGTGTAGGGCCAGGCCACCCCCCACCTCACCTCTTCCCCTGCTGCCTGAGCCCCTCCGTCACACCGCCAGCGTGTGCGGCCCCCGGACCTTCCCTGTGCGGGCTTGTCGCCTGCTTGCGAGTGCACTGTGTTCCTGGCACAGCCGCCCCGGCCCCCCACCCGCCAGATGGGGAGAAGCTCAGGAGCAGGGAGGGACAGTGCCACGAGCTGCCTGTGAGCGGGCAGAGCCAAGGCAGTACCTGCAGCATTGTAGGGCGCGGCGGGGAGCAGAGATGCACTGTCATTGCCCGTGGCTGGGGGCGAGCTGGCAGGAGCTGTGAGGCTAGCAGGTCTCTGTGCATGGTGCCAGCTGCTGCACTGGCTCCTGTCACCAGGCCTGTCAGGTCTGGGAGGAGGACTCTACCAAACCCCATCAGAGCAGTGTGTTTCCCTCCTGTAGTCCCCTGTGTCTGTATCTGATGGCTGGCAGGGCCCTCCTGGCCTCCCCCCAGCCTTTGGCCCTACTTGCTTCCCTCCTGGGGCGATTCTGCAGCACAGCTGCTGGTTGCAGAAACGTCGGAGCAGGAGGAGCCCCCTCGCCCCAGCAGCTCCAGGGTAGGACGCCTTTTGCAGCCGCTTTCTTGCAGTTGAGACCCAGCACTGACCACTCTCTGGTTTGAAAGTCATCACCTCCAGCAACTCTTCTATTGTTTCCACGTGCATTTGTGAGTGGAAAGTCCCCCATCACATGGCGATGCCATCTGGTCACCTCCCTGTGTCAGGGTGTCTACAGCAGGCAGGGAAGCACTGTGAGAGGCTTAAGCAGTGCAGATGCTCACACACACGGTAGCCAGGCACAGCAAGCAGACTTGCGCCTTAATGTGGGCAGCAGGCAGGGCCTGTGAGCATCAGGCTTCATTGCAGAATGAGTCCAGCTCTTTGCGAGCGGGCCTGCACAGCCCATTCAGCCATGGTGGGCTGGTGGCCGTCTCTTACTAACCCCTTCTGTCCATGGAAGGAGCCCTGAGGTGGTGGAAGGGCTTCAGCAAGCCCTTCAGCATGTGTTGCCATGGGATGCCTGAGCCAAGATACATCTATAACCCATGGAGAGGGACAATGCTTTGGCACTGGCTTCTTTAACTCATCCTCCTATAGCAGGAGCTGGTTGCCTGAAATCAGTAGATTCAGACCAAAAATAACATGGTTATTTTGGTACCTCTTCCAGAAAGCTGTATCTTCTCTGGTGCATCTTCCTAAAGCTGTCTTCCTGAGCAACTGTTGCATCAAAGCTGGCTTGGTTTGGTTTTCCTAAAGGCTGTTGTCAGCGGAAGCAGACATTAATTCAGGGAACTGTAGGGATTTGCATTACTCAGGGGCTGAGCTCAGTCATTTGACATGGGAGAGGGTGGAAGTGGGGACTCTCAGCATGCACCCCTGCTTCTGTCCAGCTGCAGGGGCTTCTGTTGCTCTCATTGATAGCCTAATTCTTGGGTGATTGTGCCCTTAAGCTGTGAGTGCCTGCATCCAAGGCTGTATGTAATGGAAAAGTAGTTTGTGCTAAGGCGAGGAGGGAGAGGCTGCAGAGGCCTCATGGAGCAGAGGATGCTGGACTGTTCCCTGCCAGCCATGGGAGAATCGCCAGTTTGCTCAGTGCCTTGGCAGCTTTTAACCCTGCTAAGTGCACAGTGCAGACCTTACAACATGCCCGAGAATCCATTCCTCTTTCTGCCTCGTGGTCCCTCCTTGCCGACCACCAGGCTCCACATCGCAGCCCACTGCTCCATGGAGGAAATCTCAGGAAACCAACAAGGACGTGCCTCCCAGAGGGTCGGTTATCCAGCAGCAGTGGTTTCAAAGCAGGTTTCAGCCACTTCCATCCTCCTCGTCCCACCAGCCCCATTCCTCTGTCACTGGTAACAGGGTGGGCTGACCACTGTGGGGCAGAGCCCACTCAGAGTGCTGGCATCTCCTTCTGATCCTCAGTTCCTCCAGGAGCCAAGCAAAACCTGGAAACAGAAGGAAATTTGATGTTTTCTTACTGATTTCTTTCAGTAAATTAGTGCCTGGCAGTGCTGACTAGACATGGAAGTGCCTGAAGCTACAGATCTTTTCTGGAAGATGGTTTTCAGCTATCTTGCATTTAAAGATCTGTGAACAAAAAAGTGACCCAGGTCAGGGCCATGACTTTGGAGTGGAAATAGATATTCACTCTCTGTGATCTTGCAGCTGCCTGGTTTTTAAGGTAATGTTCGCCCCAAGCCTTTTTTCCCAGGCAAAACCCAAGGAGGCTAACTAAAGCTCTGAATCCTTTTTCAGGATCTAAATCGCTTCCACAAGCATCATCTTTGAAAAGAGGAGATGAAGATGGAAGTAACTTCCATGCTTGGGGGATTGCCCTGGTCCTAGGTCATTTAAAACCAGAGCAGTTTTCCATCATGTTTTCCCTGTTGATGCTCTTGTCAGTTGCTGTCACCAGTGACGCGGGTATTGCCCCAGGCATCAGTCTCCTCTTGCATGTCCATGTCCATGTTCAGCTGCACTGGTTACGTGGGAGAGGCTGTGTGGCGTTGCCGTGATTAGCGTTACCCTTCGGACACCTGCTGCCATGCTGTCTCCCCAGAGAGCTTCCAGCTGAGCACAAGCGTATGTGTAATGTGAGAAGGTGAAGGAGGGCAGGCTGTGGTGTGAAGTCTAGTGTTGGTAAGGAGGTGCCCATCTATTTGGCACTCTGTTTGGCACTTGTGAGGCCACAGCTGGATACTGGGACCAGTTTGGGACTTGCCATTGCAAGAAAGGCATAGATGCTCTGGAGTGACTTCAGCAGGGGCCATCAGGGTAGTCAGAGGGACACAGGATGGCAAGTCAGGCACTGGGACAGGGACCCGTAGAAGCAGTGGAATCTTCATCCTTAGAGCTACTCAGACTTTGACCAAACAAGAGTTTGGAGCAGAGACCCCCAGAGGTCCCTTCCCACCCCAGCTATCTGAGGGGGCTTGCTGCAAACTGGCAGAAGGAAGCAAGACTCCCAATCTTTTAATGCTTCCCAGTGTTTTGTGATATCGGGTCCAACAGGGAATCCTGCTGCATATGACAAAGAAACAAGGCCCTTTCCCAAGCTGTGATCTTTGCAGCATGGTGTGCTTCCCTGCATCCTCCTACTGCATTTAAGAGTAACTGAAATCTTGGCTTTTAAAAACTCCCACCAGCAAATGGAGAACGTTCTTGGGTGGTGCTGCCAGTTCCATGTGAATTAGGAAATTATTATTTTCCTTTGGAAAATGGAAGTATCAGATTCAGACTAGACTTGGTTAAATGCATGCTTTTTCATAACTAAAAGAAAGGAAACCGCAGGAGCCAGCACCAGCTTAGAGCCTGTTTCTGTGACGCAGGGCAAGGAAGCAGCCGCCTTTCCCTTCCCTACTGCACAGATCCTTTGCACCAAGCAGGTGGTTTGCCTTCATTAATTGAGAAGTTTGTCTGACCTCTTTGTTCCCCCTTTTTAGGCCATGAACCCGGACTTGTGCAGCTGGTGAATTACTACAGGGGAGCAGACAAGCTGTGCCGCAAAGCATCTCTGGTGAAGTAAGAAATTCACTGAAATATTACATGGGATTGGCAGAAATTTTTCTTCTAACTGTTGTCGAGTGTTGAACCTGTTTGGAGGGTATTTCACAGAACAGCTGCCCTGGGAGTGTCCTAGCACGTGCTGTCTTCAGACTCCTCTCTTGATCTCTAGAGCTATCTGAGTGCACAAAGACCTCTTTGTAACTTGAGGGGAAATGCTGTTTCCACTGAATTATGTCTGCTTGAAACCATAGAGTGTATTGAATCAGATTAGAGCCAAATCAAAAGAAAAAAATAACATATCTGCTCTTTTTCCTTGGAGACATTTAATTAAGACCTGTTCCTTTTATTCTGTGTTTCAAACAGAGATGAGACACTAATATGCCTTTAGCTGATCAGATTTGTTGGTCAAACAAATGCTTGGAGACATCTCCAGAAAGAGCTCTGGGAGTTATTTCTGCATGACCAGCTGTACCAGGGTCTCCTGGGGAAATGTGGAGGAGCTTTCATTGCAGATAACCCTTGTCCCTGCGCAAACTCTGCGGCCATTAAGGCATCTTCCTGTCAGAGCTTTTGGCCTCCTTCAGGCATTGGATTCCACATTGGTGTCCGTGCTGCCTCGTGCTGATGCAGTCCTACAGACTCTGTATGCTGACCCGACGCCTCTCCTTCCCCTGCAAAGAACCCAGTCCCAACTGCTTTCTTTGCAGTGGTGATGGTGCTTGTCAGGAACTAGCAGAGCATTTTTTAAACAAGCACTCATGGTGCTCCCCAGCTGGATTTCTCTGTGGCCCGTGGTCTAGAGGCAGTGCTGAAAAGTGCTTGCACACCTGTTTTTTCTCTCCCGAAGCTTGGCTGACCTTTTCAGCTGGGGGGTCAACCATGCATCAAGCTGCTTATGAACCCAAGGGACTACAGATGACGTTCCTCGGGGCTCCCAGGGTGTCGCTGACAGGCTGGCATTTCAACAGAGAGGCACAAATGCACGGAGAGAGTCAGCAAGTCATGAGCTCTGCCTTTGGCCTTAAGCAAAGCACAGAGTGAGCATTCAGAGAGGCAAGCATCTCCCTTGACTGAAAGAAAACAGGCCTGGCCTCCGCTGACAGGAGTTTCCTGGCATCTCTAGACTTTACTGGTAGTAGAGATGTGTCAGGGATCGGAGACTGAATGATGCAAGGGGGATCCCAGACACCCTGGGACGTGAAATGTGTATTGGTGTCCTTGCTTTCTGTGGGTTCCCAGTGGTCTTCATGCACAACTGGGACACCTGATCGGATCGCAGTGGGGGTGGGATCAAGAGCTAAGCACCGCCTCAGGGAACATTGCTGCTCTGGCCTCCCTTTTGCCTGTTGTGATCACAGCATCCTTCCTGCCCTGTTCTGTGTTAGCAAACACACCTCCTCAGTTCCCTTGTGGAGAGACAATGCAGGGAATGCACCACAAGCTCTAGTTACATGGAAACTCCTCCACTGATTGTTTCATGATATCCACAGTATCTACAAAATGTTTAATGAAAGCAAGCAGGTCTAGTTCAAAGAGCAGTGCTCGGCTGCAGGTTGGGGTTGCCACATCATCTTTAGGAAAGCCCTAATTTCAGGGATCTAAGGAAAATATAGTAATTTGGCACAGGCTATCTGTAAGCTGTTGTTCATCACCAAACGAAAGAGCCTAGTTCATGATTTTCACGTATTAAATGATGTCCATGCAGGTGGGGACACTCTGGAGGTTAACAGCCTGTCTCTCTTCACCCAGGCTAATCAAGACAAGCCCAGAACTATCAGAGTCCTGCACGTGGTTCCCCGAGTCCTATGTGATTTACCCAACAAACTTGAAGACCCCCGTGGCTCCAGCACAGAATGGAATTCGCCATCTCATAAACAACACAAGGACAGACGAGCGGGAAGTTTTCTTGGCAGCTTACAACAGGCGGCGGGAAAGCAAAGAAGGCAATGTGTGGATCGCCAAGTCTTCAGCTGGTGCCAAAGGTTTGTTCTCCAGCAAAACGAGCCACCTTGTCGTTATTCCTTACTCCTTACTTGATCGATAGAGTCCTGGGGTTTGACTGAGCCCAGCTGGTATCTAGCCTGTCTATGAAGGGCTTCACCTACCAGCTCCATGCCAGTCAAGCCAGCACAGGGCTTTGCTTTGTCTGCTTGGTGGCCTGGGTCTCCTGACAAGCATTATAACATGTACATGCTACCTAGGACATGGATGGCAGTGAAAGGACCTCCAGTTTTCTACACATGCACCTCAAATGCAGGAAAGTTTGCAGGGAGAAGGCAGCAGGCAAGGGGAATTTGGAGAGCAGGCTATAACAGGGAGCAGAATGGGATGTGTGGAGGAGGGCAGCACGCAGGACAGCAGCCTTAAAGGGCAAGGAGCCTGGCTCTCAGTGCTGCAGCTAGGCCTGGTTTCACCTGGGCAGACATACTGCTGCTTGTCTTTCAGCCAAACCCGGATGCCTGGTGCCAGTGGACTACCCACGGTCACACTGAGAGACTGGCTGAGCAGCCCTGAGCTCAGTGCATCAAAATTACATGCAAGCCTCAGGGGAAGGTACCAGAGCAAAGACAAGCAATGCAGTGCCTGTATGTCCCTTTAATTTGAATAAGGCAATGGAGTGGTAATGTGTCCTTCCTTGTGCCAGGGTCATTGCATCGCTTGCTCTACAGAAATAATGAGCAATTAGATGAGACGGCTGGATACAGCTATAGATGTAATGCTTTGGTAGCTATGTACTGTCTGCCAGTTCAGCAGTGTCACGGGCACGTTATCAGAATGGCCTTGCCATGTGTGCAGGCCCCAGGCAGCAGAGCCCAGCCCGAGGAAGGACATGGTCTTTCCAAAGGGAACAAGCCAACATGTATTACTCAGATTTGCAGAGTCACTTTTGATGCAGTCTTACTAAAATCGCCGGAGTGTGAAAGCCAGAGGTGGCTGCAGGGAGGCTGCATGGTAAAACTGTCCTTCATGCTGGCTTCCTTCGCGGCTCTGCTCTCTTGGCTGTGTTACCAAGAAGCATCAGAAGAGTACGCTTATTTTCGTCAGGGAGGAAGGGGCAGTGAGCCCTTTCATTATGCTAGTGGGGGAATGTGTTTCTGTATGGTATAACTGTCTGGCAAAGAATCAGTGTGAGCAATTGAAAAGGCCATCGCTTTGGTTTGCTGCAGGTTGGGGAGGTTTAAACTCTCCATGTACTTTATTCAAGCATGATCCCATCTTTTCTGCATTAAAGCAGGGTAAACTTTCATATTTATCAGTGTGCTGCAGAACACAAGCTGGGAATTAAAGTGGAAAGAGCCTCATGTTAATCTTGTAGAGGGAAGTTTTCAATGTCTAGGGATTACTTCTGATGAAAAAGAAAGCTTGGCGAAATTAGTTGCCAAGGCAGATCCAACTTGGGTACAGCCCCTAACTTGGGACAGGTCTAGTGGAAGCGTGGTTGTCCATCAGTAAAAGGGAAATTAAGGGTTTAGGATGCCCTGACCTGAAAGTTGAGAGATTTTTCAACTATAGCTAGAGGTTTTGATGTTTTCTTTGAGAGGAGGGACAGCTGCCCCACATAAGCTGCTTTGCTCCCTCACTGGGTTGCTGACTAGGTGCACAGTTAAGCTGACCTCTCCTTTGATTGTCTGTTCACTGCAGAACGGGTGCCTGCTGATCTTCCCAGTGCAGGGGCTTTACTGGCTTACAGAGATGTTGTTTCCCTCCTTCCCCCAGTGCACAGTCTGTGGTTGTACCGATGCAAGTTTGTGCCTGCTCTGCTGTAATCAGGGGACTAAAAAATATCGCCCTTTGCATAAAACATGGGTGAGGGATAATTTGAAGGACTTCCTTTTGGTAGAGAATGCAAGGACGGGTAGGGAGTCAATAGGGTTGGGAAGCTGTGAGTCATGTATACGAAGCAGGGAGCAGTGGAAGCACCTGCAGGGCGGTACTGACAGCGACCTTCAGAAATCACAGCTAGGAGCATTTTACATGGGATGATCCTGTTAAATCCTGTGCTCCAAACCTGCATTCTCCCCCCACTGCCCCCTTGAAGAGTGTTTATTTTCACTAAGTGTTTCCTCCAAAACACTCAGCACAAAATTAAGACTAAGTCATCAACTCTAGTCGGAAAAGTTAACTGAATGCCTGAAGACTGGACATAGTGCCGGAGAAGTGTTAGATAATTTTACCTGAGCTGGTTTATCCCTCATGTGGCACCGTGCCATCCCTGTATCAAATCCTAGAAGGGACCTGTTCCCTCTTCATTGCTCCACAACAGTGGTTTCATATCTGGACTCTTGCAGGAAATGAACAGTGACAGCTTCAGCCAAAATGTGGCAGTATTTAAATAGTACATGTAATTTCTTTAATGAAAAGCTTCCACAGCGGGGGAAAATACTGAGTGTGTGGATGAGCATTTTGAGATAGTTCTTTTCCTAATTCAGCAATGATTTTAATAGTGACTTAAATCAACTCAGTGAGCAAGGCAACGCTGCACAAGTGTGACTGCCTCTGGCAGCCAGAGAAGCCAGGCAGGGGCAGAAAGTCTGAGTCTAGGATAAAAACCCACAAACCTTCCTCAAAAAAAAAACCAAAACAAAAAAACCCCAAAACCCTCACAAAAAATTGCCAAAACCAGTGTTCTCCAAACCGCTGAAAAACAGGGAAAAACAAAACAAAATTCAACAAGTGCTGAACATGTGCCACCCACACCCCTGCCAAGCCCAGGCAAAAAAATTGCTGGAAAAGGAAGAAGAATCCCCCAAACCAAGCAGCTGCCTCACTGCTTGCTAAGGTCCCTGTCTGCTGTGCATGCCATTGCACCTAGGTAGGCACCCCCCTGCAGACAAGCCCCAGGCAGGCCGTGCCAGCTCAGGTACACTTGGTTCCCATTTGTGTTAGTTCTGGTTACTGGGAAGCCAGCCACCCCGTGGCGTGGTAACGGGGAGATCCCTCTGCAATTCACTGCCTGATATTCAGCAAATGTGGCATTGCTTGGGTGCCAACCAGCCCTGGGGATGTGGGTTCTTGCATGTCATGTGGCTTTTTGGGCAAATGAGCCATGGTCCACTTGGGCCCTGAAAAACCTCCAGCAAAGGTAGGAGGATCCTTTACCTAATTTTGTCTTCATCTTTCTGTGCCAGGGGAAGGGATCCTGATTTCTTCAGAGGCTGCAGAGCTCCTGGACTTCATCGATGAGCAGGGACAAGTGCATGTGATTCAGAAATACCTGGAGAAGCCTCTGCTTTTAGAGCCAGGGCATCGCAAGTTTGACATCAGGTAATCTTTTCTGCTTTTGTAATAACCATTTTTCATTTTCATGCTGTTTCTTTTTAAGTCACTGAGGCTAGCGTTTGTTTTCTCGCTCCCCAGGAGCTGGGTTCTTGTGGATCATCAATATAATATCTACCTCTACAGAGAGGGTGTCCTGCGGACCTCTTCCGAACCATATAACAGTGCTAATTTCCAGGATAAAACCTGCCACTTGACCAATCACTGCATTCAGAAGGAATATTCCAAAAACTACGGGCGGTATGAGGAAGGGAATGAAATGTTCTTCGAGGAGTTCAACCAGTATCTGATGGATGCCCTGAACACAACGCTGGAGAATAGCATCTTACTGCAAATCAAACACATAATAAGGTAGCCAGCTGCCTGTTGCGTAGGGGAACTTAACCCTTCAGTGACTGGGAATGTGTATGAACACAGCTGGGGAAGCACAGACCAACAAGGGAGGGTTCTAATTGCGTAGATTAAGAAAAAGCCATAAACAGGTGTTTTTGAGCAATGTTATTACTCAATGAAAAGGGACCTCCTTAGGTGCTGTTCTCTCAAGGGTATGTGTCAGTGTCTCCATTTTACCAGCTGTGGCTGAAGAAGGATGGAGTGAGGTCACTTGGTAAGGGAAGAGGGTGGGTCAAAAGACAGGGCTGGGAGAGGTTGGGGTTAAAAAAGGTATAAGGTGTAAGAGCGGAAAGGAAGGCAGACTCAAGTCTGCAGGATCTCACTGCTTCCCCCACCATCAGCATGCAGCAGCACATCTCGTTGGCATAGGTCATCTTAGTCCACGCAGAGCCAGCTACCTCCTGGGCACAGAAAGTGCCTGGAGAGAGATCTGGGAGGTCACAGTGCTGCAGAGAATCCAGGTCTTGACAAAGTGATCCTTTATGGTGGAATTTACTTTGCTGCAGAGAATCCAGGTCTTGACAAAGTGATCCTTTATGGTGGAATTTACTTTGCAAGTACCCCATTGCTGTTACTTACACCAAAAAGACGTGACACAATCTTTGAGGGACTCGGAGGCAAATGAGCCGTCAATGGCAGTTCCTTGGGGACCTGGCACAGCCCTTTGTGGCTCTGCCTTCTGCTCCAGGTTCCAATTGCACATCATGTTTTTCGACTTGCCTAACCCAGTAGTGAGGGTAGATGCTACTACCCAGCTCTGTAAGAGTTAACTCAGGTGTGTCCCCACATGTGTTTTGATGGTTGCATGATCTCATTTGCTGGGACCTGGTTACCGTGATGTGTGTTGGTTATAGCTTGTGATCCGGGGCAATTCCGGGGCACCAGGGGACCCCTCCACTTAACCTTGCTATACACGTGCCCTCAGAAGCTGCAGTGTGACAGGTGTGTCCGCAGGGCTTTTAATCTTGGGTTTCTGTTTTCCCTTCACAGAAGCTGCCTTATGTGTATAGAGCCTGCAATCAGCACGAAGCATCTTCACTACCAGAGCTTCCAGCTCTTTGGCTTTGACTTCATGGTGGATGAGGAGCTGAAGGTCTGGCTGATAGAAGTTAATGGGGCCCCGGCATGTGCCCAGTGAGTAATCAGTTTCTGTAGTACCCTTGTGATGCCACCATTCACGTGCCTCACCCAAAATGTGGCTGTGACCCAGCTCCAAGTGAAAAAGGTGGAAGAAGGTGAAAGGCAGAGGAGATTTCCAGGCTAACCCATACCAGGCACTGCTCTAAGTGCCAGCTGATTGAAGTTCGTTGCTCCTGTCTCTGTGTTTGGTATCCCCCATCTTCTTTCCCGTGTGAGATGGGGCGCTAACCTCAGGTTTTGGATAAATGGGTTTGAATATAACTTGAGTCATTGTTATCGACACTGTTGAGTTGAAGTTATGTTGCTGAATTAACACTTTGGGGGACAAGGGTTTCTCAGTCTTTCTTGTGGAGCCACTGGTGGCTGGTCGTTATCTGAACACATGATAAATGAGTAGCATTAAGTGCAGCAGCTGAAAGTGAGTGATTGAATTTGCAGGCAGCAGGACCCCAGAGCACACTGTGGATGCTGCAGGCATTGGATCAAAGCATCCACCAGTCACAGGGAGGCTGGGACAGCCAAACAGCCGTGGCCATGAGCATCTCTGCATAGGCACAGCGGGAGGTGCAGTATTATGTGATTGAGGCAACTGCAGGAGACTGGAAATCTTTGCTAAATGGGCATCTGTATCGTACACAGGCCCAGCCAAACAGAACAGGCTGTACATCACTACATTAGAATTTGATTAGATTAGTCGTGGATTAGATATAGATTAAATTAGATTATATCGTCACTAGCAGTAGACAAAAAACTCAGGTCAAACCTAGCAGAGAGCTTGTTCAGCAGCCTTTTCAGGGCTAGGGCTCGGGGAGCTTTTTGTGTACAGGATGCCCTGTTCACCATATGCACCATGGTGCAATACTGCGTTGCACCTCCTTGTGTTGCTGTATGGGTAGAATTTGGTTGTTGCTGGGTAAATCTGGGTTGCAGCAATGCCCTGTTTGCTTTGTGCCTCCATGGGTACTTGGAAGCCATCAAAAGCAGCTGAGGTAGGTTTTTGGCTATTTGTGGCTTCTCCTCCTCAGGATTATGCGAATTTGTAGCACCCATATCACACAGTTCCCATTTAAGAGACAAAAATTGGCTGCTGAAAGCAGTAACGTTCCCAGGAGCTGAAAAAGCATCTTACTGTCATGTAGCCCCAAAGGCACAGGGTGAAAGACATTGTTAATCCTAGTAAAGACAGCTCTGGTGCTGTAAATGTCCCAGATGCCAACATGTTCAGGGAGGTTACACATGTATTTCCTTCAGCAGAAAGTGAAGCTATTGTTAACTCATTTCTCAAACACCTTGTCTCTCTCCTCCCTGATCCTGCTCTGCCTGAGCCATGCCATGGTGAAACACATCCCACGCTTCCAGGCGTCCTGTGAAGTCTCTGTGCCTGGTCACAAGCTGATGTGCACAGCTGCAGCACAGTGCAGCGTTTCATCAAACCGTGAATGCATCAGAGCAGTCCCTATGGGGCACATCCCTACGTGAATGGGATCTGGTGTGGTCATCACGACTCCCTGAGCTGGAAGGCTGGTACAGGGGGTGCTCAGCTGTTGTCTGCCCCCATGCATCTTGTGGTGACTCAAGTCTGAGGGTGTGGAGACTCTGCCCAGGAGCCTGTTCTGACAGTAAACTTAGATAATGGGTTCTGTGGTTCTGTCTGGCAGAGAGCAATATTGGGGATTCGATTCTTTGAAAAGAAGACAGTTGCTGGGCTAGGCGAGGAGGTAGAAGAGATGCCACCCTCCTCCCATCTGCTGCCCTGGAGCTACCTGTAATGGGAGCAGGATCTTGTAGATCCTGCTGGGAAGAATGCATGTCTAAGTAAAAATTGGTCGGGGCTGTGCTGGTTTGTCCTGCCTGGGCATCTGATTATCTCCCTCTTGTCTCTTAGGAAGCTGTATGCAGAGCTCTGCCAAGGAATTGTGGATGTAGCCATCTCTAGCGTTTTCCCCCTCAGTGACACTGGGCAGAAGACGAGCCAGCCATCATCGATCTTTATCAAGCTGTGATGACGACAGGAATGCGTCTGCTGTGCATAGGAGAGACTGCACCCGTCGGGTCAGCACAGTGCAGTGGCTTATCTCAGTATTATGCCAAAAAGTGATAGAGACGGGCTTCTTATTTTCTGGGAAATCATGGGGAAAAACAACAGAACGGGCATCCACACAGAGCTGTGATGAGCCAGAGCTGCTCAGATAACTGCCTGCATTCACCAAAATCCACTTCAGAAACAGCTCATGTGACTTTGATATCTGAAACAAATCTCTCTGGGAGAACAACAAAATAACCTTAAAATGAACCCCCAACAGGGATACTATAATACTGTATTAGCTCCTCCTTTTCTATAGAGATAACATTGGGTTTTTTAAGGGAATTGAGCAAAGAGAACAATGATCTTCTGGGACATCGTGGCTGGGAAGTTGCCCTCCTCCCGCTGTGTTTCTTCTTTCCTCACCTACTGCATCATTAGTGCCTTAGCTCAGCTCCAAATAGGTGACTCCTTTCCTTTGTTCCTGCTCTGTTATGTAGAAAGGAGCAAGCTGTCTTGCACCGCAGGATGCCTAAAACCAGGAACACCCAAGAATTCAGTTTCCTTAGGTCATTTTCCAAGCTGGTTGGCTGAACAACCCAGGCAGCGGCTGGCAAAAGGGTGCTGAACTGCAGGTGGTGAATTAACCCAAGCAAGGAAGGCAGTTTTGTTTATTTACAGCTATCCCTTTTCTTGATGAGATTTGAATCGGTATCCATCCCAGTCTGATGCAGTTGGATTCTGTTTAAAAGAGGTAGAGACACCCGCTTCGGGGCTCACCAGCAGGCTGTAGGTTTTCTAGCATCACTTCTGTGCTCAGAGTGTTTCAGATAGCAGAAACCCGATCTCAGCTTCCTCTGAGACATTTCAGTGAATTTACGCTCTTCTCTCAGCTTTCACCTTCATGCATTTGAGGCTTGAATCTGAAACCTTTCAACCCAAATAATTATTATCCTGTTTGATCCAACCAATTTTATTCTCCTCCATGTGACAAATATTGCCATTTTCTGCCCTGAACACAGTCCACAGCTCGGTCCCAGCAAGGGGGAAGGTGGGTGAGGTTGTTTTGTAGACCAGGGGAGAGAGTCCTTGTGTATAGGCTTGCCACACAGCTGGGAAGGCAGGTGTTTTGCAAGAGAGGGGAGGTTAAATTCCTTGCGGTCCCTGAATTTCAGAGCTAACATCTACTTTGAAATATAAACTAAATCCCTGGCATGCTGCCCACTCTGTGAAGTGTATCTGAATTTTCAATGTGCGCCAAGCACATCTCTCCTAAGCTAGAACTCTTTGCAGAGCACAGTGGCACTTGTAACAGCACCAAGCTTTGTGAGGGGTGTTCAGGTCTGTCTGCTGCCTCTGGCAGGGAGGGATGTTTGACACCAAAATAAACTGGTTCCTGTTACCCAAAATAAACAAGAAGAAATTGTGGAGTTTACAAGCTTGTGACTGCCTGTGTGTAATGGGAAGTGAATCAAGCAATGGAATTTCTGCCTCCCTCAGAAGATCCTAGCACTTTGGTATACTCATCTCTGCTCACAATGGAGATTTCAGAGGTCTGTGCCGGTAGATGATCGTAGCACATTTCTGTAGGCAGGACTGAAGCACCCAGGCTCCTTGGAGTGATGCGTTTTGATCTGATCATGCCATCATGGGATGTACATTCATTGCAACATGCTGTGAATCCACAAGCGGCACCATTTCACACAGGGCCATTCAAATCCAGGAGGGAAGAGAGTGCTTATCAAAACCCCATGGAAGCATCACAGAGAGCCACACAAGCACCTCTGAAGTTGTCAGCGCCGCGAAGCGCAGCGTGGATCTGCATCTGCAGGGGGTGTGGTGGACGCAGGGTGCACTGGTGCACACTGAGAAGTGACGGGGAGCAGGAGCTGTGCAAAACTGGGGCTGCAGCTTTGTTCCCCTGCTCTGCAAGTGCCGACGGCTGGCTTCGCTTCCAGCGAGATCCCCAGTGCCAGGTCTGGTCTCTGGATTTGGGCCTTGTGGGTGTTCGGAAGAGGGACCGTGAATGCGTCAATTCGTGAGACAGGAAACGCTGAGTGATAAGCTGGGAAAGGGGCGTTGGGGAAGGAAGGACTGGTTGGGTTTTTCAACTTTATGATAGCACATAGATGTCAGAATTTCACAACGGGCCAGGTAAAGTGTAGGGGTAATGCTGCAAGGTAAAATGTAGGCTGTAGTGGTGGTTACTCAACTTGCAAAGTTCACCACATCTCCATTGACATTTTCCTGTGAGCTTAAAAATGACATCTTTTTGCCCAGCAAAGGGAAGATCTAATAGCAAGTGCTGTGGTCCAGGGTGTGCCTGAGGTGACAGAGGAGACAGTGGGCTCTCACAGGCTCTAGGGCAGACAAGAGCAGAGCAGAGATGGCACAAAATTTTCCCCATCGTACTGAAATGAGAAACGCTCGTGTTCTGGAGTGCCAGACCCATCCTTTTCCCCTCAAAAGGGAAACTGAAAAACCAAATCACTCCCTTACTGCGCAGTAACGTGAGATTCCTGCCAACATAGTGCGATAAGGGCAAGAAAGCTGCCTGGATGCAAGCAGAAGCAGCAGCCCCCCTGGAGCAGCTGGTAATCCCAGGAGGAGCAGCGACTCGGGAACCTCTGCCTGACTCGAAGGCCTTTTCTTCCCCCTTTTTCACGCCCACGTCGGCAGCTGGCTGGTTTTGCTGCTGGGCTGAAAGCTTCAGCTTGATGGTAGAGCCACGACCGCAGGCAATGCAGCTATTCATACCCTGCCTTTTCAGCTGGGCTTGGGGGAGATAGTGATTCAGGGATGCTTTAATCGTTGACTTGTTTGCTGAATTTTTCAGAAATAATCAACAGCCTCAGGAGGAAAACAGCAGCTATCGT
Source organism: Ibycter americanus (assembly GCA_035590275.1). NCBI lineage: Eukaryota > Metazoa > Chordata > Aves > Falconiformes > Falconidae > Ibycter > Ibycter americanus. The sequence continues at coordinate 33,931,573 of JAVJGI010000035.1, forward strand.
GTATATTTACCACTTGCTCTCAAAGTGCTCGCCAAGTAAAGCGCAGGAGGTAAATGATAAAGGACGGGGAGCACAGTGCCTAAGGTCTTGCCCAAAATATTAGCTACGAGGTGGAGTAGAGGATGCGTCTGTGGCTGAGGCCTGAGCACTGCAGCCACCGGAGCACCTTGCAAGTGATGCTCACAAGCCCTTGTGAGACTTTTGTTTGTTTCTTTTTTTAGGAATACACAACAATGTTTTCTAGCATCTTTCAGCTAAAAGGTCAATAGAAAAGGTCTTGCTCTCTTTCCTGAGCTTTTGCAAAGGATGGTGCTGGGTTTCCAGAAGACACCCATCACACTGCAGAATGTCGCTAGTCTTAGTTGTATCGCTTCACGTCAGCCATGAAGGATTTCAGGCCCAGCTGCTCTGGCTGCATTTTCCCTGCTGGACTCTGGGTTTCAGGTAGCTCCCACGTGGCTTGTCTCGGAGCAGCTTGGTCATGATTACCATGCAACAGCTATTGTGCTCCTGCCAAAATCCAGTGGCTGGCCACAGCCCACAGAAAATGCCGGAGAAGTCTAAGAAAGGCTCAAAAGCCGCTTCGTCCAGGTGGCCTGGCTTCCCAGCCCGGCCGTGCCCAGCGCCCGTCAGGACTGCTCGCCTGCCCCTGCTCCCGGCCTTTCCCGTTCTCCACGTGCAGCTCTCCCGGGAGAGCCATGCTGTGCTCCGCGTAGGGTCGTAACCATCTCCCATCGCCGGCGTCCACGGCGGCAGCCCTCGGAAAACCCCGGTGCTGGGAGGCCGGCGGGGTACGAGTGGCGCTGGCACGCGCCGGGCTCCGGTTTGTCACCAGCCACCCTCACGTCAGCATGTGCGTGGGGGCTGGCGCCCGCCGGCCTGCTCTGCGGTGACTTACCCGCATCTCTCCTCAACCGTCATTAATTAAAACATGCAAACCCCGCGGGCCGCCGCGTGTCCTTGCGGCAGCGGGCCCGGGTCCCCTGGGAAACCCACCGGTGGTGGCTGTCGCCCCCCTTGCCATGGGGGTGCAGGAGCTGGCCCAGCCCCGCAGCGGGGGTCCCGCACCGCGGGGGGGGCCGTGGGAGGCAGTGGCACGGCACTGGGGGGCTGTTTGGGGTGATGTGGGGCGTCAGAGCTTCCCCCCCTCTGCTGCGGGGGCCATGGGGCTGGGGGTGCCTGCCGGGAGGAGCGTGGTGC
>JAVJGI010000035.1:33933701-33952403 GCA_035590275.1 Ibycter americanus
CCCCGCCCGCCCCCGGCCGTGCGCCGGCCTGGCGAGGAGGCTGTGTCACCGCGGAGAGCGCGGCAATCCACACCTTGCTCCTGCGGGAATCCTGGTTCCGAAAGCAGCGTTGCTGCCGCGTAGAAGCCCACGGTGGTGAATCCCTCCCGCTCACATCATATGTCCATCCTGAATTGCTCTGAAACTTCCCTAAGGAAGCAGCGCCTGCAGCAGATGTTTTCCTTTGCGCTGTGGAAGGAGCGCACAGCCATTGCTGCTTTCATTTAAAGCTCTGTAATTGTGTCTGAGCTGTTCGTTTGCGGGACGCACCCAGTGCGAAGGAATGTTTGTTTGCGATTTCAGCCTTTTCTCCCCTCTTTGTCCGAAGCATTACAACTTAACAGTGATAAAAGCTACTGTAAGTGTAGTGTCATATCTGAACGTGACAGTGGAGCAGTCAGAGATTGTTCGCAGCCATTTTCCCAGTGACTCTGGGGTTTTCCTGACCTACAGATGCTTTTATTTTTCTTTATTTCCCATCTTTTATTCCAATGTATGTTTTAAGTGCTTGGAACAGTTGGAACAAAACATTTTGCTGTGCCTTGTGTGAGAAGGTACTGCCTCGTGCTGGGACGGGTTGGTTAGTCTCTCCCGCTGCCTGCCCCCGCACAGCAAGGAGCAGTGTGTAATCATTCCCTGTTGCCACCGCGCTGCCTTCAACCACGTACCCCTCCCTCAGATTCCTCTGCTGTTCTCGTTTCCCCAAGGTGAGGAGTGAGCCCCGGTCTGCTGAGCTGCTGCTGCCACGGGAGCCACTTTATACCTGTAGCCATCGCTTAAGCCGGAGACCAGAACTGTGCAGAGGTGTCGGTGTGAGGCTGCACCGTGGATTTAGAGGGGCACAGTAACATTTCCCTTCCCTAGTAATCCCTAAGGCTCAATTAACTTTTTTCGCTGTTGCCAGGCGTCGCACCAGTGTTTTTGTATGCAATGCTGGTATTTCTTTCCTGCGTGGCAGCAGCTCTTTTAAAGCCTGTCATGCTGCATATAACGTTAGGATTGTTTGCACCCACAGTACATTTCATTACCTTGTTTTGTACGGTCAAGAGGTCCTTCTGCATGCGTGCTGCCAAATCTTGTTATTGTAAATAGATCATTTTCTTTCACACATGCTTTTCTTTTTCACTTTTCAGATTACCTGTGAATGTGTTAAGTGAACCTTAGGAAAGGTCTCTGCAAGCCTGTAGTGTGGATGTCCTCTCACTGAGGACTTTCTGTTTTTCTTTTAACTGTTAACTTCTGAGGTTTCTTTTTCTATCCTCTGGCTGCTTTTTTTTATTTAGGCTGCTCTGTTGAAGTGTCTGAAAGGCGAAGGAGACTCCGTCAACTTTGTTCTACTCTACTGAGCAGCTTCTTCACCTCCTTCTAGGCTTGTATGATTTTCTTCTGTAAACCCACGCTGACTGCCTTCCAGAGTATCATCTTTATGCATGTAGCTACTAGTTCTGCTTTGTATTATTACATTTTACAGCGACAGAAGTTTGTTAAACAGGTTGTGGTTATATTAAACGTACAGCTGATATAGCAGGAAAGATTAAAAGGGCAACTCAGTTTGCTCACTCTTTGCATTGTGTCATTTTAGGCTGACATCAGCTGGTCGGTGAATGGCGAGCCACAAGGGACTATTAAACACCCCCTGGGGTATATTCCAATCATGGTGAAGTCCAAATTGTGCAACCTCTATAATCTTTCTCCACAAGAGCTCATGCAGCACCATGAGGAGGAAGAGGTAACAGGGATTTGGTGGGTCATGAAAATCTGTGTTTTACGTGAGCAGTGTATCAGGCCAGCTTCTCTTCACAAGATTTGAGCATTTATATTTTTTGTTTCAAGTTCGACTTGATGTTTTCTCTGAACATATCCTGTTTATGGTGGTTCCATACAGCATCTTGAAAAAATTGCAGTCACAGCTGTCTTTGAATACAGGGATCTGTTTCGTGCTCATACCTACAGTTCCAGTGTCTGATTTCTCAACTTCTAACCAGCAGCTGAGGTTGTGTTGCTGTGAATGGGTCTCTGGAGACAAAGATTTGGAGAACAGACATTGAAAGAGGCATTTTTATTCTCCGTTGTCTTCGGCAGCTTTTTCCTTGTCTCCCCAGTAACACGTCAGCTGTCAGTAACAGAGTACAGAATTATTTAGTGCTGTATTTTGCACTCACAAAAAGAGTGAGCAAACTGTGAAAGAAATTCTATAGTGGGATACTATTGCTGCCCCGCTAGTATGCCACTTGTATCTTTATTCATGGTATTACTTGCTGCTGAAACACTTTGTGTCTAATGCCATACCATTTGGGGAGCTATACATTTATCAGTGTTAAGCTTGTATGTGACCAGAAGGAGGTTTTCTGCACTGAAGATCCCTCTGGCTTATAAATTCAAAATGAGAACTTTGGACTATTTATTAAAAAAAAATAGTTAATGTCAGCTCTTCAGAGCCACTCAGTTGACCACACAGGTTTTTTTTCTTCCTTCCATCCTTTAAATTGTGGAACACTTATCTCTTTGCTTGCACTGTATGCTACATTTATACTTAATAGTCGCTGGCAAGGAGTGCAGCCTTCCCAAATGCAATGCTGAAACATATGTCTTGCTATGTGTTTCAAGTTAAAACACTACGTTTGTTTTTACTGTATGATACAGGTGGTTTTGTCTCTTACTTAAAATGCTGGGTCATGAGTTTCTAAGCACATTAAAATAATTTTTCTTCTCCTGCCAGGAGATGGGAGGCTACTTTATAATTAATGGCTTAGAAAAAGTTATTAGGATGCTGATTATGCCCAGGCGAAATTTCCCTCTTGCAATGACGAGACACAAATGGAAAAACAGAGGCCCCGGTTTCACGGAGTACGGTAAGCTGAACATTTTCCTGCAGCATCCTGCTAGTGACTGCTTGGGGACAAACAGGAGTGACCTAGCTAACTCTTGGTAGTTTGTTTTACTGTAGTTCTTGTATAATGTTTCTGGTTTTTAGTAAATACAAAAATACATGGTCAACACTGCCATAGTGGTACAGGCGTGAGGCAGGTGCTTGCCTTGTGGGAGCTGAGCCGCCCATGCTGAGCGAGGAGGTGGTGCTCCAGGCCTCACAGTACATATAACCTTTTCTTATGTGGAAGGTGTAACTAAAACCCTGTCTTCAGCAGAAGTCAGTGTAAACTGCTGAACTGGACTGGTTTCATCGAATTTGTTTATCCATACTTTGAGATGGCAGAGTAATTTATATGAAAGCAGGTTAACTAGATCCTTGGCTGACCCATACCTTTGTCATGTACATTCAGTAAAAGGAGTTCAAAATGAAGCCAGAAAAGTTACAGTTTTAAACTCTGGTGTTACCAGCTGCTGATTTGACTAGACCATGGTGCTTGAGCACACACCATAATTCCACATTAATTCATTTCAAGGCAGTGCCAGTTTAAACAGTCCCACTTATTTCATTTTTCTTTGTCCTGCAGTGGATAGCAGGGGGCAGGACCAGGAAACGCTGGTGCCGCCCGAACACAGGGATGTGAAAATGACCCAGAGTGCAATTAGGAAGAGTACTTGTGTGTTGCTGTATCTTACAACCTAAGGTTACAGACAGAATGGTTGGGGCCTGGGGCTTTCCTTTTCTTGAAAACTTCATGCATCTTCCAAGCCTCTCAGCAAGTGTGCTGGCTGTCCTGAGACATTTGTCCACTAAGAACTGAATTGAGCTGGTATATTTATTTGAAATGGCAGACTGATGCTGCAGCTAGTGATCTGCCTCCTGTTCTCAGCCATGAAGTACCAAAGTTTCTCTCATGAATTGTCTCACACCCGCTTGAACACGTCACAGCAATGCAGCCAGTTGGTTTTGTAACAGCTCATGTTGTTCTTTGCTTGTGTTAATTTTTGCAGGCGTAGTGATGCACTGTGTTAAGGATGAACACACCGCAATAAACATGAACCTTCACTACTTGGAAAATGGTTGTGTCATGTTGAATTTCATTTTTCAGAAAGAGTTGTTCTTCCTTCCCTTGGGATTTGCTCTGAAGGTAAAAACCTAATGCTCACGCTTTCTGTGTTGAATAACTACAGAAGTTTTGCTAAGCATTTTTATTTAAGTAACGAGAAGAAACTAATTCCATGTTAAGTATGTTCAGTCATCCTTCCTATACTGGCTGAAGAGCTGCAGTTGAAACCGAGTTTATGCCTGTAATGTAACACCAGGCTGCAGCAGAGGAAGTGTGTGCGGGGTCAGGAGAGGAGGGGAGAGTTACGCACGGGTTTCATGGCTTTTTGCTGATAAATGATCTGGATGAATAGCTCTTGGAGGGTATAAGAGTTTGCCACCTAATGTGAAAGATCTTGGGAATCTTTTTTAAAATGCTGTTTCTGATTGGAACTGGAGGCAGTATAGATCTGGAAGGGTCTGTGTGAGCACATTTGATGGATGTAAACTGTTCTTTGGGTAGCAGGCAAAAGTTTCACTTGAGCCAAGACTTTTTACAGTATCAGGGAAAAGCATGCTTTCTCTGGTAGCAAATGCCGAGTACTTCAGCAGTGTATTTTACCTACAGCAGCTAAGTGCTAGAGCAAATCAGTGGCTACATGATGGAAGCATCATGTAAATCGACCTCAGTGAATTTGTATCTTCTTTCAGCCTGCTGTATTCACCTTGCTGTTGCAGAATGCATTTCACTTTCCCTTCAATGCTTTTCTTCAACTTCTGTTTCAATGAAAGTAGTTACCAAAAGTAGCTGATTAACTGTTGTTTTAATATGCAAAGGAATTGTACTGACTTTCTGGTAGCTCATGGGATCTCAGGAGAAGCAGGCCGTTTGTCTAAGTTCGAATTCTGCCATAAGTAGTCACTCTGTGGGTTAGCATCCGCAGCCCACCTGCATCACTCAGGCTCGGTTCTGTACTGGTTTCCTGTGGCCCGTCCAGGTCCTGCTGTAGCAGGATGCTGCTGCAGCCCCACTGCGCTTCTGTTCTGGCTGTAATTCTGGTGTCTTCTTGCTGTGTGGTCTTCCCAGTGCTCTCCTCTATTGTACAAGAGGCAGCATGTGCTCAGGCTGCTTCCAAATTGTTTATATCATGATTACCAAGAAGCAGAACTGAGCTTACATTGCCCCCGTTCATAAAGAAATCTGCCTTGGTGTCTTTCTCAACAGCCTTCAATTTTTCCTGAACTTTTTGAAGCCTGCTTAAATGTGGTGAACAAATAGTTACTTAAGGTTGAGGCACATTTGTCAGTAAATACAGAAGTCATTGGTGAACAGCAGACTTGCTTAACCCTGACAATTAGAAAACAATTAGGAAGGCATTATAACACAAAGAGCTAACTAAGAACGTTGGATTTAGGTATGAGCTGAATTGCCTTTTGGTTTGCATGGGAAGTAGCAGCTTGAGACAATGGTGAATTAAATTCATGTTTCCAAGTGAGTTCATTCTGTAAAGATAGTAGTAAATCCCACCTAAACGAAAGAAGCCTGTTTGTTAATTTAGAGGGTGCAAGTTTCTCGTTTTTCCAAGGGTCTCATTGGATTGGGAGTACTTGTGATCATCATCAAGGTATGAATATCCTCTGCATTACTCTCTAAGCACCTTGACCCCACGGTATTTTTCCATTTGCATGGTGGAAGAGTGTTTCCAGAGGACTGAAAACCTAAGTCAGTGGGGTGCCCTGGTTCTTTTGCTGTATTGTATGGACAAGTGTTGCTATGACTTGTTTTTCTGATCTGATACGCATCTGTCTTTCAGGCATTAGTTAATTTCCCAGACTACAAGATTTTTGAAGAGTTGGTCAAAGAAAAGGAAGGTGACACCTTTTATGTGAACTGCGTCACTGAGATGATGAGAGCAGTAGTGGATGCAGGCTGTTTGACACAGCAAAATGTCCTCGAATACCTGGGAAAGAGCTTCAGAGTAAAACTTAACCTTCCTGAGTGGTACAGCAATGAACAGGCAGCAGATTTTATTTTGAAGTATGTATGTATGTGTGTAGGAGTGTGTGATTCAGTTGTATCGAAATTATAGGCAGGTTTAAGAGTACTCTGCCGTATTGCATCAGGTTTTGTTACGGTTTTCACATGCATTTATAAAACAATAGCCAGTGGCCGGTTTTTGGAGAGACTCCAGGATATTCCGATAATGTTTGTGGTGTTCAGAAATACATGTTGTAGTGGATTGATACAAGTATCCCCAAAATGATTTCAGGTATCACTTGCTATTTAGATGTGATTTTCTGATATATTTGATGAAAAATAAAAAGATAAGAAAGAGAAGGTTAAAGCTAGGTCTATGACTGCTTGAGGCCGTTGAACAGAAGCACTGCAATTTACAACATCTTTTATCAGTTTTACACAGTCGTTGGCAACTATGACAAGAATTACGTTTATCTTTTAAAATGGTAATTAGATGCTGTAAAATCTTGCTTCCATGGAATAAGTTAGAAAGGAATGGAAGAGCTGACTTTGAGACTGTGAGTGTGACAGGCATTCAACTAAATAATTTCTTTTCCTGGTAAATTATGTGTTTACTCTTTAAGAGGATTTTTAGCGCATGAAAAGGATCATTTCGGGGTGCCCAGGTCCTTGAGTACTTGTACATAAGGAGTGATCAGGTGGCTGGAAACACAAAGGTGGCCTGCACGTGCCTCAGAGGGGCACTTAAAAGTCCATAGACCAGCTGGAAGCACAGAATGTTGTACCTAGAATGTGAATGGATACTTTCAAGAAAGTTGGAATCGCTCTGAGTTTCTTATTTCTAAATATTCTGGTGGGTGGTTTGCTCTTTGGTTTGGTTTGGTTTTTTTCCTCTGATATGTTATGTACACCTTATTTGCCTCAGCTAAGGAGATCGAGAGGAGGAACAGTGAAAACATTAATTGGGATGTACTCTGTACGTAAGAGTGCTGGAACTGTAACTTCTCTGGACAGCCTGCCTTCGGAGTTCTCTCCTGCTTTGCAGTGAAGTTGTGAAGGCTTCAGTAGAGGGCAACATAGGGCAGAAGTGAAAAGCTGAAACAATCTCTGAGTACTGATGCAAGATACTGGGAGAGCAAGTGATCTCAGATGTCTTGGGAAGCAGTGGATCAGCTTTAGTGGGAATTAGGTGGGGCTTGCCTTTTTGCTTATGCCAGGGTGTTCAGCCCACAGTGTTCCACACGTGGGTTGATAGCAGCGGACATTTGGGCTTTCTGTGGCAGGACACTGATGGTGTGGACAGAAGTGTTTTGCGGCTTGCTACTAGTTTGAAGCTCAGATTTGGGGTGGGGTGCGTGTATGTGGGTATGTGCCTGTGTATGATTGGTGTCACAGCTACTGTAAAATAACACGCAAACCTCAGCTGTTGACTGGTCCTAGCTTAAATACCTGTTTACATGAACTGTGTACTTATGAGGACATCTGACATCAGGGTGTGTAAAATCAGTCTTCCACAAGGCTCATCTTCATCTAATCAGCAGGTATATCCTTAACAAAACTAGCCCCTTAAAAAGACAAGTTGATCATTTTTCAGCTCAGTCTCTGGATTCGTGGGTTTTTTATTATTTCTTGGAATTTTCTTATAATACTAAGGACAACTGGAAAAGCTTGTGCCTTGTCAGGCTTTTTACCCAAAACATTTGGTTTGCAATTACTTAGGAAAAACTCGAAGAACAGCTAGCATGAAGAGACAGTGTTAGTAGTCCTCCTTTCTCTTCCTCCAGCAAGTGTATCTGCATACACCTGACAGACAGAACTGAAAAATTCTACCTGCTCTGTATGATGACCCGGAAGCTGTATGCGTTTGCCAAAGGGGAGTGCATGGAGGATAACCCAGACAGTCTGATGAATCAAGAAGTGCTTACCGCGGGACAGCTTTTCCTTATGTTCTTAAAGGTAAGGTCTTGTGGGGTTTAAGCCTGTGAATGTAATGGTTGTCCAGTCCAGACCCCACGGTGACCATGGGGACAGGAGAAGCCCAGGAGCCAGGCTGGAGAGCGGCAGCCTGGGTGCGCTACGAAGGCTGAGGGCGTGCTGGACGTAGTTTGACCAGGCATTGTAGTTGAGGAAGGCTTGGCTGTCTCAGTATAGGGTGCTAAATACGCTGAAGAAAAGCCTGTACAAAACCTGGAATACAGAGCTTCATAGCCTTCCAGAGCAAATGAAAGTGCCCCATTCAGGGTGGGAGTCTGAGGAAGGAGGAATGTGGATCCTTCTGGTGTTTGAAGAAGGTTTAGAAAGGGCATGCTTCTGTTGTATCGATTGATACGGGAGTGGTGGAGACCTGCCTTCTTGTGGTGTTGCTGCTGTTTCACATGACAAATGTGCAAGAAAATAACTGCTCCCCACCCCCCCATCTTCCAGAAGTGATGATTCATGATGTCATTGCTCTTCCATCTTTGAATTCCTTTATGGATCAGGAAGTTGATAGCATGCTTCTGGCTTACACAGTTAACGTATTACCAGTGATGTAAAAATACATTTTCCTGGTCTCTTCCAATTCAATATGAATTCAGTTTATTTCTAGGGATTCGTCATTGCAGGTTGCCAGGAGGAAATACTCCTGTTCAGAAGCTTGACTATCCCATGAAAATTGTTGTGGAACAGTCGTTCCCATCCCTAAGTAAAGATACGTGCCTGAGTTATTAGATAATATTTTTTTTAACTGTTCTTTTCCATTTTAGCTGAAATTTTCTTTAGCATTGTTTTGCTGAAAGGCTACTAAAACCTCTCTACTACTTGAGTGGTTTCACTGAGTTTAGAAATAAAATAGTGAGTTCTGTGAAGCATTTCAGCCCTATATGGAACTGCCACCAGGAACCAGGTAAGGTTGCTTTCCTGCCTGGCCCTGTCAGATCAGGGGGAGTGAGTTAACAGCCCCTTTTTGAATGCAAAGATCCTAAATAGACTAGAGCATGCAGTTAAACACAGTGTGGCTGTATACAGTGGATTTTTGCTGAGTTCAAAGCATTCTTGGCTATCTTACGTCCTTTTCCCTGTTTCTATATAGTATGAAAGATCACAGCAGTGATCAAATTACAATTAAAATGAAAATCCAGTCCACTATCTCAGATTATCTCAGCAACATCTGAGTACTGTGTGTCCGTGGCCTTCAAGTATTGGTATCTAAACTTAATAATTTGGGTTTACTTCGTCACTGTATTTAGCAGGCTAATCATTGGAGTTATTCTTGTGGTCAGATTATAGGTACAGTTTCTGGTTTTGGTTTTGTTTATGAACTTCTGTTATCGTACTTTGTTTTCCAGGCTCATCACTAGTCTGGGTGGAATTGGTTATTAAGCTGTTGGATGGGTTTTTTCCTTACAGGTCTGTGTTGGCATTATACCGTCAGCGTTTTGATAAAATGAAGTCAGTGTGGGAAATACAGCTGGAAAACTGTCAGCTCGCTAAAAGTTGTCCGTCCTGCTGATTTCAGAGGATTTCTGCAGCACGTGCAACTGATGTGAAGTTCTAATTTGAGCCTTTATTTTCCTGTTTTAAATTTAAATCTCTCACTTTTAAACCATAGGAGAGGCTTGAAAGCTGGCTGCAATCTGTTAAGTTCGTTTTGGAGAAAAAAAGAGAAAAGGCAGATATCAGCATAAATGCGGACAGCTTGGTGAAGGCATTCGGCCTGGCAGCAGACTTTACCAAGCCATTTGAGTATCTTCTGGCAACTGGTAACCTGCGATCTAAAACTGGTAAATCTACAGGCTGAAGAAGCCTTTTTTTCCTCTGCTAAACAGAATGAGAAACAACATAAGACTAAGCTCTTAGCTGAAAACAGCAGGCATAACTGAATTAGTGAAAGTGGTTTGAGGAAAGGGATAGTTGAGGAGAAAGGCGAGATTTCTCCTCAGGCATAGGCTGTATACGCGGTGTAGAACAGGTTAGCTATTAAAGCAAAGCCTCTACTCCAATAAACAGTTGAAACTGAATTTAGCATTGTCTAAAACAGCAACCATATTTTTTTTCCCCAAAGATTATTTCTTCATAAAAGGTGCAGTGTAAGACAGAGAAGGGGCATTTATGTATCAGGACAGCCCCGCTGGTCGCGTGAGCTTAAATGGCGGGAAGCACCTTCAGTAAGGCGCGTTTCAGATTCACCTGGTGCCTCCCTGAAGTGCCTCGCGTGGTGGTGGTGTGATGGAATGCTGACTAGAAAATGAAATGAGATCAGAAGGCCACAGACCTTCCACAAAAGCACCAGCTGCAAATCCCCAAGTCACTTCACTGGGAATGACTTTCATGTGTTTCTAAAATTAGTTGGATTTTAAGCAATAGCTTGTAATTTAGTCTCTAGGCCTCTTGCAGGACACTGAGTTGCCTGTGCGGCAGCAACGGCACACGTGCCTTCTGTTGTCGGGATCCTGTGTAAGCATCTTTAGGGCTTGTCAGTGAAAAATAAGGAACTGCCTTATAACATCATACTTTGTTTGTTAAAGCTGAATGACATCCTGACGTGAATGTCCATTTTGTTCCCCAGGCCTGGGCATGTTACAGGACAGCGGTCTGTGTGTGGTGGGTGACAAGCTGAATTTCGTTCGCTACCTTTCCCACTTCCGCTGCATACACAGAGGGGCAGCGTTTTCCCAGATGAGAACTACAACTGTCCGCAAGCTGCTGCCCGAATCCTGGGGGTTCCTGTGCCCTGTGGACACCCCAGACGGAGAACCCTGCGGTCTGATGAACCACATGACAGCTGTGTGTGAAATAGTGACAGAGATGGCGCCTGTGGCAGACATTCCACCCTTGTTGTGTTCCCTGGGTATGTTTTACTGGCTTGATCATTTAATGAGGCAGTCTTCCTTTTCACCATTCTGCCTTGCAAACCTGTATCTGGGCAAGGTTCTCCAGATACCATCACTGTACACTGTTGAGAAGGTGAAATCAAGTTAAACCTGTACTTGCTGTGCTTCTGCTTAGTGGTAAGTAGCACGTTGCTTCTACAGGCGTGTCAGCCTGTTGGAGAGCATAAAGTTCAGTGTAAATGTCGCTTAGCTTTGTGCTGTAGAGTGAAGATGTTCACTTAAGCACAAGGGATTGCACGGTACAAGCTCTAAGAAATTGGACCAGGCAGCGACTTTCTAATGGTGCTGATGACTTGAATTAAACTGCAGCTCACTTGTGATTACCACAGTAATGGGAGTCCTTATTTCAATCAGAAAAGCGAGGAGGGGAATGGTATTCATAGTTGTGCATGCTTCATATTTTCCACTAAGTGATCTACAGCTTTTCCCTGTAAATCTGAATTTTTTTGATGTCTCAGAAAGATTTTTGGTGTGGATTGAGTCTTTCTGCAGAAATTACTTCTGTGTTTTCTTTGCTTTTTTGACTGTTCCTTCTACCGACCCCCTGTTCTCACAGGTGTCACCCCCATCGATGCAACTCCAAGCAAGCCTTACGCAGAGTGTTACAGAGTTGTGCTGGACGGCTCTGTAGTGGGCTGGGTGGAGCGGGAGTTGGCTCCTGAGATTGCAGAAACCCTCCGCCGTTTCAAGGTCTTGTCTAAAATGTTTACTAGCTAAACATCCTCAATATGCAGTGGTCAAAAATAGGCATGTCTGTTTTTTAAAACTTCCATTAATTTGTTGGGCTGTTGGATTTTTTTTTATCTGATCCAGTAAGTTATCTTTGACTATATGCTAGTATTGGAGTGGGCTTTTCTGTTTTTCTTGCTTATATCCATATGTTTGGTCTGCTGGTTTATGAGGAACTTTTTTTCTTGAAAACGGTAAGATAGACATATTCTGTCTTTTCTGTGGTGGAGACTTTTCTAGAAGTATTTTAAAATCTTCTCCACCATTTTATATTAGTAGCTACACCTGTGGTTGACGTTTTCATTGTGTTGGATTCAGCTTAACTAAACCAGTGTTGGTTTCTGTTTCTAAATTGGTATTTCTTTTCACAAACAGATAACACAAGAGAAGAGATTTCCCGCACGGGCAGAAGTGGTCCTTATCCCAATGACAGGAAAACCCAGCCTGTATCCTGGGTTGTTCATTTTTACTACCCCTTGCCGGATGGTGCGGCCTGTCAGAAACCTTTTGTATGGAAGGACTGAATGGATTGGTACTCTGGAACAGGTGGGGTTTGCCTGTTTCCTTTATAAAGTGCTGACTATTACAGATGTACCTGGCATCAAAAACAATGTTTTGGAAAATGTTTGTGAAAGGAGCTGAGGGTGGGACATAGGGAGCTTGCGTTGAAGAGCTAGAATAGGTGGCGAAAAGGTTTTCTCACCTTCTGCTAATTGGTTTCCATGCCTTAGATGGACTGTAGGGACTGAGATACTGAAAGCTGCTCTCTCAGTACTAACTTTGCAAAGCTTTTAAGGCGAAGGATTGCTGTCTTGTGTGTATCATCTCACCTGTCTTACATCGTATTCTCCAAATTGGCTGTGGGCAGCCAAGCAGTGGCTTGCCGGAGAACTTGGCCGTTTGGAACAATTAAAACGGGAGACAGGAAGGAGGACATGTTACTGCAGTTTTGTATTCCTGCGCTTGCTTTCCTTGCAGTTGGTCAGTGATTGTGATAAGTAGTTTAACAGCTGTCTGATATTTTTCTTGCCTGTTAATTCACTATGATGCAGGCAACAACCACAGCTAAAACTGAAATGGATAGAAAAAGACATCAGGGGCAGCTTTGTTTTGCTTCCTTCCCTTTAAAAGAAGGAAGCAAGTGAGCATTGTCCCATTTGATGCTTGCAGATCTTCATGAATGTGGCCTCGCTGGAGTCGGAGGTGGTACCTGGAGTGACCACTCACCAGGAGCTCTTCCCTCACAGCATTCTGAGTGTGGTGGCCAACCTCATCCCATTCTCCGACCACAATCAAAGCCCACGAAACATGTACCAGTGCCAGATGGGTAAGTGCTGTAGTACTTAAAATACTTGTTAGGTGCTGCAAGTCCCTGGGCAAGGAAGAGGGGGGAAAAAAATTCTCTCTTGTGTCTTCCTGCATTCTCAAATAACAGCTCTTCCCAGTCATCCTTTCAACACTGACATTTCTGAACAGCTATTTTTTTTCATGGCAAAGTAAATGAAGTCAAATTCAGCATCCTGGCTGCCTTCCAGTGGGCAGTTCTAGGTCGCTGCACTCATGTTGCCTTCCTTAAGACTTTAGTAAGTTTTGGTTGGGTTTTTTTTCTTAATTTGATATTGTTGATTGTATAGACAAGTGAAGGGCACAACACCAGCTGCTCGGTGGTGTTGGTGGCTGACAGCTGTGCTGCCAACAGTCCTCATCCCCACAACCGACAGAGGTTAACCTACTTCTGACTGGTAGCTACGGTAGATGCTCTGCAGTAGTTAGTGTGAGGTTTCCTTGCCACCTGTTTTCAGTGAGTGGCTGCTGTCTTGACACTGCAGCTGTTGAGAGCACGCTTGCTAGGCATCTGTTGCAAGAGAGTAATACAGCACTGTGGCAATGGCCGGGTGGGGGGGGGGGTGACAACTATTTGAGAAAGATTTAAATTGATTTATTTGGTGTCTTGAAAGAAGCTGGGATAGGGTATGTAGTGGGGTTTCAATTAGCTGGGGTGCAAGTGATGTGCAAGAAGCTTATTTTTTTTTAAAAAAATCATGCTAAGAGAAAGTGTGTAGGTAGGGGCTTCAGGAGAGCAACTCTCATTAGTAGCATTGCTAGCGTATTACATTTTTGACAATATTATCAGAAAGAAGTCCCTAAAACACTACCACTTTTTCATATTTTTCTGAAAGTACCAACATGACTATATTTAAAACTTGTTTTCCTTGCCAGTATATTTATACTGCAGCAGCAAACGCTTTTTGCCTCGGAAATAAGTAAGGTGCCTCTCACTATGGGAAGCTTTGGGGAGAGGGGGCAAAAAAACCCCAACCAACAACAACAAAAAGAATCCCAAACAAAACGAAAAAACACTACACCAACCTGATGGAGATTTTGAAATTGCAGAAAAGACACAAAATTACAAATAGTCCTTGTGAAATGCAATGAAAGGCGTTGAGTATTGTGGTTCTTAGAAACTTTTGTAGCTGGACTTAGGACAATTATTAAATTCCAAGGGGTTTAAGATCAGTAATCCCTCTAAACTGTACATGTTTCCAGCTTTCTTCTTAACAACGTACCCAGAGGATGAAACATAGAGGAACTTTGAATTGATCCTGAATAAATCCAACTTTCTGTCTTTATAGGAAAGCAAACCATGGGGTTTCCAGTTTATAACTACAGGGATCGCTCAGATAACAAGCTGTACCACCTTCACACTCCCCAGAGCCCTCTGGTGCGGCCCAGCATGTATGACTATTATGGTATGGACAGCTACCCGATCGGCACCAATTCAATTGTGGCTGTCATCTCCTACAGTGGCTATGACATGGAGGATGCAATGGTAAGCCACCAAAAGGAGAAAGCCTGCTGTCCTCTAAAGGAATTTGATGTGGAGGACTGGGAAGAAGAGTGGTACCTAGCTGAGAAGAGTCTATTTTCTGCTTCTGCTAGTCCACAGAGTCTGTTAGGGCAAATACAGGAGCACAGCAGTTAAGAGTTTTTACCACAGGTAATGCTGGATGTACTCAGAGTAAAGCAGAGCTCCCTCCCTTATGCAAGGCAGCAGCGGGCTTCCAGCATTGACAAATACTGGGGTTACAAGAGATGTGGGCCATTTGGACCAGTGACTTGCTGGGAGGCTTTGTTTAGGAAGGCAATGTTGAAAAGGTACGCGTGGGATTGGAATGGAGATGCTTTCTTTGTTGAAGTTATTAGCAAGTGTTTAACAAGCCTTTGTTTCTTCTTTTTAGATTGTGAACAAAAGTTCCTGGCAGAGAGGGTTTGCCTATGGAAGCGTTATCAAGATGGAGAGCATTGACCTTTCCCTTAAAGCTAGCAGGACAGGCGATAATTTAGTATTTGGCGTCAGGCTTGGTGATCCAAATACAGAGAAGCTGGATGCCGATGGACTGCCTTTTGTTGGCTCTCTCCTACAGCCTGGGGACCCCTTCTACAGCTTCATGAACCTCAACACAGGGCAGACCTTCACTGTGTACTATCCGTAAGTACAGCTTGTCCCTCTTGGCCCCACACACTTGGTGGTAAGCAGTCTGAGAGCTCCTGGCCCTGATGAGCTTCAGTATCTTTTCCTCCAGGTGTTCTCTTTCCTCCTTACAATACTGTCCATGTCTTGACAGAGAGAGCATGAAGTTCATGTTGTAGGTGACTCCTGTGCGTGTATCATGGCTTTTCTCTAAGCCAGTGTGTGCTGCAGAGCCTGACTTCTCCCAGGAGGAGAATCTGAGGCCAGTAAAAAGAAAGAACTTGCAGAAATATCTTGCTGTCTCCCAAGGACTGTTCCTCTGCACATCCCCCACAGTCATTTTCTGTAGCTTTTTGTTAATTGACTCGCGTAAGGTGTTCTGCCTGAAAAATCCAAAGAAACACCAAACAGAAACCCAAACCAAAGTGCCTGGTCCCAGAGACTTGCCAGAAAGCCTTGTAAGCAAAATTGTTACAGGATTAGTGGTTCAAAGATCATTTTTATTAACACTGCAGCTTCCAAACTGCTACAATATTAAAATGTGTCAACTACACCCTTCCGTCCCCTTGGAATATTTTAGGGCTAAATTTTGCAAGATTTTTGAACTTCAGTTGAAAGAGAGAAGGCTGCTGAGGCTTTCATCAAAATCCTCTTAATTCTTTCAGGAAAGGGAAGCAAAAACATTGACAAAAACTGATACGTGTAAATGCATCCTGCGCTCCCAGTCGTCTGCACAACTTCAGGCCTTGTCTGTGTGTCCCTACAGCGTTGATAGAGTGAGGATAGTGCTGTGTAGTTATTCACATTGTGAAGGCGAATTAGTTTGAGGAGCACTTGGGTAACGCAGTAAGTGCAGTACCGGCAAGGATTGTTTGTAATATGTGGTGCCTTAGCTGCCCTGAGGAGACTGCTGTGGACTCGGAATTAGTCATCGTGGTGATAGAAAATGGCTGAGGGATTAGGCATGTGGTAGTAGGGATCTGTAAGCCCAGCCCTGTCCTTGCACTTGTGGAGCCCTCTTTGGCTCTCGCACTCTCACGCTCCTGCTCCCTAGCTCTCTCATGCCAGCCCAGCCTTAGTTCAGGTTCCTTATCCAGAAAACCATTTTACCTCAGTGCCATTCAGCTTTTGTTCATTCATGGTCCAAATCAGATAATTATTTCGGTTCCTGCAGAGAGACAAGGTTCCCAGCTCTCAGTGTTGGCTGCTGCCCCTAGTTTGCCCCAGAGACCCTGGGCCCTTAAGAGGGAGTTCTCCCTACTGTCCTAAGTGCTGCATACACTGCTAGATCTTACAAGTGGCTTGGAGGAGAGGGAGGACAGAGGCTTTGAGTTCAGCACAGTTTTAGGGGTATTTTTGTTTTTTCTGGTGATGGCCTGTACAACACAGTAAAATAATAGCTTTGAAACAGAAGCTAAATTTAGGTATAGGCCTTCTGCAAACACTGTTTATTAGGACTTCAAAGGAGAAGAAGGAAAGTAACTTTGTCTTAACATGGGACAAAGTGTATGTATTCCTTAGCTGTCCTCTCCAAAATGAGTGGAGAGTTTGGGCTGAAAGCTCTGTAACAACAGTAAGTCCTGCAGCAGACACTGAGCACGTGGAACATCAGGCTGAGGGTTCACCTGGAGAAGCAGCACACCCTGAACAGGCACTTGTTGGCAAAGCCCTCTCAGCTCACGCTTTGCCTTCTTTTCCTGAACTTTCCTCTTTGCTTTCCACTGAACCCAGTTCTTCATTTTGATATCCCACAAAGACGATGCAAATTTATTGGGGGTAGGGAGAGGGACTGCTGCCTTAACACAAACAAATGGCACTGGGGTGCAGTCTCTCAGCTGAAGTGTGATACAGATGAACGTGGTTTAAATAATCTTTATTTTAAATTATGGGTGGCACGTTACCTGATCACCTGAAAGTAGCAGCTATGCTTCTAGTATTAGAAAAAGCAGATGAATGGCACTTGTGTGATGCCAGTGTATTGCTTCCTTGCCCTAATTCTTACGCATTCTGATTTCCCTCACTACTGAATAGTACTTTTCAAGAATGGTGGTGGTCCCCAGCTGTCCCAAGGCATTTTGTGAGACTTGGGAAGTGGTTTGTTTTCTTTTCCTTCATTTGCTTTTCCTAGATAAAAGCACATCTGACACCTTTGCTGTGGTTGTTTCTCCAACTACACAGGAATAAGGAAGTTGGCATTGTAGACAACATCAGGTTATGCAGTAATGACCGTGGCACTGGGAAATTCAAGAAGGCTTGCATCACTGTGAGGGTTCCCCGAAACCCAACTGTCGGAGACAAATTTGCCAGCCGTCACGGGCAGAAAGGTATCCTGAGCCAGCTCTGGCCAGCTGAGGATATGCCATTCACGGAGAACGGGATAGTTCCAGACATCCTCTTCAACCCTCACGGCTTTCCCTCCCGTATGACCATTGGGATGTTAATCGAGAGCATGGCAGGGAAGTCAGCAGCACTGCACGGTGTTGCCTACGATGCCACTCCCTTCACCTTCACGGAGAAGAACTCCGCTTTGAAATACTTTGGTGAGACTTTAGTGAGCGCAGGTTATAACTTCTTTGGGACGGAAAAGATGTACAGTGGCATCAGTGGCCTGGAGCTGGAGGCGGAGATCTTTGTGGGAGTGGTGTACTATCAGCGCCTGCGCCACATGGTCTCAGACAAGTTCCAGGTGAGGACAACGGGGCCCCGAGATGCTGTCACCAACCAGCCCATCAAGGGGAGGAACGTGGAAGGTGGGATTCGCTTTGGTGAGATGGAGCGTGACGCTTTGCTGGCTCACGGCACATCTTTCTTGTTGCAAGACCGCCTGTTCAACTGCTCTGATGGCTCCATAGCCTACGTCTGCATGAGCTGCGGCAGCATGACTTCTCCCGTGCTGGAGAAACCACCACACTCCTCCTCTGTGACAAGCAACAGGAGGTACTCCTGCTCTGTCTGCAACAAGGTGGATACCATCGAGGTTGTCCCTGTACCCCATGTCTTCCGTTACTTTGTGGCAGAGCTGGCAGCCATGAACATAAAAACAAAGCTCAGTGTGGAGTAGCTCTGTCCTTCAGCACGGTGATGATGATGCTGGGAGGGAGGAAGCATGTGTCAGCCCTGCTTTTGCCCTCTGCGGGTTTCAACCTTTAAGTCAGTTCTCAGGTTCTTTGAATGTTTGCAAGATTAATTTGACGTTTTGTATTGAGATGGGGCCGTTTCCAAGCTGAACGGTGAGGAAATGTGGCTCTGTTGAAGTTTGTTTGCACTTCCTGAAAGTATCGCTAGCTGTTGAGATGTGGCGTACAGAAATCAAGCAATATCACTGTTCCCACCCGGCTGCTGGGTCGAGAGCGGTGGGGGTTCTTTGTTCTCGGAGCACTGGCTGCAGCTGCAAAGACGAAGAGGTCATAAAACAGCATGAAGCGAATGCTGGAAATTATGAAAAAAAGAAGAGATTGTTTTGAAGAAAAATCCCTGTGAAACGTATGCCTTAATGATGGATACGCGTTAAAAGTGATGGGACAGACTTTGTTTTGCTTTATTTCAAGACATATGCCTTGAGGCTCAGGAAGAAGGCCCAGGGCTCTGCAGCTCTGACCGCAGGACAGCGCGGTGGGTGCGGCGGAGCCCAGCACCCCGCTGCAGCCGCGGGTGGCCCCGGGGCCTCTGCCTGGCGACGGGGGAGAGCCCGGGGCTGCTG
>JAVJGI010000035.1:33962842-33978115 GCA_035590275.1 Ibycter americanus
TGGCAGCTGCGGGGACCCGGCAGGGGCAGCTGCGGGGACACGGCAGGGGCAGCTGCCCACCAGCCCAGCCGGCTGCCACGCGCGGCTCAAGGGCGGATTGATTTGGCATTCTCAGCAAAGGCCGATTGATTTGGCATTCTCAGCAAAGGCTGGGAAGCGGGGACACACGGCGGTGCTGGCAGCTGCCACGAGGCTGCAGCGGGAGGTAAGACGGGACTTCATGGGGGGTCTGGGCAACTGGTGTTCAGCACAACGTAGTGCAGACGGGCAGCTCTGGGCTGCTCCAGCCAAGGGTTGAATACTTCCAAGGCTGGCGCCCACCCTCTTCCTGTGACAAGTTTTTCCCAGTGTCTGGAAATTCGGCAGCCATTCCCCTTGCTGCCACTTACCCTGTTGCCCGGTGCCTCCAGGAAGAAACTGGGCTCCCGTTGCAGGGGGAGCTCAGCTCCCAGCTGGGCAAACCCCGCTCCCTCAGCCTCCCCTGATCCGCTGCCAGGTCCAGCCGCTCTGGCAACCTTTGCCAGAGGATGGTGGCCCCAGCCTGGTTCATGGGTGCGCTCCTCCCTCTACCTGCAGGACAACGGTCTCTCTGCAACACCCAGCCTACCTGCAGGGCTCACAAGGACCTTCCCGAGCCCATGGGCACAACCAGCAAGCAAAGACTGCAGGCCAGGCAGTGCATACCTAGTACCAAAAACCTGTATTTATTTGGAGAGACCACGCTGAGCCCAGGCCAGCCGCAGCAGCGGTGCCCTGCGTCCTGCTGCCCTCTGGTCATCACCCCTCACTGGGGGCTGATGCCCCAACAAGCAACTGCCGGCAGCCCCACTCTTGCTGCCAAACTGGGTGCAGTTGCTCCCCGCAAAATGCTCTGTCACCTCTGGAGACGTGCCTACATTGCCCACAACCATGAGACTCAGCTTCCCCGCACTGGGGAAGTCACCCTGGTATGTTCCCCACAGCCGCAAAGCGCTCCCTGAGATGCGAGGGATCATCACAGAACCTCCCACCAGCCTGGCTGAACAGAGCAGCGCTTCTACCAGGCTCTGGCTCGAGAAACTGCACAGCCACTTTTTCCACCCATGCTCGAAAGAAGGGGGCCCAGGAGACATTGGAGAAGAGCAGGTGGGTGCCTGTTTGTGCCTGTTCTCTTGCACACCTTAACGCGCTGTCCCCACCACTCCTCCAGCCCCAGCCCCACCGAGCGTTAGCAGGCAGCAAACTTCTGCTGGATGAGTCTGTACCTGAGCAGCTCCTGCTCAGAGACTGACGGCTGCAACCTTGCAGCAGCCTGCAGGAAGTCTTCCATGGTCAGGATCAGAGCAGAGCTCTCAGTGTCCAGCCCTGCATGAAAGAGGGAACACGGAAAGGCTGAGAGCCAAGCACAAGGGCAGCTGGCAAGATCCAACCGCCACCGGAGACTGGGAGGAAAACCCGTGTCCCTCTCCCTCCCCCTGGGGCCAAGCACTGGGCACGAAGATGATCACACTTGCAGGCACTGCCTGCCTGCCGGTAACCCAGAGCCCAGCCGTCAGGCGGGGTCCCAAAGCAGCCAAGGCTCTGCTCACACAGCCCAGCTCCTGGCAGCGGTGACTCTCCTCCCTGCGGCTGTGCTGGGACACCCCAGCACATGGGACAGGTGGGGCCGGGCGCCTACCTTCCTCGATCCATTCCACCTTGCGTTTGACAGCGCACATCATGGCGTCTGAGCACAGGGCGTAGATGTCTGCTCCCGTCAGCTGAGCTGGGCACTTTTCTAGGATGGTGGCGAGATTCACAGAAGGATCCAGTTTAAACCTGGCAAGAGAAAAAACTGCAGGTGTAAAATCCACAGAAAAAAGCAGACCAGGAGACACAGCAGCCAGTGTGACTGGGCAGGAGGAATCAGAGGCCCCATGTTTAGCTGCTTCTGGACTGTGCTCTGCATGCTCAAAAAAAAAAAAAAATAATCAAAAAGGGATTGGTTTGTTTATTTTTTCAACGCAGTGACTTCTCTTTTAAACATCCCCACAGCAAGGGCCTCTCTCCTGCTAAGTAGGATCAAAGGCAACTTGGAGTTCTCGCTCACAGAAATTAAGCACTCCACATGCCTGGGAACAGCCGACAGCCAGGGCTGAATAAGAACATGTTTAATTACAGACAGTACAAACCACTGTAACACCAAACCAACCCATCAGAGCCACACTGCAGACAGCGAGCCTCCTTTGGCACGAACAACAGCATGGCGCTGGAGGGCACGACTGCCGAGCCAAATGGTGTGAAAAGATGCTTGCAGCCAGCCCATGCTCTCGCCTCTCCTGCTAGCTTATCATCCAAGGCAGCAGCAATCACGGCTATCCATGACAGAGTCCCTGCAGAGGCAGTCACAGCTGCTCACCCAGCTGTGGTGGGTGGTACCTCTGCACCTCACTTGCAGGGCTTGCTTTTCTGCCTCCAGAGATGAGCCCAGGAGCTGCGGAAGCAGCCAAACCCTGCTGCTTGGTGATCCCACACAACCAGCGTTAGGGCAGACACAGAGCACAGGCTGAACACCCCTCAGCATCACAGGAGGAGAGGCAGTGAAATGAATGGAGCTGCCTTCACCTTCGGACCTGCAAACAGCAGATGCACCGGGGAACTCCTGCAGGAAGCAAACAGGAGCTTCCTGCTATGTTGCTGCCCTGCGGTCTCATCACACTGTTAGGATCCAGCTGAGCTCCTCAAGAAAAGCGCGTGGGCACAGGGACTGGAGAACCCTACCAACCCCTCTGCCTGGACAGCCAGCTGAGCTGCTCCCATCTCACAGGAAAACCAGCCCCAGCTGGAAGTTGATGGAAGTTGCCACATCCTCTTCCCCTACCTGCTGGCTGTGGGTCAGTGACTCAGGTGCTCCCCAGGGCTCAGACATGAAGCCAAGCTGGAGCACGCTATGTATCAACCCCAGGAAGGCTGTGACCCACTGGGTGGTGGCGGAAGGCTACTGTGAGAGCACAGGGTCACTCACTTCCTGGTGACGGCACTCAGCACCTGCAGCTGCGACTCCCGGTCTTCATTTATGCCCACATAGACCAGCTTGTCAAACCTGTCAGCAGAGAGAAGAAACAGTCAAGAACAGGCCAAGACAAACCTGTCACTGGTGCTCAGCCCTGTGCACCAGAGACTGAGGAGTGGCCCTAGGGCAGCTCCTTTTGCTGCCAAGTTCATGGATGATACAAAGCTTGAGGGGGGGAAGCAGTCAGTGCAGTGGAAGGCAGGGCTGCCCTTCAGGGACCAGGGCAGGCAGGAGAAACGCGCTGACAGGAACCACGTGAGGTGCAGCAACAGCAGATACAAAGTCCTGCCCCAGGACGGGCAAGCTGCAGGCGTGAGGACAGGCTGGGGGGGCAGCTCTGCAGAACGCGCCCTGGGAGGCCAGTTCTTCCCACCAGTTTGGTGCCGCAGCAGGTCCCTTATTACCCTGCTGCGCGGCTGGGGCGATAACCAGAGTGGTAGGGGATAACAAGCGGTGGCACCTTGGGCTGCTGCTACGGCCATAGGCACCGGCATCCTCTTGGCTTCCTACCGCCCCCACAAGCCAGGGCCAGGGGGCTCTAGGAACAGTCTCTGTGCAGGGAACACGCTGGGGGCACGGTCCAGCTCATCGCTGCCTGGGGAGCTCTGGGGAACGACCCTGCAGCGAGGCAGGGTAGGATGCCACATACCTGCCCGGCCGGAGCAGAGCTGCGTCCAGGAGGTCAGGCCTGTTCGTAGCTCCGATGACAAATACCTCTCTGGTGGAATGAAGGCCATCAAGCTCAGCCAGGAGCTGCGAGACAACTCTGCGGGGAGCAAGACAGGACACTCACAACTAGGCCTTGGCAACTCACCCACTGTCACCCTCAGCCACCAAACCAAGAGAGGAACAAGCAAGGCCACTGGCGGGTCCATGTCTTGGACTCCAGCTCGTATTTCTCTTCCCTGAAGAGCCATCCAGGCTTCTCCAGGTGAGCACAGCCAGTGAGCATGTGAGCGCACTGCAAAGCGAGTGCAAACCCCTGCTACCAAGACAGCTCTGCAGGCCTGTGCTTGGCTCTAACCCTTTCAGGGTGGCCACACACACACAGAGTGGCAACACAGACCAAACATTGGCAGGCACGCACGGCTGCGGCTCACGTTCCCCACTCAGATCCACTGACTGGTCCTAACCCTCCTGCTGTGTGGTACTGCCCAGCAAGTTCAGCTGCCAGAAAGCCCTGTCCGTCCGTGCCAGGCCAGTGACACTGCCAAACGGTCCTCAGGGCCCTGCACCGCACGTGTTGCAGATCTAGTTCTGTGGCCACAGGGCTTAGGCTGGTCTGGCAGCACAGTGCTGCACAGACCTTCTGGAATGGTGGTATCTCTGCCAGATTCTGGGATCACCTGAGGTGACCAATGGACACCATACCCAGCCCCTTCCAGAGCTGCTGGTTTGGGGGTGTGAAGATGGATGCCAGGGGCCCATGGTGTCACTGGAAAACTCTGCAAAATCCCTCATGGATGGAGAGGAACATTGGATGAGGACCATCAGCTCAGCAGAAGAGGCCTGGGGGAAATAACCCTGTTCCTGGGTATCTCCAAGCTGTACATACTTTGCTTCTACAAGAGGCAGCTGAAAGGTTTCCCACCACAGGGACACAGCAGCTAATGGGAGGAGAGCACGGCAGGGGTGTGAAGGATGACCTTGGAGAGGCCAAAGGGAGTAGCTGGCAGCCACAGAAGCAGCTGGAGGAGACTCTGTCTTAACCAAATGTTTGCACAACAAGCTTGGGCAATCGGGAATCTGCAGCAATGCAAACAGCAGTACTAATGTCCAGAGAGAGTGGACAGGCCATGCAGAGGAACTGAAGGGAGCAGGGAGGGAAAAAGTAGAGAAAGAGAGCTGGGATGGACTCTGCCTTGCAGGGCGATCCCGTACACCCCCCGCAACTGCGGCAGGTATGCTGCTCTCCCATGGACACACGATGCTCACTCACCTGTCCATGACACCCCCTGAATCTCCACTACGCCCACGACTGGGGGCCAGGGAATCCAGCTCATCGAAGAAGATAATGCAGGGCGCAGCTGCCCTTGCTCTGGCAAACACTGGAAGGAGACAGTACAAAAGACGAGAAAGACCTGGAGGAGCAGTCAACAGCAACAGGACCTGCGACATCACCAGCAGGGAAGAGCTGTGGATAGAAACCAGCGGCCCACTGCCTCACCAGCACCAACTGCTCCTGCCCAAGGGGCTCGGTAGCAGTGGGGACAGGCAGCACCCAGCACGATGGGCCCCGAGGCTCAGCTGTGTCTCTGAGGGGCTACTGTCCCATCAAGAAAACCAGGGACAAGAGTGGCAGGAGGGGAAGCTGCAGCAAGGCAGGGAACAGACTGGGTGTAGGAGACAGCTGGGTTCATGCCCTGACTGGCAGGTGTGGGCGGGAGCTGGGAAGAGGGGTTTAAGCACTGCTTCGCTCCCTCCAGCACCACAGAAAAGCCCCATCTTCCCACACGCAGGAGCAGGATGCATCTCCTCACCACTACGCACGTTCTCCTCGCTTTGCCCAACGTACATGTTGATGAGCTCTGGCCCTTTCACACTGTGGGGCAGGGAGAAGAGGCAGCCAGTAAGAGGATGCCCGTCCGCTGCCAGGACAAAGTCAGTCCCATTGCGTGACCCCCCCACTCTTCACCTAAGGAATGTCATGGCACATGTGGTTGCCACGGCTTTTGCCAGCAAGGTCTTCCCTGTCCCTGGAGGCCCATACAGCAGCAGACCAGAGCGGCACAGACCCAGTGACAACAGCTCCGGGTGCTCCAAGGGCAACTGGATAGTGTCCAGGATCTCCTTCTTCACCTCCTGGAGTCCACCAACATCCTGCCAGGACACGGAGGGGATCTGCCAAGAGAGGGAGAATCCCTGTCAGCACTTCTTCCTCAGCCCCGAGCACACCTCAGCAGCTCTTGCGCCAGTCATCAGCCCCTTGTGCCGTCAGCTGTGCCTGGCTACGCAGCAAGTCAGCCCCACACTGCACAGCCCAGCCACCCCGGTTGTGGGATCCCCCAGCATCCACATTTCCCCTCTCCTGAGCTTTGTAATGGTGAAAATAAACTCCCTGTGTCCCCAGGCAAGCTGCACTCACAGCATGCCACCTCGTCTCCAATCCTCCATTGCACCTCATATCAGCAAAGATACCCCTGGGAAAGTATCTGCCAGGGTTGCCTGCAGCTCTGTGGGGAGAGCGCCCTGCTGTAGGCAGCCCTTGGGATGCGTGAGGGAAGGCAAAAATAAGAAAGGGGGGAGGGGGAGAAAAGAAAAAGAAACCCAGACCTAGCAATTATGAGCTACTTGCGTTCAGGGCACCTTGTCTGCCAGGGCAGTGACACTGTGCAAGGGCTTCACACCAGAGTGACAAAACCTGGCCTACTAGGACCTCTGTCACGTGAAGGAGGATGTGCGAGACAGACATCCTGGAGGACACGGTACAGAAAACCAGCTGCTTTCGAAAGGGGGGATGCAAGAACAAAGTCCATGGATGCTTACAAGAAATAGACAGGGATGGGGTCAACTGCAAACACGCAAGGGATCACTGTGAAGAGAGGAAAGGCAGCAAACTTGAGAAGGGTGAACCATGCCACTTTCAGTATTTTATGCTGAGCAAAACAATTTTGGAGGATGCTGCTGCTCAGCTCACAACTTTAGAAATAGCAGGAATGCCACAGTCTGCACAACGGATCCTCCTGAGCGCCAGAGCAGCTCTCCTGGGAGTGCACAGAGAAAGCAAAGCCCCAGAACACTTACCCCCAGCTGCTGGCTGGCTGCAGAACAGGTGTCAGCACAAACCAGGAGTTTAAAAATAGGCTAGAGCAAAATTCTTTCCCCTCAGACAATTTCGCTCTCCTTCCTTCGCCACTTGAGATGATGTTATCTGATACTACTTCTGCAGCTGTCCAAGCAACCCCACCACCAGGAAAATCAGGTCAGACAAGATAAGGATTTCCAGAAAAAAAAAAGCTTTTAAAGCAAAAGGTCACAGGCCCTCCTTCTTCACTGCCAATGAATGGAAGAGTTGCCCTCTCCCCTGCACTCTTGCTTACACTGCTTACGCTGCCTCGCTAGAAAAAACCCTAGAGACACTAGTGCAGGAGCTGGAAAACTGCAGCAAGGTTGTTTTCAGGGAGAACATCGTAAGTCTAGGACATGTTGCAGACACTTAGCTAGTAACTGGAGGTTTGAAATTAGTTCTTCCTAGGAGGCTCAGGCTACGACTGCAAACAAATGTGTGACTAACCAGAACATGTAAGTACAGAATTTAAAGTTATGTGTGTGGAGAGTATCCAGGTCTGCTAATGGGCTTTCTGAATTGCAGCCAATTACTAAGAAATTGATAAAGGATTGTAAAATACAAACAAAATTAGCTCCCATTCACACCACTCGCTGCTGAGCATGCTCTATGGTTACTATTCATCTTACAGCAAACTTGGCAAACATGCCTCAGAGCAGAGCTCGTTTCAGTCTCTAGCACATTTATGAATGAACTCCTGGAGTAGCTCCTGGACGATGACGCCAGCAAGGCGTCATCCTGCTAGGGCAGGACTGCAAGCGGGCGGCTGGGGAAGGCACGGAGAAGAGGCTCCGATCACTTTGCTTGGTCCTAACATCACGTTACCCAGCAAAAGCAGTCACCCCAAATGCAGTTTCCATGGGTGACAAGCTGCCAGAGGCAGATCGCGCCCCTCCCAAGAAGCTGACTCTGCTGGCTTTCTCCGACACTCTGTGCCCCTTTCCCTAAACAATGCCCAAGCTCTTCAAACTGCTCAGCTGCCAGAAAAACCCGTGCCAGCTCCAGCAGTATCCAAGGCCAGGGATCAAGTATAAGGTTTCTCACACATGAGGGGAAACTCTCCCTCACCAGCTTGTGCCCCAGCCTCTCTTCCCATATGCCAGGAGGCTGGAGAGACCTCAGCAGGGCAGCCAGCCTGCGGTTGCCCTTGCCCCTCGAAAGGCTGAGCTACACAGCTGGCAGCCCTACGGCACTAGGCAATCGAGCTCTCTCCAATCAGAGTGGCAAGGGCTTCCCTCACCGAATTCAAAGCCAAGAGGGTGAAAAGCGCTAGTGGGGGAAAGCAAGGGGTCGACGTGGAAGGACACACCAGGAACTGATGTGCCAGAGCACAGCCCCCCCCGTCAGGCAAGGTTTGAAGAAGGTATCTCGAGCCATACAGCTCTGGAGAGCGAACCCCCACACCCCCCACACCCCCCACACCCCCACCGCAGCATCCTACCTTCGGGGCTCCCACTGCCTGCGAATGGGTGCTGTGCAGCTGGTCCAGCGCAACACTAAAATCCTCCTCAAGCACTGGGAACCCAGCAGTGCAAAAATCTCTCTCCACTTCCTCGCTCAGTCCACCCGGAAAACTGGGAAGGGAAGAGAAGGGAAGGACTCAGGCTCTGGCCCACTCCCAGCATTACCAGGCTGGCTGCAGCCTCTGCCCACCCCACCTCCTGCCCTGCTGCCTGCGCTACCTCAAGGCCTGGATGCGGGTGCAAGCCGCCCGGCTGCTGTGGGATAACAAGGCACAGAAATCTCCCAGCACAAAACCCTGTGAATGCGGAAACAAACAGCATCAGTTCAGTCCCTGCCCACAGCTCCAGCTAGGTCATAAAAGGTGTATGGGGCAAAATTCCTTGCAGAGCTGTTCTTTGAGCTTCTGTGCCCTGGTTAAAGGCTTTAGCTTCTTTTTTTTCTATTGGCTCTGTCTTCCAGCAGAGCTAGGCATCAGCCAATGCCTCTGCAAAAGCTGTGCAGTCCTTAGGCACTAGAAACCTGCAGTTAAAGCTGATGTCTGAGGACCAGAGTCAACCACTGAAGAAGTTGACTGGGCTGTGGGAATTGCCCCCTTTCTCCATGGCCAGGTGGAGGAGGCTGGCCCAGCACTCCCGGCCTGCCCATCTCCACATGTTGCTGTGGTTTCACTCACTGCAGTCCTGCGGGCCAGCTTGGATAGGCTCACTTCTTTGCCCAGAGGCAGACTGGCTGTCAGCATGCTCAGCATCAACCTCCTCTGCTCTTCTGAAGGGGCTTTCATTTTCACTTCGTGAAGGAAAGCAGTCTGCACATCTGTAGGAACATCCTGGGGCTTGCAGGTTGTGCCGATCACCAGGACAGGGTGGCTGTTGAGAAAAGGGGCACAGTGCATGATCTCAGCTCTACACAAACTCCCCTCTTACACTGCCATCACTGACAAGTTGCTCTCCAACAGCTGGCCTTTCCTCCAAGAAACGCGCACATACTGGCTAAGGTGTCTTGCAGCCACTCTCCTCCACCTTGCCACTGAACTGCTTTCGGAGCTCTGCGTCCAAGTCAAAGCCCTTCAAGTCATACCTTCACTTGGTAACTCCTTCCTGCACCCTGCTACTAGTCGTCAGCCTCAAGATCCTCCTGGGGCCCAGCCCCCTTGCAGGGTCCCTGCGACCCTTGGCATGCCTCACAGCAAACACGATGGGTTTGCGCACCTGAACAACTCAGAAACCAGCTTCAGACAACAAAGCTTCCTGACCCCCTCTGCCACTAAGCTGAAAGAACAAGGGCCCTCTGAAGTAAACAAAGCAAGTCTGGGAGAGAGTCCACCAGATTAAAAATAAAACAGGGCACATTAACAATCAGTCACCTTGATGTTACAGTGACTGCTGCCCTAGGAATGCGAGAAGCAAACCATCACCTCAGATGCCTACAGCAAAAGTGCTGGGTCCGTACCTCCGTGCTGGGTCTCTGTCCAGGAGCAGCTGTCTCAGAGTAGCGATGACCCTGGCATCCTCTACTAGCCTGTCCCGGTCTTTGCCAAGCACCTCGATGTCTTTCAGCAGGAGCACGCATGGATGGTACTGCTGGGCCTGGGCAAAGGCCATCTGTACTTTCTCCTCTGTGGCTCCACTGGTGTCACTGCACAAACTAACGCAATCAACCTGCGAGACAGACCACACAACACACAGTCTGTGGTGGTTGCAACACAGACAGCTGGGGGGACGTGGGACAACGTTCACTTCCACAAAGCTTTCCATGGACAGTTCACAGCTGGAAGGAGATATAAGTGGATGTTTCCCAGAGACACATTCAGGACATATTCAAAATAGACACATTCAGGACTCTCTGACATGGAAAAATGCTGTTTCTTGCTTCTCTGCAGGAGGTGAGGGGCGCAGGAGGGTCTAGTCTGAAAAAGGTGAGGCCAAGGGACCAGAGAAGTCGATACAGCATGTGTCACAGCTCAGCAACCTAAGCTGGAAGGGATGGAGGTGCCACGGAAGAGGCCCAGACAGGGAGAACACGGTGTCTCGGAGGAACAGTGCAAAGACCCGAGGGGGAAGCTCAGGAAACCCAGTGCCACACAGGCTCAAAGTGCAGGAGGAAGGTAGAATGTAAGGGGGGGTGGGGGGGTGGGGGGGCACGGGGTGAGGCTCAGACACTGTTTACAAAGCAAACACTTGATTAAGTCATCCAAAAGGGAGAGGTGACTGGTGAGCCTTGAACAGCAGCTCGAACACCGCTGGAAAGGGGCAGTGCTGCCTCCTGCTGCTGTGGGGTCACACAGGGGGAGCCAAACCATCGCTGGGATCCCCTGGGCTTCATTCTTGGAAAGGGTAGCCTGGAGCAAGGAGAATGCCTCAAGAGTTGATGTAAAGAGTAAGGATGGGGATGCAGAGCAGAGGAACTCCTGTGCTCTGTGTACTACAGAAAAAAAACCCAGGAGTTGTGGTTCTGGCAGGCACAGCCAAACGGCAGCAGTATCTGTATGCAAGTACAGAAGGGCAGAGAGAAAAGACAAAAAACTGCTGATCGTCAAGTGGTGGAGATTACGGTGTGGAAGAATTACTGTGGCCTGGTAGAGCAGGCAGAACAGCCAAAGGAAGGGAAGAGAAGGTGCAACAGTAACGTAAGCACTGCAGTAAGTGAGGAAAGGAGAGTGTAAAACCTGGGATAGGAGAATAAGGTGGACAGCAAATACCTCCGGCTTCAGTAGTAAGAGCATTAGCCTTTAAAAGCAGCACCCAAACTAAAACCAGAGCTGTAGCCTTGCACATCACACTAGAACCTGAGGCCACCTGCCAGGACATGGCAGAGCCACAGTGCGCCCAAACACATCCTGTACAGGGATCTAAAGATGCTGTGAAGTCTCTGCAATCTTGTACTGGATTCCAAGAGCTACGGCACATCTGCAGAACAGTAAGAGCTCAGCACCACTAAGGATCATGTCCAAATGAGCTGCACAGCAGCAGGTCAAGGCTCTACCCACCTCCCCCACTGACCCACTGTTACAGTTTTACTTGGCTAGAAAAGAACAGCTAGAGACTAATGTCAACTTAGCAAGACCCAACTTCTACATAGAAGAAGAAACCCAAAATATTCAAAATGCTTAGCTTCTTTTCTGTGAGTTTACGCTAAAAAATACCCACAAAAAAGGAGCAAGCCTACGTTTTCCTTCCACAAAAAGGAATCTTCCAGCTCTCTTCATCTTCCTTCTTCCAAGTCTTTCAGAGTTTCAGAAACTCTCTGGAAGTCACCCCAGAGTGTGCCAACTCTGACCTTCACTCTAACCTCCTACAGGTTGGTGCCCCTTGAAGAATGCCTCTTGTTTTCAGCGACTGCCCTTTCCCTGCTGTTCATCTGTTTTGTCTTGCATTTACTTTTCTCAAGCCCATCCCAATACAGTCTGTGCAGCAGCCTCATGGTGCGGCACGGCATCCCTCATTCACCTCCACAGCAGATATAACACTTCTTACCTTGGCTGATTCTTTCTAAAGAAACCTCATTTTGATGTTGTTCCCCTTTCAGAAGCCAAGCACTGCTATGGAAGATCTGGGGGCTTTTTTGCTCTTGGGAGAGCGGTGGTGGTGAACGTGAGCACAGTTACAGGGCAGCTCTTCTACAGGCCGTGAGATTTTGAACCAGATCTGGCACACATACTGTTACCAAACCCAGGGCTGCATTTCTTTTCTAGGTTCCTCATCCAGCTAGAGAAGATCTCAGAATCATCTCTGCCTCACTTTCCAGCATGCCTTTTGCCCAACCTATGCAAGGACAACTGAAAACACCCATTGCCACCACAATTCTTGCCCTCATCACCCCTCCAATTTCTCTCAGTATATTTCAGTTACTGCCACCCTCTGGGGTATAGCATCAACACAATGCCCTATCACATGACAGCAAGTCAGTCTGCTGAAATACAACCGTGTGTTGCAGGTATCTGTAAAGTTCACCAGGCTGACAGCAATGAGTCAGTAAAGAAAGGTACAAATGCACACACTCCCCGAGCCGAGAGATCTCTGAATTACGGATTACGGAGCAGTGGAGGGTACCCGCAAGAGCAAACATCTCTTCATGCTTATGCTCCTGAGCATCTGCTACCGGCCAGTTTCAGACATGGGCCAGGGGGCTAGATGGACCTTTAGGCTGATCCAAACGGTTGCTCTGAGGTTCTGCCCGCCAGCAGTCATAATCCACGCCAGAGCTAAGCTCAGCATACTCGCACTCCCATTTGTCTGCACGCGCGCATGGGAGCAGCTTCTGGGTAGGCTCGTGTCACGGTGGCAGCAGGGGTGTGGGTATGGCTAACTTAACATTTCCGTAATTCTTTCTCTGTTCTAAATCTGCCAGCTGACTGACTGCAGAAGGAATTACCTTGAAAAGGTGGAGGTTGAGGCAGCTGCACACAGCTCTGACAACCATCAGCTTCCCACTGCCACTTGGCCCTGAGAGGAGAATGCTGCCGGCCCCGCTCAGTGCACCTGCCCTGTAACACAGAGGCAGTTCTCCCAGTGACTGGGGAGCAGGGTCCCAGCTCTCCTCGGCTTGCTAGAAGGAATTCTGGCTCACCGACTGTTCAGGTGAGGCCGAAGAGCTTCACAGAGCTGCTTCACGACATCAGAAAGTCCAGCAGGAGACAAACTGCTCCAGAACTCATGGCTGTTATAGGCTGGGGCAGATGGGACAGCGCTGTTTGTTGAACCCACCTGTGAGGAAGGGAAAAACAGCACTCTGTGGAACACCACCTGAGAAAAGTCAGGTACC
Organism: Ibycter americanus; assembly: GCA_035590275.1. Lineage (NCBI taxonomy): Eukaryota > Metazoa > Chordata > Aves > Falconiformes > Falconidae > Ibycter > Ibycter americanus. The sequence goes on from JAVJGI010000035.1 coordinate 33,975,886, forward strand.
GAGTGACAAAGTCTGTCCTGAAATGCCAGGCCTCCACAGGCCCCTTCGTCACCCACAGCACAACCTCAGTGTCAGATCTCCCGTACACCCTCCCTGCTCTCCACTGACACCTTACCAGATAGAGAGAGGTGTTCTGGGTGTCCACCAGGTAACCCTCAGACTGCTCGCCTTCCACCATGCCTAAAACTTCCCTCACTTTGAAGTAAAGCTCTGGCCACCTAAGGGAAAAAACAAGCAGTCTAAATCGCTGCATCAAGATCTTGAAGGCAAGAAAAATACAGCTGTCAACAAGATGACACCTGAAAGGCACAGGTAAGCAGAGACACCCTGCCCTCCGCCAGGCCCCACATGGATCCTTTACGGATCCCGCTCTGCTGTCTGGCCAGCCAGACCAACAGGACTGTCAACAGTTACAGCTTCTGCTAGTGGCTTCAGTCCGCAAGTGCAGCTGTACTGACCTTGTTTCATCTATCCAAGAGCTCAAGACATTCCCTTTTCTGCCATCGCTTCCCTCACAACAACTCTGCAGAGATTCACCTGCAGCATATAAAATCTTACGGCACAGAGTCCATTAAGCTGCAGACGAGCACTCACCCAAAACCCACGAGGGCCTTACAAGCATCCTGCCCTGAACACCCCACAGGAAAACACATCCACATTGATATCCCACTGGACAGATTAAGGGATCTGCAAAGGTTTCCTCCAGGATTTTCTCCACCCTCTGAGTAATTGTATCACTTGCACCCCAACACAGTTCCAAGTTCTTTAGGTCCCATGAACTCTGCTATCTTCTCTGGCTTGCCACATGGCTAATATGTAACGGAAGCTTCCACAAACAGAAGATTTGTGCTTCCCGCCTCCCTCCGAGAAACAGCCTAGAAAATGCTCATCACAGTACTGCTATTATAAAACTATTAAATTTTCAAATACATAGTGGAGTTGGGCGGTGTTACAGCATGTCACTGGTACAGCCCGCATGAATGATTCAAGGCAATTCTTCACAGCACAGGCGTCAGTTACCTGTGGCAGCTCCCTCCGTGACACAGCTGAAGCATTTACATGGCCACCAGCCAAATCCCACCGCAAGCACCCCTACTCTGACAGAGCAGTGACTTCCACTTAGCACAGAACTGTTTCAAAGCCATATGAGCAAAACCAAGAAAGGCAGAATTGGCAGCCAAACAGAAAGTTATCCTAAGGTGAAGTAATGTAAGGGCTTACATTAACCCTTTGTTGTTTGTCACCCGTTGACAAGCCCAGCTTCCACTTTGCTTTCTTTATGTGGCACCGGCTGTCCTCGGGTGACCCCTTCCTCTATATTCTTTTTCCCCCATCAGTTTCTCTCTTTTTCCTTCCTTCCCTCCATGACTACTTGAGTGAGCTAAGGGAGGCCTCCCTCCTAGCTGCAGCCTTCCATAATCCAACAAAAGCATTTCCCTCTTCCCCCTAAAGAAAGAGGCAGATAAACTCTAAACTCCGGGCACAGATCAGAATGGAATGAACTGTCTCATTTCAAGAGTCTGAATGGTGGAAAAATATCTTCTCTCTTGCAGGACCCGTGTCACAGAGCCACAGTTTGTTGCCACCTACCTTAGGAATTTGTCTGCATTTACTTCTAAAAACTCGGCATATCCAAATGTTGGAACACACAGGATGTCTCCCTCCTGGACAAGCCTACCAAAAAAAAAAAAAAAAGCAGGGAGTTTCAGTAGCGAAAGAGAGTAAATCCTTCTGGTCATGTGTCTTCCCTGCCCCATATCACAACTGTTTTTACAGAAAAGAATGTAGCTATTCGTACTAACCCGGTCCTTTCCTGTAAATAACACTATAAATAGCCACTTAAAGGTTCAGCACGCACTGGGTGCGAGTAGGCACATCCAGACTATTAAGGGGAACCTTTTGGGAACGGTGCAGAAGATGAGCACCATTAAAGAGCACCTCTTCCAGACAAAATAGCCTCCTTATCCCCGGAACAGCTGAGTGTAATTCCAGCAGAAAGCCCCGGCAGCCGAATGAAAGAGGCTTGGGGGCAGGTGTCATACGGGAGGATGGCAACACATCCCGTCTCCCGTTTACTCCATTCGAAGCCGAAAGCCGGGGTTACAAACGTGCCCAGAACGGAGGTTTGCGGGCAGCACCTGGGAGCCCGCCGCCCTCGGCCAGGGGCGGATCTGCCTCGTGGCGGATCATGAGGAAGGAGACTCGAAGGCGACTCCAGGAGGACAGGGTG
>JAVJGI010000035.1:33997385-34016609 GCA_035590275.1 Ibycter americanus
GCTACTTAGCAGGAACAAGCCACAGCTGTACATGAACCACATCAGCCGACCCACCGCCCCTGAAGCAAGCCCACAACTGTATATAATCAATGTTAATTAACCCTCTACAGTGGGTGTTATTCCCCACAGCTCAGCACCTGCCTCACCCACCACAGCATCGTGGTATTGTTTTCTCTTCCTTTTTAGCTGCAAAATGGCACTTTGAGGAGTGACATTTCACCTGGCAAGCTCCAATTCAAGGCAAAGAGCCCTAGGCTGTGACTGGTTAAAGCAAACCACCCCGTCCTTCTGATGTGAGCTGCAATGGTTGGAGGCTTTTGTCACTCACGTCTTTCCACCTTCTTTTTTTGACACTCTCTGCTGTTCACTTTTGCACAGAAGCAAGCACATCCCTCATTGCAAAGCTGGACCCCAGCTGCCCTGGGCACAGTGCTACCCTGTCACTCTCCTCCCTGGCCAGAGCAAATTCCCGACCGTGGCAGCAAGCAAATACCAGGCACATGCACTGCATGCGACCCTCATCCCCGCGCCTCTCACTCCTCCTTGCTGTGCTTCCAGCCCATGGAAGTGGCTCAGATCTTCCTGAGCAAAATCTAATCAGGCCTGTGTAAAAAAAAATGGAGGGGGAAAGAAAAGCCCTGACCATATTTTTAAATAATACCAAAAAGCTGTAAGTATGCGGTTGGCCTGCTTGTTCTTACTGCCTGGGATCAGCCCGATTATTCAGGGATTCATTTTTATTTCTGAGTTTTATTTTTTCTCATTTAACAGCTGCACATTAATAAAAACTCCATTTATTGGAGGATTTGGCTGGGATTGCTATAATAAAATAGAAGGATTTGGGCCGGGCACTAAAAGAACTCTCTGCAAAAAGTAGTGTTTTTCCAGTGATTAGGAGCGCCGGAACATATTGTTTTGCTGTGTAGCCCCGTCACTGCCGAGGATGGTGACAGATGTCTTGTGTTAATGTTGAATGATTAAATGCCATTTCTGAAGCCACTCCCTAGCTGCAGCATGGTGCTGCTTCACCCACACAATCTGCCTTCAATCTGTTCCCTTTGCCCAGAGCATCCCGCCTTGCTGGCTGTCAAGAAGCCCCCATGACAACGCAGGCTGCGCCCCGTGCCCCAGGGCCAGCCTACGTCCAGCCAGTGTCTGGACATCAGCCTCTCAGCCACCCTGGAAGGACCAGGCTGACTGTCATTGCAGCTCAGAGACAGAGGACGCAGCCAGTGGAAGCAGAGAGACAAGTACAGCTCTTGGGCTTCTCTTCCTGTGGTGGTGTCCTTTCCTGGTGCCACTAGTGATCGTAGGTTTGGTGGGAAATGTGAGGCCAGCCCAAGGTGTCACTATTCCAGCTCTATCCACTGCTCTGCTAAAAGAAGTGCGTGTCCCTGCACGCCTGCCTCTCTTCTATCCACAGGCCACCGCCTGTGTCAGCAGGGGCTTCCTTGATCCCATTTTTGACCATTGCCTTTGAGCACGGCAAAGAGCATCCAATCACAGGTGTATGCATAGCCATGCCCAGCTGCACTGGGGGCTCCACAAGCCCTGTAGCACTGGCTTACTTGCTGCCCAGTGTCCCCAGCCCATCTCCTTTTACTCTCTTATTCTGCTAAATCACTACAGCCCACAAACTGCAGCCTGCTCTGCCCAAAGCCAAGCAGGTAACTCAGCTCTGGGGAAAAAAGCGCCTCTGCCCAGGAGGAGGAGAAGACGAGCAGGCCAGCAGCGAGGTGGAAACGATGGCTTACTGCTCTCCACCTGAAATTTAGCAAACAGCAATGCTCCTCTTCCAAAAGCCTGCTCTGGCCCTGGCAAACCCACACAGAGATACCCGGAGAGACGCACGCATGCACACGCACGCACGCACGCACACAGACACGCAGATCCTTGATCAGAACATCTGTATCCCTGGAAGTATGTTGTCTTTGCAAAACCATTATCTGTTTGGCATCTGTTGCAATGACCTACTCCAGCAACAAGTCGCGCCCACACCAATTCTGGCCCACGCGCAACATCCCGGTCCCAACGCGGCGCAGAGGACAAATAAGGTTGTTCCTCCAAATAGAGCTGATATGGTGGGGGAAGGCAGGGGCCAGCTGGGGAGAATCTGGCCATTCACATGCATTCACACATGTCGCCGCAAGTCCAGTCAGCCAAGGAGAGAACATGGCAGGGGGCACTTGGGCAAGCTGGGAGGTGCTGAAAGATGCTAAGGAGGGGGATGCCTGCTTGGGAAGCCAAGCCGTTGGGAAACTGGGTGAAGGTTGGGAACCGCACGCCATCCGCAAACAGCACCCTTCTGCCTGCCTCTGTTCCCTCCATTCACTGCTCTCCGTGCACCCTATGGATTCGGGGGTGACGGCCCCCCTTGTCCCAGGACCAAGCGCCACCGAAGACATCGCCCCCCGGGCTGCAGCAACCTGACTGCGCAAGGCGGCTCTTCTGCAGAGCGGGAGGAAGCGGGAGGGTGACGTGGTGCCAAACAGCAAGAGGCCCAAATTGACTTATTTCTACCACATCTCCTTTAAAATAATATGAAACCTGCTGTCACTCGCTAATCCAGCAGCTTGACAGGTCAAGTAAAAGCAGGTTGCCCACTCGCTTTCACTTCTCCGCAACTTAATCTCTGCGCTAAATTACAAGTTGATAATGGGTTCCCATTAATTATTGATTTTCCAGATAATACTTGTTAAAGTAGAATTAACGCTATTGTTTCTGAACAAATACTGCCCAAATACTGTGTTTAGCGGGCTTGTAATCAGCTTTACCCACTTCTCCTCTAATCTGATTGAAACAGATTTCCTACCAAATCTTTTTTATCATTTTGTTGATATTAAAAGGTCACATATTTATGCCTACCCAAAAGTTTAATTTAAGTTACTACAATTGATTATCACTATGTGTTCGTGCACGAACAGCAGAGTGCTGATGGACGCAACTTTAATTTAGATTGGGAGTGAAGAAGCAGAGAGAAAATCGAAGAAGTACACTTCCCATGGCGTTCAGTGAGTGATGTTAGGCATTGTACATTTTAGCTTATTTTCCCAAGCCCTATATTATGATTCTGTTCATCATAATGCCTTTTGACCCGCTGCATTTACTCCATCATAATTATCCTTTAATACTCTTATAAATGAACTTTTAGCTTATCTTCCGTTAATTCTCAGAACAAGCAAAGCACACACGTAACAAACAAAGCCATCTAAATAAAGTGTTTAACCCTTTTGGTGGCTTCCCCTGACTATTCAAAGGTGGGCGGTGCTCTTAAGAGGTAGGTGGCTTAATTACGCTTCCTCTCATGAGGTGCAGAGCGTGTGATGGCATTCCAGCCCCTCTTCAAGCCAAGCCCCATTGAATGACTCTCTGAAAAACAAAACCAATGAATTAAAACCAAAGCAGAACTAGCTGGCAAGAGTATCACAGATCAGCCTGGGATTTCTCCAGCGCTGGGCAGCTGCCCAAGCCCCAGGACCTGAGATGAGCTAGTTAGAAAGGGAAGGTGGAAGCAACTTGTCTCAAGCACTTGAGAGGCTTCAATGGGATTTCCAGCTTGGCCATGAGCTCTCAGTGAGCCCTTGGACAACTTCGCTCTCTAGGACACGGTGGGAACACCCCTGCCAGGTCTGTCCTGTGTTACCTGCCCCTTGGAGCAGAGACCACTTTTCACAAGACAGCCACTGAAGAGCTCACAGTACTAAACACTAGATCATCTTCCACCTTGGTTCTCCTCACGGCCATGCTCAAGTCATGGTGGGAAATGGGGACGCACCAGCTTGTTCCGCTTACTGGGTTTCAGAGTTTGGCACATAGTCACATCTCAGCTACAGTCTCAACAAAGGTTTCTATAGGTCTTCTACAAATATTCCAGCAACATGGTATCTGAGGAGCACAAGACCAACACTGGTTTGCAGCTGTAGCTGGATGCAGGTGAGACCCTGCAGACTGGACTGGAGACATCATCTGCCAGCAGAGTCCTCCTCGTCCTTCATAACCCAGGAGGGACGAGAGCCTCCAGTGCTCCCAGCGCCTTGGACACCTGCCACTGACCTGGCACGTCAGACTCTCTCAAACTCTTCTGCAGATGGCAAAGCTGCAACCCATCTCTGCTGTGACCTGATTTCCCTGACCCACCTTGCGGCGACTGCGAGGTAGCTGGCAGCAGCCAGCGCCTGCCTCCTGAGGCAGAGGGCAGGTGCCTGGACACCCACCACCCAGGCAGCCCTGCCGCCCGTGCATTTCTGAACGTCCCAGGTGGGGACAAGATCAGTAAGGGATCTGGTCATCTGGGGACAAGATCAGTAAGGGATCTGTGGCACCATGAGGGGTCGCCTCCTCGGCAGCAGGTGCCTGCTGCTGCTAGCAATGCAATGGCAGCTCCTCTTGCCACGGTAACTCCAGTCTCCTTCCTGCGGCTGTTTATTAATAGCATGACAAGCAAAGCAAGAGAAGGTCCCTTTCCCAGAGAACCTGCTAAACCTGGACATACACGGGCATAGAAATGGAACATTATTTTCCCTGAAGGGGCTGAGACACAGAGGTTAAAGATCAGATCCAATACAGGCTTTAGCTGCCTGGGGTTCAGACTTTAGGTGTCTACGTGCAACCCTGCAAAACTTGAACACCTCCTAAGCAGTTGGTCGATGGTCAGCCTGAGTGGCCACACATTTTCCCAGTACACATGGCAGTGAGGTCTTGCAAGCAGAGTGGGGAACGGAGATGGGTAGATGCTTCACCCACCAGGCTGTTGTCCTGAAATGGCTCCACATACAGCAGGGACCCATCTGCTTCAGCATTTCCTTCCCCACACGTTTCCCGCATCTGCCCATGCTGACACAAACTGCTTTCATTGTCCATCAGTTCACTGGAGAGTCTCTCACCTGCATAATGCAGAGGTAGCTAGAGGACAACTCATTAGAGACAATTCCTAAGATCCTCTTTTACAGACTGGGTAAACTCTGCAACTTGCCAGTGAAAATCAAACAGATTTTCATGGAAATTTGGTGATATTCAGTGAAAAGCTATTAGCGCACATAATGAGAAAATACCCAATTCTCCCAAAGAAGGTTTTATGCCCATAAGTGCATCTACAATAACCTGGAAGGGTTAGATTATAGCTAGTAATGTCACACAGACCTCTAAAGGAGATTAACTCAGGAGTTTTGTTATTAAAGGTGTACTGTTTGTGAGTCTAATTCCCCTACAGCGATGGATACTAAACAGTACTAAAAAAGGTTAACAGCCTTGAGCAGCTCTGCTAGACAACTTGCCCACATTGATGTATGTTCCGATTAAAAAAAGATCTCAATAAATGACAAATGAAACAACCATCCTATTCAGGCCCCAGCCCGTCTTATTTGCTCTCTAATATTATTTGCCTTCATGAAATCCTGTTATAGTCTTTTCCCTCGTTTTGCCAGCAAGATGATGATTCTTTCAAAGTCACGGGGCTGGAATCTCAGCTGCTGTGGACTGACCCAGCTTTGTCAGCTAATGGGACTACGCTGACTTACATCAGCTGGGAATCTGGTTGCTCCCCTGCTTCACGTGGAATGGACTCACAAAGATTATCAGTTAGCTTTAAGACTATCGTGTTTTTATTGTAAGGAAATCACTCTAAAAGCATTTTTCCCTATTTGGTTTTTAAGAATCCAATCTGCTGCTGTAGCTTAAGGACAAACAATTTCACGATTATCACCAGCAGAGCCAAGGCCAACTTGAGAAATTTTTATTTATTTCCTGATAACATAATCCATATTCCACAGAATTTGCCATGTGAAATATACTCCTGTGTAATACCAAAGTGTTAGTGGCACAGAGTAAAACCACAAGCTGGTTTGAAATGCAGAGATTTTGAAGGAAAAGATACAAAATCACATAATGCAGCTCCATAATCGTTTGACAATAAATGATCCTTTTATCCGATTATTATTTCAGTTGCGTGTCTTCAATAACATGCAGCAGTTACCCATTCCCCAAAGCATTTGAACCACAGTTATGATCAGAGAGTGGTGGCCTGTAGCAGGAAAGCGGGGTCCTGGTCCTTCATTACACCATGCACAGCCTGAGCTCCTGAAATCTTAGGACCATCAATGGGAAGAGACATAGGATCACATCATTAGTTGCTTTAAACTGCAGTAGCTCCAATGAAATTGTTGCACCAGTGGTTACCAGCTGGCAGGCAGGAAATGGCAAGGACTGATATGAGAATATAAAGACAGCATTGAAAAGGACTGTGACTAATACAGCCAAAGAAAGTAAGGAGGAAGTCTCTACATTTACCAAGAGCAAACATGATCTCCTGCTCGTTAGGTAGCTCTCCTACAACACACTGCTTGTTAAGCTGCCGTTCACCATCCAGAATAATTTTCTTTTAGTCAATAAACTTTCATAGTTTTAAACAAGGAAAGAAGCAGTGGTCACACCTTTCGGTAATAGCTGCAGGAAGCTACCAGCTCCTTCACTTTCCAAGGGGAAACTCTCCAACACTAATAGACAACTTAACTTGCAAATAATTTGGGAGAGCTAACACAGCACCAGGGAAGTCCTGCTTTTTATGGTTTCAGGAAAGACAAATGATCCCTTTTCCATCAGAGTAGAAGTTGGCTCAAAGAACGTAAGCATGTTGATAAAATAACGCTACAGCTTCTCAAAGGAATTTGATTTCAGTTTGGTTTAAAAAGAAATGAGTGTTATAAAATATTGGCTGTGCCCATATTGACCAGTTTTGAATCTATTTAACTGCGAAATCCTCAAATCAACACCAGCCTATTCTCAGCCCAGTAGAGTTTGGTTAACCCCTGGGCTGCAAAGAAACATTAAATGTTACTGGGTTTTCATCACATTTGCAGAGGATTTAAAAATGAGCACTAAATAGCACAGGGACAGGTCAGATATGCAGAAAAATTTAACCACCACCTGCAGAAATAAATTATTGTTTTCAGAAAAGCTACAGCCAAACACAAGTCTACATCTCCACAGAAAAGGATGCTGACTGGAGACAGTCCTTTGGGATGGTGCCTAAAACAGCTGAAGAAAAGGTTGAATAAAATGCCATGGTTGCAACACAGTCTTGCTCTGAAGTGAGATGAATTTGGGTGAGAAAGAAGGGACATATTTTTTACCATGGATTCCCTAATGTTATTTACAGCAGGCAAAAAAATGGGCTGTTCTCAGCTGTGCCAGCTATGAACTTAGCTGCTCATACATGGTGTTATGTGTACATGGGGTACAGAAAAATTATTCACCCTCAGAAAAGACATTATCAAAAACTAGGGCATAAAGATATGAGGCAGAGACAGATTTTTCTCTTTTTGTTTTGTTTTTTTATTGTTTTTGCTTTGTGGCCCCTGGGGACTGAGTGACAGAGATGTAGAGGGGGATTTGCCAAAGGTAACTCACCTAATCAGTGCACAAGAAAATACATGTTGAATTTCTGGAGGAGAAGGTCAGGAAAGATGTAACTTCTTCTGCTTTCACAAATTCTGTAATTGGAAATGAAGAGTCCTTGCATTTTGCCTTCCAAATAGTCTAGTGGAAAAAATAGTCTAGTCCAACAAAACTGCAAAAGAAGCATGGGAATCATGCTGCCTTGGTCATCCCTTGCTGGCCTCACTCAGCAAGATGCCAGCTGTTTGGGAAAACACCAAGTAACCTGGGCTGCATGGCTGCACCAGTTACACTGACCTGTGACATGGGTCTGATTTTCACGTGCCCCACCCTACCCAATTCCTGCTAAAAGTGATGAACACTGCAGGCTCACAGCACCCTAGAAAATTCAGCACCATGCATCTGTACAGCAATGCCTGTGGGCTTTTAATGTCTTTTTCTTGTAATAAACAAGCAAGGATGAATGTGATGAAGGAAGATGTGCCAGAGCAGAGTTATGTGTCAGAGAACAAGCCACCAGAACCAGGCTGGACAGGAACGAAGTGGCTGACCTAGTGCAAATGCACAGACCTTCATTAAAGTCAGGCGCTATGCTAAATAATTCAAGAGCAAATTCTTGCCAAACCAGTATCTTTAAAGAAGTCTTTACAGCTGTCAAAGATATTTGCAGAGCAGTAAGTTTTCTCGCTTTACCCTGACCAACGACTTGAAGTTAAAGATAGTCCTACAGACCACCTACAACAGCAGCCTCTGAGATTTCCCAGAAGAAATGCAGAGGTCCACATAGCACATTCACACCTCCTGACCACACCTTGCTTGTCTATAACTTTTCACAGCTCTGGAAGTAGTCCCTGGACTACTATAAAAGTATAGATGAGGTGTGGGTCTGGACATTTGGCTGAAATCCAGTGGTTGAGAAGGTGATGATATAGCAAGAGTTGAATAGTTATATTAAGGGTTGCAAGGCATGCAAGGTAAGCAGCTGAGCTAAAACCCAGCTCAGGAGGGTCCTTGTCCTTCCTTGTGATGGTGGAGAAACATCATCAGGTTCAAAGCTGGATAACTGAACCCTTAGACACCTGCAGAGATTATCAAAGGCAGTAAGAGCACAGACTCTTTCTTTGGCACGTGCAGGTTAATTGAAATGTCTAACCAAAATGCCCAGACCCACACCTCATCTGTACTTTTCGTCTACTGATTAGGTAGCAGTTTGAGTTTTTGAACTGGAGAACTAAATGAGGCACCGAACACTGAGCAGGACTGTCCATTCAGTTGGACTCCTTTCCTTCCAACATGACTCTCTACCAGCTCCAGAAAATTCAGACTGGAATAAAACTGATGTCGTTAAATCAGGCTGAATATGTTGGTGGCTCTGGTGCTCCTTTGGCTGTTGAAATCCCAACATGGGATTTCCCCAGAAATGAAGGAGCGGTTCAGTTACAGGATTGGGGTCACATCTCTGAGCACAGGGCATGTGCAGCAGCGACGGCAGTACAAGCTGACAGCTGTCATATATTTTCTCACCACAAAAAAACCCCATGCTATTAAATGAGCAAAAAACTTTGCACAACACATGCCATCATTACACCAGCATCAACCCAGAGACTTAGAAACACAGCGAGGCAGCATCCCTGGGAACCGCTCTTTCCCTCCTAGGCATCCCACCCATCGCTTCTTCACTCTGAGGATGAAGCAAGAGCTGTGTACATGTGGGGAGAAAGGCGTTTGTCCAAATTACCTTATTTATTCATGGTCCTTCCTTAATAGTAATGATAAGAAGAATAAATCCTGTGGGAGCAATGTAACCAATTCATGCGCGGATGTGCAAATGGGCAATTTGCAAACTAATTGCCCCCAAACAATATGCTGTGCAGACAGGTTGCCCGAACACTGGCTCTGCGTACCTTTTGTACGTGGCGGCTGCCTGGTAAGAGGCCGTTGAAATGCTTTCTGGGCAGACAATGGGCTTGCTCAAGTGTGCAACTATTTCGGAGGGAAGCTATCCCGCCCACCCCGGGTGGCGAAGGTTTGTTCTGCCTGCGTCCAGCTGCCGTGTCATGCCAGGAAAATACAGGGGCCATGTGCGGGACAAAACAGTTTTGCCTTAGTGCCTCTGCTGGCTCAGAAGGACGCAGAGAATATCAGCAGCATATGGGCCTCGGGGGATTTCGGCCATTTAACAAACATTATATGCTCCATAACAAAACAACAATATTTTGGTACTTAGATCAACTAAATAACTAAATTAAATTCCCTAGACGATGAGGGCTGGTATGCTAATTGGCTTGCCTTGTGGATTTTCTATGCAGCTCCCCAAGAAACAGATTGGCCCATTTTTCAGGCAACTGATTGTTAATTGGAGTAATGAATAGCAAGCTGGAGGGGCTGATCACTTTGCTTGGTAAATTCAAACCCCTGTTATTCATGAGGCCAAACTAGAGGTGAAGCGGTTTTCATGGGAGGTGGGCAGACGGACTGGTGCCAGGTCAGCCCAGAAGCGCTTTTCTTTCCCTTTACGCTGGGAAGACAGGGGAAGGTTTAGCACCTGACTCCTCCATCCCTCTGGGACACTGTGCTCTTCAAACAGCTGAATTGCCCATGAGAAGAGCTTCACCCATAGACTGCAGAGGGCCCGCAGAAGTACCTTTATTGAGCAGGCCTCTGCAGATCTGCTCTGGCTCTGCGTCCCTACCACAAGCAAGCTCTACTGCCACTGGGGAAGTCCTTGGTTTTGCTATGCTTTGCTTCCCTGGTAGCTCTGATGGGCTGGACAGTAGAGCTGGAGGGGCAGGAGCAGGCTGGTGCAGCCAGATCAGCAGGGGACAGCTCCAAGGCTTCTCCCACCATCGTCCCAGCTCCTGCATACACAGCAAGCCACACAGGCACTGCTCCTTCCCCTTCCCACTCGCTCACCAGCAGTGGTTCTGGTTCCCTGCTATCCCACCTTCCCAAGTTGGTTAGAGGAACACAACTCGGGTGCGGGGAAGGTGAAGTCTGGGGTCTTGTCTGCTCCTTGATCCAGAAGACCCAGCCCACAAGCCCGCATTGGCAAGGCTCTTACCTTGTTTCCCACCCCACTCTCTCCAATGCCTGGCTTTGATTTCAAAGAGAGTGTGAAAATGCTGAGCCCTCTCTGTTCCCACAAACTTTGCCATAAGCCAAGCTCTCAGCATCTCACTCTGCAGACCAGGCTCCACGGCAGCACACAGGACACCTGCATGCTCTTCTGAGCAAGCCTCCTTGCAAATGCTTTCTGCGCCAAGAGCTGAGGCAATGACTGCCTCAAAACCACGGCCAAACTATTCACCAAAGACTTTACTAAGACAATTTTAGAAATGGGTCCCTTTAGGGTATTTCAAATACTATTCTGCAACTGATGAGCTTTTCAGTTCATTAGCTGAATCAAAAAATAGCTTTTCTAAACTCACAGAGCTACCCAACCAGAATATTTTAACTTGCTAATACATCACCTTTCCAGATAACCACAGTTAAACATTCTACTAAAACGCAGCAACAGTTTCAGTTGCTTGTACTCCAACAAATGCAGTTTCAGTTTCATGTTGAGCATGAAGGTGGCTCAAATGAGCACGTTACACAGGTGTGTAACGTCAAAGTCACTTCCGAAAATCTCAATTATGGCATAATTTTTCTGCATGACGATATCAAAGTAACTGAGCTCATCAGAGAGACTAAGATTACATTTTGCAAGAAGAGATTTATTTTCGTAAATTATATTAGAAGACAGGTAGGTGACCCCATTTACTGAGAAAAAAGGTGGCATGAGAAAAGACATTCTACATTCAAAAGCAATTAATGTTTTTCGGTGTCTGCGTTTCTGGGTGCCCAAGGTGGGTGCTCCAAAAGGCCCAGCTCTTAAAAGGCAGGGAGGCTGGTTGTGGAAAAAAGTCTTTTTAAAGTGCCTCAGGTTGAAAAGCAGAGATTTTCTATGTTTGCTTCTCTGAGCTGATCATAACTATTCATCCAGGCACTTCTGCATTCCTTTTATATATACAAATACTTTATAATCAACAGTGAATTTATCACTGGGGCACTAGAAAATACGTTAATTTCATAGGAACTAAACCACTGAAAATTGAGCTTCAAGGAAGTTCAGAAATACTGGAGAACAGTCTTGCAGCTCCAGAGGCATAAATGATTGAAGGCTAACAACAGGCTGCCACTAATATTTATTTGTCAGTAGTTGGTGCAAGAAATGAAAAACTAACTGAGAATACTTCCTTTCTTTCAAAGGTGCACAATGATTATTTCACACACAAAATGTCAGGCACTTCCTAACATATGAGAGGTTCACAGTGTTCCTGAGTGGAAAAGTGACTTTCTGGATCATTCTCCCCTATGAGACTCTAAGCATTCGTCACCAATGTACAGGGTCAGGCAAAACCTCAGGGAAGATGGGGAGCAGTGAACTCCTCCTCAAGGGGCACTTGGCACAGCAGAACACCTCCAAAAATGGCTCTCAGGGTACGAGAAGTGACATTCAGCGAAGAAGAAAACAATACTGCACTTGGATCTGGTGCAGATGTTTAAGCTGGGCATAGTCCTCTGGATACAACGCCACATTTTTGAAGGTACCCTAAATTAAAGTCCAGGTTTGTTACTGATGTTCCTCTGCAGCTTCTGAGATAAATACAAGAACAGCACCTGTGAACAGCTATTTACATCCCCCTCCATAAAGCCTACAGGAAAGTTTCATAGAGCTAAACCCACAGAGCTGTGTCTCAGACCTCCGTGGCTTCAGCTCCTCTTGATGCCCAAGACAGGCAGTGTAAGAGAAGGCTGTGCTGCCTCAGACAGCACTGTCACATTGGAACGGGCCTCTAGAGGGACTTTTTGCTCTTCAGTCTGACCCAGTCATGTTTTCGTACAATGAAGAAGCATGTGATAGTAACTCGTCAAGTCAGATTTAATTTTAAGATTGGATACCTTGCATGATATACATAGGGGGGAGTCGGCAGCCAGCTTTATTTCCGTATTTCCATTTCTATATATATCGAGCAATAGAATATTATCAACATTAAGGAAAGACAGACACTTTCAATTTTCTGTTCTTTATAATTTTAAATTGCTTCTAACATGCTTTACATAATAGTCATTGAAAAAATTGTAAGACAGAGAAAATCTGTGATGAAACTAAACAGTGTGAAAACAAGTAATCATGCGAAGATGCAAATATCGCACAAAACCCACAACTACTGTCTGTAGTCGACAGTTTAACTGGCAGCTGATTACTAAGGGCTTTTTTCAGAGGTCGATACTATCTAGGTCTTCATTAATTACCTGGAAGATGGGATGCAATGTACTCTTGGCAGGTTTGCACTCTGCACCAAGCTGGAGGGCAGGGCTGCTCTGCAGAGGGGCCTCGACAGGCTGGAGAAGTGGGCTGGCAGGGCCTCACAAGGTCCTGCAAAGGCACATGCCAAGTCCTGCCCCAGGGCAGACAGAACTCCCCACGCAAGGGGACAGACAGAGGGCTAGCTCCATAGAAAAGCCCCCAGGGGCCAAGCTGACCAGGATCTGCTGATCATGCTCTTGCAGCAAAGGTGGCCAACCAAGCCCTGCGCTGCGTTAGCAAAAGGGGAGCCAGCAGGAGAGGGAAGAGACCCTACCCCTCCATTCAGCACTTATTTGCTCAACCTGGAGAAGGGAAGGCAAAGAGGAGAGCTTATTGCTATCTGCAGCTACCCAAAGAAGAGAAAACAGAGCCAGGCTCTTCCCAGAGATCTTCGGTAACAGCTCAAGAAACAATGGGCACAAGCTCGAACATGGCAAGTTCCTACGAGGCATCAGGAAACTTCACCTTATGGGGGGTTCAGTTCTGGGACAGGGCCCAGACAGTCTCCATCCTTGGAGATGCTGAAAACTCAACTAGACAAGGCTTTGAGCAACCGATCAAACTTCAAATTTGGCCCTAGTTTGAGCACGAGAACCTCAAGAGGTCAGTTTGAAGCTAAATTATTCTAGGTTTCAAATATCATGCACAAAATGGTTTTTAAAACCAGAGCATTTTTACCAAAAGCTGCTTTTTTGAACCTTAACATTATGCATCATACAGTAATAAGCTCTCAAAAGCTCTACAGAAGAGGTTGGGACCAATTTTCTGCAAAGGAAGTAGAATGATAAGGTGAGAAAGGACTTTCTTTGCCCTTCGAATATTCGTAGTTGACTCCAAGATTGTGACAAGATCATAAAAATCTTTATTAACAAAAGCCAGGACAAGGCACAGGCTGTCTATTCAGCTAGACAAACCTATGCCACTTGACAACCAGTTTAGCTAATAAATAATATACATATTTGAACAAACACTTTGCCCACACACCCACTGGTAGAACATACATTGTTGACTGCCTGGAAACCCATCCCTAACATGAGACACGGGGAACAATTCCTGAAATTGTGAACAGTTAAAAATGGTACCAATTTATTTTCACTTTACTCATCCTCCCCGCCCATTTTTTCTTCAAAACAAGCTTCTTGAAGGAATTGCAGATAATATTCAACACAGTGCTATGTGACAGCCCACAGATGGATGCATTTCTAATGAATTTGGAGAAGTTAAAAATGTACTGATAGCAGACATGAAAAAAATCTGGGGAATTCTCCTTAATTAGATTACACTCTGCGCACCCTGTCTGGATGAATGAGGACACAGCAGTGGAAACCGCCTGACAGCATTGTTAATACAACTGCTGGGGTTCGTAGTAGTGGACATCTGTTTTAAAGCTGTGATCCAAATCTGCCTCTAGAGGCCAATCAGCCGGGCTTTGGACCTCGGTCTAAAACAGTAAAAGTCAAATTCGTACTTGTTGGGAGCAGGTGCCATTCCATTAAAGTCACCACATTTCAATGTCACCCTAGATTTCAAACAGGTCCTACAGTCTGCAACTGAGGCACAGGTGCAAGGAGAAATACACTCATTCCTTATAAAATGCTTAAATATCATCAGGTGTAGTAATGCTGTTTCCCAGCCTAGAAATGCGTCTCAATAGAGTGACCAAAGTGCAAAGCACATGCAGCCCCTACTCGCTGCCCTACAAGTCAAGGGCCTGAAAATTTTGCTGTATTTTTTCCCTTGTGCTTAATTTTCTTGCATACAGACATGCTAGAGGACATATGCCCTTGCCTAAAAGAGTAATAAAAACAAATTTACTTTTTTTTCTCTGAAAGCAGAATCAATCATGTTTTATTGCAATAATCTAAGGCACAGGTCAAATGTAGAGGGGGCAGAGGGGGAAAATCTGGAAATGATCCTCCCATACGTCACTGCAGACAACAGGCACACACCTCAGTGTAAATAAATAACCGCTAAGCCATCCCCATTCATATTTCTAATTAGTGCAACCTATTTAACAACTAGACACATAATATAGGTCAATTATGTAGGTCATGATAAATTTGTGAAGAACTTGAGCCTGTAGGGCACCAAAAAGACCACGGTGAGGCAGCATTTTGAAAACAGCTCATTTCTGCACATGCCTTGTGCAGAGCAGTGAGGCACAGCAGAGACCTGCTCAATTTTTCTGTTTTGTGGTACTACAGCCACAACCACTATCGAAAACATCTGTGACATTCCCTGGGAGACACCCTCTGTGATACGATCACAGAACATGGTGGAGCCCATTCAGCATTTATTCTAGACAAAACCAATGCAAAGCCACGAAGACCATCGATAACACTCTACTATATCACAGAGCAAGGGCAAAATATATTCAGTTGGCCCAACTCTAGAGTGCTTTAGAGTTTGAACTTAATGGCCACACAATACCTTTAGCTTGAAAAAAAAGAATCCTGGCAGACAAAAAGACATATTACTTCAGACCACAGAAATCATTGGAGCATCATTAGAAAAGCAAAGTCAGAGCTCAAAAAGCAAAGCAGTCAGTGGAGGGGCTACATGTGAATATGGCAAAGGCACGTTTTGATCCTGACTTCCTCAGAATCAGAGGCTTATGATTGTTTTGCCCACCCACTGCCCCTCCAAGACTATTGAACCAGTTACTACTTTCAGCCACAATTGCCAGAAACAGAATGTCTCAAAGAGGTTTAATTTCTATGAGTTTGTAAAAAACTGGTGGCTATCCAGAGCAGACAGAGAAATACCTTATTTATGTTTTCTCTGTAGGAAAGGAAACGGCAGCTCAGCATTTATCTAGTACTTTTGACTGCGGACCTCTGACCAGGAACAGATGCAGCTCCAGAGAAGCCACAGGATGTGGCAAGTACTGCCTTGCTAGAAATTTTGGGGAGGAATGAGGAAGAATCACAGTAGAGGGCATCAGAGAGCAGCAAGTGCCCTGCGGGGTTTCAGGTTAAGTGATGGGGCCGCAGAGCTACCTGTCCTGCTCAGGGATACGGAGAAGACGGGATAAAATACCATAGCAAACACTACAGGCGTGCGGTTTGCAGCGGGCAGATAAAGGGGTTGTGAGACTCAGATCTATAGGGAAACAATCTTAGCGTTCACTATTCAATGAACATCACACTTTTCTGCTAAAGGTCAGCATTACAATGTATGTAAAAGGTTAGCATTGTGATTTGTTCTTTGAGATGAAGGGAGAAAATGATTCTTGGATGGGAATTTGAGCTGTAGGTTTAGTTGCTGTTAAATTCCCTTAGTATTTCCAAAATATTTTTCTTCTTCATACAATCCCAACGTAGCCTGCTGTGGGACAGGACTTCTGGCTTCCTGGACTGCTGTTAGCAGAGGAACTCCAAAATCTCCAAATGCCTCATTGAGTTACCTGGGGTACTACTCTTTTGTATCTTAAACATGAGATAGTATTAAAAGCATTGTTGGTTAAGTGGCTGGGGAGCACCTGGGACCCAGGACACAGCTGGGAACAGAGATGCAGAGCCACAGCAGCTGGGAGGCTGGTGCCTGAGCACCTGTGGGCTGCTACACTCACTTCAGCAGCACCAGCACCAGCCACAAGCTGAGAACAGGCTCCTTACCCCTTTGGATTTCCCAAATCTGCGCCGGTGCCTGGAAGAGCCAGTCCCCAAGCAGGGCAGGGGCAGCAGCACTGAGGGAAACATGCTCTGCACAGGGAGTATAATTAGCTATGCAGCTCTCATGTGCCACGCGTGCATCTGGGTCCACATAAGGCAGCCCAAACGCCATCACTGTCCACATGTCAGCTAGTTGAACTCCTGTGTGCCTCTCTGAGGTGTGAGGAGATGGAGCATTTTGTGTAATTTGGCAGATATTACTACCCAGCTTGCACAAAACAACATACCGATCATGTGCAGTTCATGGGTACACTGTACCAAAAATACTGACCTTGTATTTAGAACTACAATATAATCTTGTTACTGTCTGCAGTAGTCATGACTGAACTGGTGAAACAACCTTTTACTTAGACAGTTTCTCACATTTGTACAATTTGTCTTTGACCACTATTCATTAATCCTCATTCAGACATCCAACACAATTGTTCTTATAACACTAGAGTGAGAGAGATCATTTCCCAAATAACTGATTCCCAATAAGCTGCATTCCAGCTTAGGTATGATATAATACACCAAGCTATGAATCTAAACGTGCACATACAAGTAGTATATATAATACGCAGACATCATATTTGGAAATCTGTTACAAACCTCAGACTATATGGCTTGAGTTAATCCTAGGAATGACCACCGTACTGTGTGTGAGAAAGTCTCAGGAACAAATGCAAACCCATTTAAACTATCTACACTCGATCCCAGGGCCCCAGATGAGGCAAGGGGGTTTCCAAGAACAGACTAAGAACTGTCCTCCATGCACATAAATTATGCTTTTCACAGGAGAAAAAAACCCCAACAACCCAGCATTACATTCCCCCTCTTTGGAATCTCTAATCCTAACTGCAGCACTGTTTATGAATGTAGATGCAAGATATTTCAACTACGAGAAATAAATAACTGTACTACTTTGCCCTGGCCCTGGGGAAATGGTGTTCCTGGTAACATACTGCTCTCTGCTGGCCCGGCTGTTTTCCATGAGGGCCTAGCGGAACAGGGGGAAGACCACCTTGTTTTGCTGGCTCTTTAATTGCATCTTTTAGCAATCAGTGACAGGAGCATCCTTCATTTAGGATTGAAAGACATTATATTGCTAAGGAAAACACCTAAATACACCTAAAAACATCTTAGGACATCACCTAAATCTTCTGTCTTGAAAAAAATGCAAGTAGTCCTTGAACCTGAGTAACTTTTTCAGTATTCCTGTTTTCTTGCAACTTGAAAGAAGAAATAGGCTGTTTATGTAGCAGGCTCCCCATTGTAAGGAGCTCAGACAAGAGTGTATTTTTAAGCATGAGGGACTTAAGTCCTGTTCTGGGTTTTGGGAAACTTGCTCTTTGGTGGGAATTTTCACAGCAATCCAAAATCCCAGTGACAACCACAGGATTTGAGATGGGGCTCCCTGGTCTTCCACTTCAAAGGACAACTCCAGGCCTGGGTAGCTCCCTGGCCCAAAACTTGTAGCATCTTTACTTGCTATCCCCATTTTTTGTTGTTTTACCAAAAGGGGATCACTCAAACCAAAGCTACCGGAAAAACATCTTATTTGCATTGAATTTACCTTCACACTGCCACTAAGTATCGCTGTGCTACATCTGCTACAGCAATAACCAGAAAGCCTGACAATTTTTAATCTGTCAACATCTCATATTTTGGGTCAGAATAAGGTGATGCCACACTGCAGACCGCCAAGACCAGTCACCCATGTCCAGCTGCAAGTGTCATCTTCCCATGAGTCCCAGGGATAAAGGGCATTTACCCAGCAGTCAGGCTGCATCTTTGCTGAGGTTCTCCATTCTACCTTGCCAATGGGTTTACAGCTCCTGAGATGCTGCAACCAACAGGAGTGCTACAGCAGCGATTTTGGGATTAACACCTACAGAATTACCAGAGTGCTCTCAGCTGTTTATTTCAAGCTGCCTGCAGACTCAAACATGTTTCTGTGGAGAAACCACACTAAGTGCCAGGGTCTCACTTACAATCATGTCACGGGGGAGCCACAGATCTTAAAGATTTGAAGTCTTTGTGCCTTCATCTTCCTTTGCAGGATTCTCCCGTTAATAGCGTGATTCCTTTTAAATATAATTGAACAACATTAAAACAGAAAAATAGTTTGAAAGATCAGTTTCATTTACCTGAGGAAAACAGGGAGTTTGATTTGAACAGTAATCATCATTTGAAATTCCTCAATGCCTGCTATCCGCAGGACTGGGAAAAAATAACTAATTTACTTTTCAAACACTGCTATGGGGGGGTCACTTAGTGGAGTAAGTAACATCCTAGGAGACTCTGCACTCATTCCTGCAGCGGGGTCTCTCAGCACAAACGCCTGCACCTGCACGGAGCTGCAGAGTGACAGCAAGGCTCACCGGGAGGACGTGAGCGTCCCGCACACAGCCAACAGCATCACGGCTTACATGTCTGCACCTGATTTTCTAACACCAGTCTCCATCTCTTTTCTTCATGCCTCATGTTTGTTTGCTGCTGTGCACTCACACATCCTCGCTCCCTAACGGCCTCTCATTCTTCCACACTAGGTGGAGCAACAAGCTGCTGCAGGAGTAATTTTAGCTGGTGAAAGACAAATTTATCTAGGTGGAAGAAGAGCCATTAAGGAAATTACTCAAACAGAAAAACCGCTAGAGGAAGACGAGGTACGGAGAAAAAAACAGAGCAGCTACCCAGGGGTGTCCTTTGCTCACACCTACCAACGCTTCTGCCTCAGAACTAGGCCAGACCGGCAGGTGAAGAGCTCTGGCCAGGGCCGGGTCTCCAGGGGCGGCAGAGGGTGCCCAGCAGGGCCGCAGCCAC
>JAVJGI010000035.1:34017480-34033368 GCA_035590275.1 Ibycter americanus
CCGCCCCCCGGGCTTGTGCCGCGGGCAGCCTGCGGTTCCCTCCCCGTGCTGAGCCTGATTCGGGGTTTGTGCCTGCGGGTTTGCTTTCCTCCGTTTTTACAATATTTTGTCTTACCCTTTTTTGGCAATACGCTGTAATCGCCTTGAATTTAAATTCCTCCCCCTCGTGCGCCTCCTGAATCGGTATCATCAGGTTACATGTATGTCAAAACCTTGTTTAAGTCAACTTCATCGGTTGGTTGGCTTTGCCTTCTTCATTACACTGTCAAAAAAGGAAAGATAAAACGTAATTTGCTGACTGCTTTTGAATCATCTGGATGATGTCATGGGAGTGCTTGTAGATTTCTTGCTTTGTGCTTTGCTGTGGTTTCTTTCCTGGTATTGGAGCTGGGGGTCGGTCACTCTTTAATTTCCTGACTCTTCTGTCTTGCCTTTTAAATGCTGACTTTAAACTGCCTTTGTCCAGTCTTCTAGGACCTCCTTCACCATCTGGGAACTAACAACAGCAACTGGGAATGGTTCAGGTTGCCCAGAGAGGTTGCACGATCTCCATCCTTGGGAGGCGTTCAGGATGCAGTTGCATGTAGCCCTGAGCAACACGGTGGGTCCCCATAGCTGCCCGTGCTTTGAGCAGGGGCTTGGATGAGAGACCCCTTGAGGTCCCTTCCCACCTCAGTTACTGTATTTAGCTTCTCTGAACTCTTCTTACTCTGTTCCTTCTTAGGCCTCAGTAGCAATGGGGAAAAGTTTTCTGCATCTTCATGTCTTAAAATTAACTGTAGATCTGAGTGACATGCTGAAGGAGGATGGATATGTTCCTTCTGAACCATTGGGAAGGTGGTGTGCAGTCTCGTAGGCATCCAGCAGCCATGGAGGCGTTTGATGGTTAGGACAGGCAACATGGGAGAGAGGGATTTTGCTGCTAGGTCCAGTTTTACAAGTGATTTGCAGGTGATTCCCAGATTTTTGAATGCAGGAGTCTATGCTGTCCTACTGGGATAAATGTAAGCGTTTAACTGCAAGTTTCCCTGGCTTAGCTGAGATAGATTTGAGCACTGAAGACAGTAGCTGATATCTGCCTTACTCCAGATGCTGAAGGAGCTGCAGGCATAAATCCTTTTACTTTCCAGCGGCAGTCTGTCACCCCCTATGTGTAAGTTTTTTTACCAGGCCATTGGTCGCAGTGACTTACTGTTTAATTTGGCTGTCTTGCCCAACTTTCTTACCACAGAGCTAAGCCAACTAACAGTTAAGTATTTAACTAATGCTCAAGTCAAGTTTACTCCTTATCAAATAACCATCATACTCTTAGATCCTTTCATGAGGTTTAAAAAATAATACATATCTTTTCTTTCCTGTTGTATGTAGGAGTGATGTCGGAGCTACCTGTTCTGTATGAAGGACAAGAAATAACACACTTGATAAAGGGAAGAAATAAAACATCTGATAAATGGAAGCCATGAAGATATCAAAGCGGTTCTTTGCTTTTGGGATTTTGGCATGCATAGCTATTTATGTTGCATACATAAAATGGCACTTGGATTCCAAATCAATTGTGGGAGCCACAGAAGGAGTTGCTGAGAGCAGGGGAGACAAACTGAACCATCAGGCAGTGACCACAGATCTCTCAGTTTTTTATGGAATTATGTTTGACGCAGGAAGCACAGGAACTCGCATCCATATTTTTAAATTTACACAGCAGCCAAAAGGTATGGCCTGCTCATTGTATGATAGATTAATTCTTCCATAACATATGGAGCAAATTATTGACAATCCTTTTCTAGGGCTTACTTGAACAAACATGCTTCAGCTCTTTGTAGAGAGCCATCAGGAAGTATATTATGATTCAAGCATGTGGGTTTGGATGAAATTACAAAAACAGTCAACAAGGAGAAAATGCTGTAATGTCAGAACGTGAACTAAATAGCAGCTGTACCTATAGAACAGTGCCCTGAAGAAAAGCTGTTTTTCATCACACTGCTTGGTGGAAGAGAGGATTATAAATTCAAACGGCCTTATTTCCCCAAATTTTCACCAAGAGGCTGTTGGCTGCCTCCAGTTCCTGGCAGTGAGCAGCTTCTCAGCTGCATTGTCTGGTACAGCGTATCCTTGGCTTCAGTGTTGGATTTAAATTGCAAAACTTCACTGTTTGATTAAAATTGCTGTGTATTACACCTGAACAGATACATTGCTGAGAAGTGAGACAGGTGTACAGAAAAGCTCCAGTTTTCCTCTGGAGTTGTAAGCTTCATTTGTTTAGATGTTTTTGCTCCTGTTTGTGAAACTCTTAAAGATGAAAGAACCCGTGTTAGTAGGTGATCTGAGGATGCTTTTAAGCTTTAGCAGTGTGGTGTGTGGTGTGAGTGGCCTGTGGGGAGCACCTTATATTTGCAGAATGGGTCAGTGTAAGGCTTAGCTACCAAGGTGTTAAACAACAGTCTGTGGATTTCCTTCTTTCACTGTATTCCTGAATCTTTGCTTCTTCCTTGACTGCTTCTCTTTAAACACAATTTCAGAATATATTGCAGGAAACTTTATGGAGTGTAGCTGGGTACAGGAGGAGGATGTTGTCAAGCTCATGTTGTCTTGCCTGCAGGTTCATATAATTGTCTATACTGCAGCTTTCCAGATTATTTAGGTCTGGCTCCCTCTGCTGCCATTGAAAATAGTGGCAAAGCTTCCACTTTGTGTGTTTTCCTGGAGTCAAGTTCAGCCACAGCAGAGCACAATGAAACATAGGGTGTTACCGGTGCTGTTTGGAAAGCTGCACATGGCAGGTGTAAGGGCTCAAACAGAACTTGCACTCATCTGATGACTGTCTGATGTGCATGAAGAGTATGTGCATAGTGGACACCAGCACCTGAAAAACAGTCATGACTTTTAAAAATGGTTTTCTCGGGAGCTAGTTCCATAGTAAGGGCTGTGGTTAAAGGTTGAGTGGCTGTTGATAGTTCATTAGACAGAGAATTCAGTTGAATTCCATTAGCACATAATTATGTTAATATGTAAAAGTGTTTTCTTTTTATGTATGCAAAATTATTTGTACCATTACTTATTTTGGAATACTGCTTTTGAACAGAGTCTCCCAAATTAACCCATGAGACGTTTAAAGCACTGAAGCCAGGTCTATCTGCATATGCTGATGATGTTGAAAAGGTAATTTTGTTTCTGTCACTATAAAAGTACATGTCCCCGGTCCTTCTGGTTTTGATATGCCCTGCGAACCACGTCTTGCTGTGGCACAGTATGCTGAACTGTCTCAGTTCAGGGAAGTGTCTCCAAATGATACAAGCCCACAGTAAAAGTTGGTCAACATGCAGAGGAGCAAGGAACAGAATGTATCTAATTCTGCTTGGTGATGTTGTTAATTAAGCACAGTGGATGTTTTTCCTATCTCTGCCTTAAGAATTTCAATGTGCTTAAGAAAATGACAAAGAAGCTGAGTTGGATTGGAGCAGAACCTTCTCCAAAAGCAACTGGAGTTAGATTCTCAGGAAAATAGTATAAAAAACCAGGCTGAATACTATGTGACTTCTCTTCTGTCACCCTTACCTTCTGGCTCGCAGGGATTTAGGGGCTTCCTGAGCCAGACTTACACCCAGCTCATAGTGTTTTACTGGCTCCAAAGGTCTTTTTTCCCCAAGGATTTGTTTTACTGCCTTTTGAACCTTTTGTAGCCAAAACATTCAGTGGCAGAGTGTTCTTTGAAAAAGTGACTCTTGCTGTTTGTTTTTGGCCTGTTGCTGGATAATCCCCATTATATCCATCAGGTCTCATGCTGTAGGAGATAGTGAGTCCTCCACCTTCTCCTGACCCATTGTGATACTCACTTGTCTCTGTTCCACATTTACAGTGAATCTTAGCTCTCATCACCCTTTTTCCTTTCCAAGACAGGCAAATCTGGTGAGTTTCTAAGATGCCTTTTTTTTGTTCTTTCTGTGCCCACAGAGTGGCCAGGGAATAAAGGAGCTCCTGGAGGTGGCGAAGAAGGAAGTTCCTATGGAGCTGTGGAAGTTTACTCCTCTGGTCCTGAAAGCCACAGCTGGCCTACGGTTGCTGCCGGGAGAGAAAGCTCAGAAGTTGCTGGATAAGGTACTGTTTCTTGTCTTTCAGTTTGCTTTCCAGAAATTTATAGCAAAATGTGGTCCCTTCTGTGTAAGATGCATTGTCCTTTATTTTCATGTACGTGAGCCGTTCTGTCCTTTAACCCTGAAAGCACTGCAGAGCCACCTTGATCTCAGATGGGGTTGAGGGGAGAAGTTGCATGAGTACAAGCAGAGAGGAATGATGACAGCTCCAAATAAGCCTGGAGATGACATAGCATAACAAGTGTAATGAGATACTCCTAACAGTCACCACAGGCTTGTTCTTACTGGGCGTGTTTGTTGGTGGTTTTGACCAGGATGCTGCTATTTCGAGAAAGGCTCTCTGCTGTTTGATTGGTCATGTTGTCAGCCTGCGGCTGCAAGGTTGCTCCTTTATATTGATCGGTTATAATGTAAATTGTATTTACGGGCATGTTAAATACGTTGAATATTTTTAAATATTAAAAAAAAACCCACCAAAATACTATGTTCTAGACCTTATGGCTGTGGGAAAAGTTTATTAAGTGTGCAGTAAGTACTCTTTTTTCTAAGCAGTAATTGGAAGGAAGAAATGTGGTGTGGTTGAAACCAATGTCTGTATTGTTCTCTGCTGCCTGCAAGATGACCTGTTCTTTTCCACACTGGATTTCAGCTGGAACTTCTGCAGTTGTTACTTTAGAGGACTCTGGAAACCTTGGGCTTTGCTACCTCATGGGGGATGTAGTGTAGAGGACCTCCAACAGTCGACATGCTCCTGTTAAAAATGCCATTCCCTGGGGGATTTGTGAAAGCCAGGGTGTCCATCTTCTGCCTCTGTCATGCATATATAACACCCTATGGCTCGCCAGCTGCAGCAAAGTATACTGGGTTCCCTTCCCTACCCATGTCCATCCCGTGTTAATGGCATTTCTGAGCAGTCTTCATGCTTGAAAACCCACACGTCCATCCCTGCCTCTGCACCAAACGGCACAGCCAGCGTGTGAATCGCTGACCTTCTATAGCAGAGCGCAGGCTGATGTTTGTTGGGCTCTTGAACTTCAAACAAAGTGGTGAGTAGCAGTCAGGATCTGGCCCAAGAATAGGAGCAGTTGTGTGAAACTGGAGTTTTAAAAAATCTTGCTTTCCATTTGAAAAAAGACTTCTCTGAGTGTAGCTTTTATGTGGACTACAGGTGAAGGAGATTTTTCAGGCCTCCCCCTTCTTTGTGAGGGACAACTGCGTGTCAATAATGAACGGAACCGATGAAGGTAAGCTAACTTGTGGAGACCCTTTCTGCAGTCGTGGAGATTCCCGCTGCACTGTGACGAGTCCCCACTCACTGTAGTGGGAACCCACAAGCAGCAGGTTTGACACAGCTCTTATGCTGCCTCAGGCAGTGCCTGCCAAAGAGATCTTGTGCTATGTTTTCCGATTTGAAGTCCTGAACTGTGTCCTGATTTTTAAGGCTCTGAGTGCTGGGCAGTTCCTGTGGGATCATCAGGAAGCCACTGTGCAGTCAGCGCTTTTGGAAAAGGCTTCTGAATATCTGCTGTTGAGGACTGGTTTTGCCTACCGTGCTCTTGATAATGCTCATCAGAGTTTTCTGGAAGTATTTGGTCATAATGTTAATGATAACTGATCTAATGAGTGTGATTGTGAATTCAGTTTGAAAAAATGTTTTATAGAGAAGGAAATACATGCTGAAGTAAGTTGATGCTTATCAAAAAACGCTGAGGACAGAACCCAGAATCAGTCTTGATTTAAAATAATTTGAAGAAACATGTCTAAATTCTAAGTAACTGTGTGTTGAAATGTGCTTTAAATCTCTTTAGAAACCAAACTTTAAAATAGCTGGAGCTGTCTGGAGCTGTTCATGAGTTTCTTTTTTACTGCTTAATGGAAGAAAGACATTGTAATTCTTCTCTTTTTTTTTTTTTTGTTTTGTTTTGTTTTGTTTTGTTTTGTTTTAAAATCATTAATAGCAGTGACAGCCTTGGGTCAGCCAAGGGTTGAACTGGACCATGTACCCTAGCATGCCTTGAGCTTTAACCACATGGATAAATATTTGAGTTTGTTAAAATAAGGCCTGCTAATTCATCTAATTTATGGAGAAAAGGTTTATAAACCAAGAAGAGGACTGAAACAGTATGGCACACAAAAATGCTTAGAGGAAAACAGGAAAAATTAGAACACTGAAAAGATGAAAATTTTAAGTATTCAAAAGGAAAGTCGAGTGTCTGACCTCAAACAAAAGCCCACCAGTGGATATTTTCCTAGAAAATGAACAATGTGCCTGTCAGTCATTTCCTTGTCTTTTAGCTAAGGACTGAAGCCTTCGTGACTTCTCACCTAAGTTTTTGACCTGTTAAATACAGAGTTCTCCAGGCATTTCATATAAAGATCTTCTCTTCCAAATACCACATAAGCTCCAGTATAGAAGGTCATTCTCTTTGTCCATCTAATCTTGGGTTTTGACAGCTGTTGACAGTTGTGGAAATGCTGGCTTTGGGGCAAGGTGGGTTGGGGACCTCAGCAGAGCCAGTCCTGTTCAGCTTTCTTGAAGGTCCTTCTTGCTTAGGTCCCAGCTAGACATCCTTTGGAGACTTTTTATTAAAAGTCCTCCATTTGTGAAAGGGGGACAAGGGAGCTTTTGGTAGATGGTCTCTGGTGTCTCTGTCTATTGTTGGATGACAACCTCTGGTTTGATGATTATTTTGTTTGGATGGTGCAGTTAAACTGCATGAGAAAACTTAAAAATGCCTAAACAGGAAGATCTTGTAATACGTCTCACCTTATTTGTTACTGTTGTTAGATAAAATGAAATGGCATGATCTAACAGTGCATCTCCTGAATCTTTTCCTTATTAGGTATTTCAGCCTGGATCACAATAAATTTTTTAACAGGTATGTGTACATGAGCATGTGCATAAAGATATGGCCGACACTGTGAAATTCATGCTGGTTTTTGTCCCTGCATGGGATTTGTTCATGCATTGGGGTGGAGTGGGAGAAAGAAAGATCTGGCAGTAAGTCAGCAGTTGGTTTTGGCCTGGCCTATTTAAGTCATTAGGATTTTGGCCATTCACTTGACAGAGTGAGGAGTTTAAACACTTTTCCTAGATGTTTAATGTAGCCTTTCTTCCAATTCACTGTAGGGTACCAGAGCATTTTATTCCTTTTTAGAGTCTGCCACTAGCTCTGGCTAAATTTTTAATCTGGATATTCTAGATATGCTTGGCAGCTGCACAGAATGAAGGAAAGTGCTGTGCTACTTCCTTACAGATTTATAACATAGAAATACCACAAGTGTTTACACTGCTGAGTTAGAAAAGGGTAGCTGAAGAGTAAGGAAAAAACTAAGCTGAAGCCCTCTGACAATAAGTAAAGCAGCCTACTGTCTGCATGCTCTGTTCAGCGCACACTGTGTGTGGAACAGTATGGCAAGTGCGCTAAAGCTTTTTATGCTCAGGAAATACCAGAAGGGTCAGAGTTCTTCAAACATCAGCGATCGTGAGGTATACTGAGGTACTTGGCACACAGTAGTCTTGTCAGGAAAGTGTGTTTGAAGGATCTAAGAAGAACTGTGTTTAAATAAGAAGAGAGGTCTGGGCTGGCAGCGGAAGAATTCCAAGAGAGCAGAGTATCTTAGGCCAGCTCTTTTCAATCTGTCATCCCATTGGCCATAGGAATCTGCAAAATATCACTAAGGTACCAGGGAACGGTGGCCAAGAAGACCACATTCTTCTGTGTTACAAAGCGGTTACCAGAGTAGAGTTTGCAAAATGTTCCTTGCATCCCCTGAAAAATGTTTAGGAATCCCAATAAACAAAGCTGCTGTAATTAGGGCATGAACAGCCACCAGAGAAATAAGAGAAACTCTGTCACTTGAAGATTTTCAGGTCACCCTGATAAAGCCAAAATAAGCGCCCAGTAGATGACAGTGTAATTTCATGCTGGCTGGAAGCTGACACATGGAGCTAGATTGTCCTGTTTCTTTACCACTGGTTTTGTTCCTAGCCAGTTTCTCACGGTGCCCACCGTGGCTTTCTCTGTTCTGTCACACATTTCAGGTAGCCTAGATGATCCACAGAAGAGAAGTGTAGGGATGCTGGATTTGGGTGGTGGATCAACACAGATCACCTTCCTTCCACGCACCGAGGTAATGTGAACGTGCACACTGTTGGGAAATGCTGGTGCAGAAATCTGTAACTGCTCAGATTTGTTTCCCTTGGAAACATGTCAGTGTGATGTGAGGCCACGCTTCTGACAGAAAAACCCAGCTCACCTGGTCACATCTGCCTTGTAATAGTCAATCACGGAGGCACTCACAGCTCTGTGAGTGCTCTTACTCCAGCGGCATGGGTCGGTGGTGCATGTGATGAAAATCTTGGGGGAAAATGCAGTGTTTGCCTGAGCATCTTAATCATTGACTCTCAGTCTGTGCAGCTTATAATGAAGAACTCAAAGACAATGCTGTTGATGAGTTCAGGTCCCATGTTTGGCCTATATTGGGTTTTAAGAACACAGTCAGATGCCTCCTCATTCCTTGTTTATGGTTTTCGTGAGTTCACTCAGTTGCAAATAAATACTTTCTAAGGAGCAACTGTTATTATGCAGTAAAAAGTACATGATGATGTTTGTCATTTCAGCTTCCTGTTGTGGCATTTTTGTAGGTGTTGTGTGAGCTGGAAGCCCCGTGGATGTGGAGTCGTAAGGCTCTGGCCCAAGCAGAGATACTGTTCATAGTAAAGCTGCACAAAAGCAGCGGGTTGGGATGCTGTATCTAGTCTCCCAGCCTGGGCGAAGCAGGACATCGTGCTCTTAACAGCAGAATGACAGGGGATGTGAAGAGTCCAGGATGTGGAAATTCTGTACTTAGAGATGGTGTTAAGATATGAGCAGCATGAATAGCATCATGGCCCAAGCTTTGCTCCCCGCAAACACACGAGCTGTGCTGGTGCACTTGGGGAAGAGGCTGCAAAGTGCTTTAGATAATTACCCTTTCATTTCTTCACACCACAGGCTGGTCCTCACTCTGTTCCCTGGCAAGCACAGTGATGTGCTTTTCCTCTGGCTTGTGGAAGTTCACAGCTGAATTCACTTGAGTAGGAAGTTGATGCGTGCCTGGCTTTCATATTATTTTGCACACAGTTTTTCCTAGTAGGGATCATGTGACAAGGCAGTTGCTGTAGCCTCTTGACAAAAGCAGTTAAGAGCTGTAATAAGGATTCCTTTTTAATTAGAATAAGTCTTTTATACACCAGTATGGTTGGATAAAAATAGAAATGTAACCAGTTTAGACTCTGTCATGTGAAGACACTATTTTAGCCTCATGTCTTGTGGTTGTCTTGTGTATCAGCAGTCAAATCCAAATACTCACAAATTCATCATCTCTCTCAACCATGCTAGGGTTGTTTCACATTTTTCCTAATGTTTTGGGAGATTGTGTTGTTGATGTTTGCTGCTGCTGGCAGAAACCTTGCAGTGACATCTTTTTCTCCCTCCAGGCAACTCTCCAGACATCACCAGCTGGCCATACAACTTCATTTCAGATGTTTAACACCACCTACAAGCTGTATTCGTACAGGTTAGTTGTGGGAAAAAGAGCCCACTGTACAGATAGAAGCTTTCTGTGAAGCCGGTGAGATCTAAGTGTTTTGCTGGAGCGAGGTCCTGGCAAGTGAGTGCTGGGAAGAAGCAGAGAAACCTGAGCCACGTCATTGTGGTGGATTAACCTTGGCAGCTGCTGCCAGGTGCCCACCAAGCCACTCTATCACTCCCCTTCCATCAACAGGTCAGGGGGAAGAAAATATGACAAAAAGCTCATGAGTCAAGATAAGGACAGGGAGGTCACTTACCAGTTACCGACATGGGCAAAACGGACTCAACTTAAAGAAGTTAATTTAATCAATTGCCAATTAAACAGTAGGATAATGAGAAATAAGAACAAAATCAAAACCACCTTCCCTGCACCTCTCCCTTCTTCCCAGGCTCAGCTTCACTCCCAACTCTTCTACCTTCTCACCGTCGAGCAGCGCAGGAGATGGAGAGTGGGAGTTGCAGTCTGCTCATAACACTTGGTCTCTGCCATGCCTTCCTCCTCACTGTCTTTCCCCGCTCCCAGTGTTTTGGGCAGAGGGAAGCAGCTTCTTCCCACCTATGTATGCTGTGGGGTGTATTTGGGCTCAGAAAGAGTAAATTCTGTGTGCTCGAGGCTGTGCTGCCTTTGAAGAGAGTAGGAGAAACATGAGAGGAATCACTTCAGCATTCCCAGTTCTTCAAGAGCCAGGTTACCATTGACAGCTGTTGCCTGTGCTTTTTCAAAGACAGATTATCCTTCTAGGTAAGGGTAATATGAGAGTGGGTTGTCACAGTGTTCCCCTTCTGTGCGTTGACTGCTGTCTGGAGCCATTTCACTGGGACCACATAGAGGAGACTGGCATGTCCCAGCGAGGTTGTCAGTGCAGTGTCAGAGGAAGGATGTTTGTTGTTCACAGAGGCTTTTTATCCCTTTGCAGTTACCTGGGACTTGGGCTGATGTCAGCAAGGCTTGCCATTTTAGGAGGAGTTGAGGGAAAACCCCGTAAGTTATGGGCACTCCTCAGGTCTTGGCTCTGAGCATGGGGTGCGTAGCCCTGTTGTGGGGGGAGGAGTTGTTTGTCCCCTTCACACCGGGCTCAGGGTTCCTGAGTGGTATGTGGAACCCTGTCACCATGGCTGGGTGCACTTGAGACGAATGCAGGAGGTGACACAACTACATCCCAGAAGACCTGGATTCTTGCCAGCCTGGGGCGGGGGGGCATGGGACATCTGAGCCATGACTGGGGTTTGGAGGTGCCTTGCTGAGGCTGTGGGACAATACGGAGAAGGGCTGGGGGTGAGGGATCTGAAATTAACTCCTTATGTTTTTCCCTAATGTGGCTTTGTTTTACTTCTGCAGTAGGAGAAGGGGAGGAATTGATCAGCCCTTGTTTGCCACCTGGCTTCAAATCTGAATGGCAGCATGCTGAGATAGTGTACAAAATTAAAGGACAGAAGGCAGGTATAGTGATTTATCACTCTTCCTATCTAGGCCAGCACACTCTTAGC
This sequence comes from Ibycter americanus, assembly GCA_035590275.1. Lineage (NCBI taxonomy): Eukaryota > Metazoa > Chordata > Aves > Falconiformes > Falconidae > Ibycter > Ibycter americanus. The sequence goes on from JAVJGI010000035.1 coordinate 34,028,633, forward strand.
AGAGTAAATAATACGCTCTCAGCCTCTTGCAAAGACACTAGATTCTCTGTTTACTCTTCTGTCTGTCTCCTCTTGATGTGCTGTTAAAGAGACTCTGCAGCTCTTTCCTCTTATGCTGTGGTGTGTCTGTCCAGTCAGTAAAACTGCCAGTAGTAATGCAGATGGAGTTGAGCAGTTGCTGAACAGGTCTTTCGAATCCTTTTGCCTCAAATGATGTGGTCCATCTCTGATCTCTCGCGTACTTAGCCCCAGCCTGAGGATGGTAGGTGTTGCCACTGAAAGAAGATGCAGATTTCGGTTCTCTGTGAAGACCTTATGAAGTTTGTGCTAAAGAGAGCCTGTTCCCTGGCAGGTCCTAAATAAATTGTATGCATGTATAACTCTCTGCCTATAATACGCTGCGTTTCTTTGCCTTCTTTTAGGTGAGCCTCTGTATGAGTCTTGTTCTAATAAAGTGGCAAAGATGCTCTACAAAAAAGTGCATAAAGCTGAGGAAGTGAAAGACTTGGATTTTTACACTTTCTCCTACTACTATGACCGTGCAGCAGAGGTTGGTCTCATAGGTACGGTTGCTCCTGGTTTCATTTAATTTTAAATGACAAGTTGTGGAAGAAATGGTTACGCTTATACATGTCACGATGCTTTGCTAAGCTGTCATGGAACTTGGTCTTTTGTTACACTGCTGTGCAGCATTGGTCTCAGCTGGATATTCAACGCTATTTAATTTCTATAGGAGAAGGGACTGGGGCTGTGGAAGAGAACCTACAACTTCTGGTAATAGTTTTTAAACAAACTGCATTTCAGAAATGGTTGTTGTCTGATTAACTCTCAGCCCAAAATACAAAAAAAAGCTCTCATAATGATAAACAAATCTCTTGGGCAACTTCTGGTAATGTTTTTTAAACAAACTGTCTGCATTTCAGAAATCATTGTTGTCTGATTAACTCTACAATCCGAAATAGAAAAAAGCCTTCATAATGGTAAACAAAAGTTACTGGGCAGTAAAGCAGTGAAGTGATCTTGGGCTCTGTATTTCGCTTCACCAATTGTATTTAGATGCAATGAAGATTTTCAGATAATTCCACGTGTATTCAGAATGTATCCCATCTCTATTCCAGTGGTATGCTGGCATACAGAAGGCTGTGGTGGTCAGTGGTAGAAAGCAGAAGATGACATCTCAAACTAGTGTGGACAAACGTAGCTCTCTCCTCAGCGACTTTGTTTTATAAATAATTTCAGATTTAGTATGTTGCAGAGCACCACTGCCCTGTCAGATCTGATCAGAGGTGTTAACTGTGTTCAGGCATCACAGGGCAGGGCAGCACAGACATGGGGACAAGGTGAGAGAGAGTCTGTAAACTATGTTTCTTTAGGAAATGAGGCTAAAAGTTCTTCATAAAATGAAGCTTTTAAATCTACATTAAGAATCTTTTAAAGGTTCTTTTACCTTTAAAGCAAGCGTGAGTTTTGTCATTGATTTCAATGACTCAGGGCTTGATGTCCAACTTTTGTGACTTGAATCTACAATTGCCTTTATAGAAAAACCATAGAAGACCACGGGTTTTTTTTCCTTTTAGATAAAGAGAAAGGAGGAAGCTTAACTGTCAGTGATTTTGAAATTGCAGCTAAATACGGTAAGTAAAATACAAACACACGCTAGTAATTATGTGTAAATTCATACCCAGGTGGCAAATGTGTGACATGTTAAGAAGCCTGATTTTTTTATTTCAAGTAACTATTGAGCACCTCCCTCCATAGCATTTCACCAGCACTTATGCTTATTTCTGAAAATCTCAACTATTTTTCTATTAACTCTTGCTTTTGCAGCCCAGATAAGACACACAGTACTTGTATTTCAGAACTCTCTCAAGAATTACTAACAAACTTGTGAGTTAACAGCTGTCCTGAAATCATGCTTTCAAAATAGATGTGGGGGGTTCACATCCTGTTAGCATAACCTGTTCTAATCTGGTTTAATTTCCCCTTTTGTCTCAAGATTTGTTCATATGCTTAATCGGAAAAGGGGCAAAACCGGTTTGTAGCTTGTCGCTTGATTAGCTGCAGAGAGAACTGCCTATGCAGATTTACAAATGTAAACATTCTTTTCTTAATACCACAAACTGAGGCTTTGATCAAACTGACATGGGGCTTTTCGGTAAACTTTCTGAATGACTGAACAATTGTTGCAGTTCTTATTTCTGGACTACCATTTGCGTAATTTGTTCTGAGAAAGGAAGTGGGGTTTATTTTGATTTTGTCTTTTCTTTTGTCTGTCTTTTTTTTTTTTTTTTTTCCCTTTGGTTTTGTTGACATCTTTTGAGTGCTTATGCGTGAGAAACATAACACACCTGAGGTTGCTCAGATGTTTAAAGGCTTGAAGTAGATAGAAGAAAAGTTGGAGGCCCTTTTCATCCTTTCCCAGAGAGATACAAGAAACTGAGCTGTCTTAGGGGAGGGACAGAAAGCCTTGATCTTCCTTCCAGTATGCCAAAGCTTTTGTGCTTCTGCTGATGTGTGCATGTCATTTCAACCACATCGTCACAGGTTCCATCACTGCACAACTCAACTGACAAGGTGTTTTATGGATTTATTTGAGGTTTCTCAAAGCGGGGCTGATGCTAGGCCTGAGCTCTCAGTGTGCATTCAGACACTGTTGTCTTTCTCCTTAGTATGCAAGACCATGGAAATCAGCCCTGGAAGCAGCCCATTTCTCTGCATGGACCTCACATACATCACCTTCCTCCTGCAAGAGCTGGGCTTCCCGAAGAGCCAAGTCTTTAAGGTGATGCACAGAGCGGATTGCTGGGAAAAGTGGGCAGGAGGGTGCCGAGGCGGGAGTTGCTATGCCAGTAGTTTGGTCCTTGGTTTGCCTTCTTGCTACGACACGTGCTCAGTGACTGGGAGTGGAGGGACACTGTCCCCATGGTGGTGATAACCGGTTGTGATAACCTTCTGCACTTGCATACTTCTCCTTCTCCCAAAGAATTGTGGTTTAACTTTTTTGTTTGGGTTTGGGTTTTTTCCCCTCCCGCAGCTTGCCCGGAAGATTGACAATGTTGAAACGAGCTGGGCGTTGGGAGCCACTTTTCATTACATCGACTCACTCAATAGACTGCACTACTGATGCTCCTTGGAGGTGACTTTGGGGAATCTCAGTTTTTGGAAGCCCAACATGGGAGAATCTGCTGAAGGGCCTGCTTTTGGCTTCCGGAGACCTTTGGGAGGTCATCATAAACCAGGCCCCTTTCCTCCCACCTCCTGCCAATTCCCTCCATCACTGGCTCTTTTTGACAGTGCAGAGTGCCATGTCTAAAGAATAAGCCTTCATTTAACAGCATCTGCAGTCAGCTTGATGTAAAACTTGATCATTGTTGAATGAAAACCAGGACTCTGTAGGACATCTATGATCTCTATGAGAAAAACACACCTTTTTAGAATATGCCTGTACCATGTGCTTGTACTGTGCTGAAGTCGCTGTAGGAAATGCTCACTCCAGAAGGAACTCTTTACCGTCTTGATTTCAGGGTGTTTTTTCCTGTTTGTCAGCAGTTTTCAGTGATGATTTTTATTTTACCACTTCTGTGGTTGAAGGTGAACTTGTGTGTGTGCGTGCAAAGATGCTGACAGGCAGCAGCTTTGAAATGCAGTGTGGAAGTCTGGGCTCTGCTTTCCAGTTGCTGAAATAGAAAAGCACAGGAGCACTCTGGAAACTGGATATGGACTGAGAGGCACAGATCGGAGCGTTTGTGGCTGGCAGGGTTAAAGCCTACCGCCTCACGTTACTTCCCTGGCTGTTGGGAGATGGATGGTGGAAGACAACATGGGATTTGCTGGATCTGGAAGAGCCAGGCTCAGGAGTTGGGGACAGCGCTGATGGTGGGTTTGGCAGCTGCAGAGTTGGTCAGGATAAAGTCGGTGAACAAGATGCAGCCACAAAAATAAACCCTGCGCATGGCTTATTGGACCTCACAGACACTTTTGTCTTGGCAGGGTTGGTGTGGGGCCCAGGATGAATTGCATTTACACGGCATTTCGGGTGCCGCTTCCTGCAGACGCATCTCGCTGGGATAAATGAATGTATTGTGGTTGCACTGAGCCGTGGCAGGGCAGCTGCAATGCACCACTCCAGCAGTGCCCTGTGCGCAGGCTGGGAGCGACCTCGGAGGCAGCGGGAGCTGCAGGGGACATGCTGCGCTGTTTGTAATCTAACTGTGGAATTGTGTAGTGTTTGTATGGATGTTCAGAGCAGACCCCGTTGGTCTTTTGGGGGTGCAGAAGAGACCCCGGGGAGCCAGCAGCCCATGGCCCCGCTGGCGGGCTCGTGGCTGTGGCCGCCTCCGTCCCCTGGGGCAGCGTGCCGTGGTGCTGTGGCGTGGTGCTGCTGGCTCTGCGGCCGAGCGTACAGGGGGCACTTGAACCCCGCTGTGCTGACAATAAAACCCCAACTGAAAATGAAAACGCGGTGGTGCTGCTGCTGGTGGTGCTGCTGCTGGTGGTGCGGGTGTGATTTTTAGTGCCAGAGCCCGCAGGGTGGGTGGGTCGAGGAATGAGTGCCCCCCACCATCCCTGTCCCCACATGCCATCCCTGTCCCCTCCAGCCATCCCAGCCCCCTATGCCATCCCAGCCCCACACGCCACCGCTGTCCCCTCGCACCCCCCAGCCCCCGGGGCCACCGCCGCCCCCTCGCCCCCCCCTGCCCCACACAGCTCTGCTGTCCCCTCGCACCCCCGGCCCC
>JAVJGI010000035.1:34040814-34056076 GCA_035590275.1 Ibycter americanus
CCCGCCGGCACCACCGCGCTGCTGCCTGTGCCGCTGCCGAGGTGACCCCGCTGGCTGGGGCCGCCGCAGGACGGGAGGGAAAAGGGATGGTGGTGCTCAGTCGGACCTGGAACCGGCCCGGCTGGGGCCTCCTTCTCTGCCGGTCCCACAGTCTTCCGTGGATTTATGTCGGAGGAGTGCTGCATCCCCGGCAGCCGTGCTGGGCTCCCTCCGCGCCGCTCCTGGCTACCGCTCGCTCAAGCCCAGGGGTTTGGCAGGTGGTGCTGGCGCCGCTGCCGTGGGGGGAGAGGTTCAGCTGGGGGGTGGCCGTGGAGCAATCCCGTGGGCGTTTAACTCCTGTGATCAGAGCGAGTTCCTCTTTCCCAGACCAGGCTGACGGGCAGAGTGCTGCCAGGGGAGGCTGGGGCATGCTTCCCCGTCTCCAGTCTGCCTGGAGGCCTTGTTTCGTGGCATCGTGGAGAGCAAACGCTTGTGCAGCCTCCCGCAGCCGGGGAGGTGACGCTGTGCTTCAGGAGCACATGCCTGCTCGGGGCACAGGCTGCTGTGCTGTGAATGCATTCCGGTCTCACAGCTGAGGAAGGCAAGCTTTAAAGAGGCACAGATTTGTTAAGAGGATTGAAGACGCTTCAGCCTTTCCTGTCTAAGCACTGCCCAGGATGGAGGAAGGAAGTTCGGTGAATTTCTCTGGGATTCAGGGGCATGACCTAGCCTTGTTCCCATGACATTCAGGGGTCTCTCAGCCTGATGAGCCAGCTCTGGCCGTCCAAGGAGCACACGGTCATAAAGCCAAGCTGTTACCTTCAGCACCAAGAGCTGAAGCTCAGTTGCAGAGTCGCTTGGGCCCACTCAGAGGAGAAGTAAACCAGGTCCTTTTCCAGGGACCTTGGTTGTCAAAGGCTGTGCATTGACCTAGGCCATTCCCAGGACACACACAGTGCAGGGGTTCAACACCACAGCCCTGTGAACAGCGTGGAGGCACTGTGCCAGAGCTCTCCAGGGAAGCAGACATCCACGTGGGGACCGAGTGCCGTTGCCTTTTGATGCGCTCCTCTTCTGACCCCGGCAGTACTCCGGGGTTTCAGGGATCCCAAGCAGTGCAGTGGAAATGCTGCTTCCTACAAGGAGCTGAATTTTTAGCTAGTGCCATTAAGGGAACAAGTTGGAAAGCCTCAAAAAAGCCAAAGATGCAGTCTCCAAATATAGCATCGCTCTGTCCATGTGACGTGTGCCCCAGTCCCGTGGCTCGGGCCAGGCGGGCTTTCTGCCTGCTTCCATCTTCGGTGCTGGTAATAGCAGCTTTGAGAGCCTGAGCTCTTGCTGATTCTCCCCAGAGGGGAGGTGTTGCTGATGCCAGCACAAAGCGGCTGTTCAGGGCCAACACACTCATCTGCCTGGATTTTCCCTGCCCTGTGAGCACAGCTCCTTCAGTTCTCTGCTGCCTCTTGCATCTTTGCCTGGGGACAGCCTCTGGCTGCTGGGCTGTTGTGCCAGTACACGCCGACTTGTTCGGGAGAATGCTGGCGCAGGATCAGGGACTTGCTCCATGCTGCAGGATCAGGGCCTCGCTCTGCAAGCACCGTTCAGCTCTGCTGGCATAAGCCCTCAGCCTCTTCGTTCCAGGCTGATGTTGGGGTGCCTTGCCTTGCTGCTCAGCAGGTCCGGAGGCATGCAGGTGTTGGCACAGAGGTGAGCTGGAACACGCAAGCTTGGAAGCACACCCATGCCTTGCCTGGTTAGTGTAATCTGAGCTGGGAGCCCCAGTGTTACGCCCTGTAGCCATGTGTGCAGCATCCTCATGCTTAAGCATGTCCGTAGGCTGCACTGGTAGCTTTGCGTTCTCGCTGAGTTCAGGTGCTGGAGATCTCAGTGGATTTACCCGGGCAGGTTCAACAAACCTCGAACATGGGGTGAATTTCTCTGGGAATGGTGCTGCGGTGGTAGGGTTTGGTCCTGGCAGGCTGCACAAGGCTCATGGGCAGGCTGCAGGCTGTGGAGTTTATCCCAGATGGAAACACAAAGGTCCGCGCTGCCCTGGCCCTGCCCCAGCACAGACGGAATCGCAGTGGCCAGCTGCGGGTGCTTGCAGTGCTCTGGTGGATAACTGATAGGTACACCAGTTGGTATAGGAAGGTCAGCAGGTTGCTTGCAACTCTCTTTTACAGTTCATCGATGAGCTTGTAACTCCAGTTTGTCAGTAAAGCTCCCAACAGCTCTGCTTCTCCTATTAACGCTTTGCCGGTGGGTGCTGGAAGTGCCCATGGTAGCAGGGAAGTCTGTGAAGCTCAGCAGGTGTGTTTTAGTGAGGTGAGAGTCTTACCACAGCCAGGAGTTGTCTGTGTCCTCTGGATTCTTCCTGCAGAGGTTTCAGCCACTTTCCCATCTTCTCTGAGCCCACCGTGCTGCTAATCAGAGGGGGATGCTGTCCTTTCGCAGGTTGTCCTTGCTATGCCTTACGACACGCCAGTGCCGGGATACAAGAACAACACTGTAAACACCATGAGGCTCTGGTCTGCAAAAGCGCCCAATGACTTCAACCTCCAAGAGTGTAAGTGCCACCCCTCCGCTGCCTCTCTCCTGGCCGGGCTGGGACACAGTTGTTCCTGTGAGCATAGCACCTGGCAGAGCGCTTCCCATCTGGCCTGCTTTACCCGCATCTCCTGGCTACCTCCCAAACACAGCGCTGTGTGCGCATCCATGGATCACGCTGTCTCCAACCCCTTCCAGAGCCCTCATGTGCCAGGGCACCCATCCCAATCACGCTTATCATGCTCTCAAAACCTGCCCGACACCTTCCCCAGGCGGTAGGCCGCCTGCCACTGCGTTCCCCACATCACCAAATGAGCTGCAAACCCACGCTTGCCATGGAGGGTCATTTCTGTGCAGCAGCATCCCTTAGTGCCGAAGGGAAAGGGCAGCACAGCCCACCTCACTGTTGGTTTCCTTTGGGTCTGTGTGTGACCTCTCTAGTGCGTTTTTCAGGCTCTAATTGTAGTGCTGAAGAGCAAATGCAGGGCAACTCACACACCAAATGTCAGTGCTAGGCTGTTACAGGAGGGCAAGGTTTTAGACTAGACTGATTTGATTTATCCTTCCATACTGGCAAGCGCAGAGAGGTGTGTGTCCAAGCAGCCCTGCTAGGAGAGCTTGTGTGGCACAAGAGGTGATGGCTCTCGAGTCCTCATAATGTCTTCTCAATTCTTGATTGGCAGCTGTGAGCTGCCTTTTGTACCCTTCAGCAGTTGAGCCCGATTGCCGTCTTTGTGCTTCTTTGCCCAGCCCCATTTCTCCTTAGTCCTTAGGCAAGACGGCTGGTCACTCGCTTCCTTTTGGGTTTGCCTTCTCTGGCTGCTATCTGTCTTCAGTTTCTGTCTGTCCTTCCTGATATATGTGTCTTGAGAAACTGCGTGGAGATGTGCCTTTCTTTTAGCCCGTCTCCTCCCATCGCTCTGGTGCCTTTCACACACATATGTTCCCACTTATTAACACCAGCCTGAATGTTCCTGTTACCCATCTCTCTACGGGAGAAGAGGGAAGAGCGCAGCGTTGGGGACCTGCCTGAACCTCTGCAGCTGCTGCAGTGCTGTGTGTGTTTCTCTCTTGCTGCAGTCAACGTGGGTGACTACATCGAGGCAGTGCTGGACAGAAACCTGGCAGAAAACATATCCAGAGTCCTGTACCCGAATGACAATGTGAGTGACTCTCTTGCCCCTCTTCCCTGCTGCTCGGGACCATCCTCCCTGTAGCTGCATCGCCTTGTTTGCAAAGCCTGGAAGGGCGTGGCCACCTGATGTTTATTGTTCTGGTTTGAGGGTTTTTAATAGAATAAGTTGCTCCTGTAATTCTCAGTGAACAGACACGGCTCTGCTGGCTCCAGAGGGGCTCTGCTGAGTGATGGCAGCCGAGTTTGGCCCATATTGTATAGCTGCGCTGTTCCCTGCTGCAAGGAGGGGAGGATGTATTAACTCCTTCAAATTCAAGGCAGCTGCCAATTTACATGGCTCACCCTTTGCAAAAGTAAGCTCATTTCAGAGGTGGCCATGAGGAGGGACTCGTTTCCACCCCCAGTTCAAGAGATTTCTCACTGCAGGGACTGTCCCAGGCCGTGCACTCACTGGGCACCAGATCCAAAAGGGAAGAGCCCTCACTATCTAGCTGTGGATTAGCATCTGCACTGGAAAAGCTCATCTCCCGCACTTTACCTCCACCCCCTCATTCCTGCTGGTGTTTTAAAGTAGACCAGTGTGAAGTGTAGTGTGCGTGGGAGACAGCTGGTTTGTCCAGAGACACTCCTCCTGTTGCAGGGAGTCCAAAATCCTTGGTCCAAACACCCTGTGAAGGCTCTTGCGGTGAGGCAGGGAGTGGCACTTGCTCTGTGGGAGCAGCGTGGATGCGGCAGGTTCTGTTTCTCTCTGGAGGCAGCTGTGTGGGATGCTGAGCCCCTTGTCAGCCCCTACAGCTGCTGCCCCGTCAGAGGCAGCATGAGAAACATCCGTGTCTGCCCTGATGAGGTGCTGAACCTGCGAGGCCCGTTGGGAAGCCCATCAGAGTGGATAGGAGCATCTCCGGGGGTCTGGGTGCCCGCTGCGGGGGGCAGCGGCAGCACTGATGGGCTGTGGTCCCCGCGCTTGCAGTTCTTTGAAGGCAAGGAGCTGCGGCTGAAACAGGAGTACTTTGTGGTGGCTGCTACCCTCCAAGACATCATCCGCCGCTTTAAGTCCTCCAAATTTGGCTGCAGAGACCCTGTGAGAACATGCTTTGAAACCTTCCCAGACAAGGTGAGTTTGCGGGCAGAGGGGGTCCGGGGGGCGGTTCAGCCAGACCCGCCTGTCGTGAGGGGGAGCAGGGTGCTCAGGACCGAGTGGGGGCTCATATACAAAGACCTTGGCAATTTGGGTTGGAAAGCAGGTGATCTCCGCGCCTGTTTCCCAGGGAAAATTTTGCAGTTTGGAGCAAAACTCACGAAGGTTGAATAGCGCTGTTCCTGGGAGCACGCGCTTTTTCTGGGGCGTTTGCCATGAGGAGAGGCTTGGGGCTGACCCTCACCCCCACCCCACGCGTGCAGGGCGCTGTCACCGTCCTGTCACTGCCAGATCTGAGCCCAGCAAGTCTGTGTTGCAGGTGGCTATTCAGCTAAATGACACCCACCCTGCCCTGTCCATCCCAGAGCTCATGCGGATCCTGGTGGATGTGGAGAAAGTGGATTGGGACAAGGTGAGCCGAGCTGGAAGGTCCGTGCTGACGCCGGCAGGGAGAGGGGCTGCTGCCCTGCCCTCGCACGGGTCTCCCTCCCGCTCCCGCTGACCTGCTGTCTGTCACGCAGGCCTGGGAGATCACGAAACGCACCTGCGCCTACACCAACCACACGGTGCTGCCCGAAGCCCTGGAGCGCTGGCCGGTCTCCATGTTCGAGAAGCTGCTGCCCCGTCACCTGGAGATCATTTATGCCCTCAACCAGATGCATCTGGACGTAAGGGACTAGGCTGCTCACAGGCTGCGGGCGCTGCGGCGCTCCTGGTCTGGCTGCCTTTAGGGTGGGAATGCTCCGCGGCCCCGTGGGGGGTGACTGACGCCCCCCTGCCCGCAGCGGGTGGCAGCTCTCTACCCAGGGGACATTGACCGTCTCCGGAGGATGTCGGTGATCGAGGAAGGAGACTGCAAACGTATTAACATGGCGCACCTCTGCGTGATTGGCTCTCATGCGGTCAACGGCGTGGCCCGCATCCACTCGGACATTGTGAAGAACTCTGTGTGAGTTGGGGGACACGCAGGGCACGCGCTGTCCGCGCACGGGGCTGTGCCCCCAAGCCGGGGGGTAGCCGGGGGATCGGGTGCCAGGGTCTGCCCGGGGCGCCCTGCCGGGCACGGCAGGCTGGGGACACCGTCTCCTTCACGTGCACGCAAGCTCTGACCCCGCTCCCTTTGGAGCTGGTGAAACCCTGGGCGCTGCGGCCGGGGCGGGGGGCAGCGCAGAGCGTTCACGCTTGTCACAGAGACGTGCAGAGGCTGCCCTGAGTCAGGAGCACGTACGGCGGGGGCCCAGCTGCGGCTCTGGGTGGTGGCGGGTGGTTCAGAGCTCTCTGGGCTTCCAGGTTCAAGGATTTCTATGAGCTGGAGCCAGAGAAGTTTCAGAACAAGACAAACGGGATCACGCCGAGGCGCTGGCTCCTGCTGTGCAACCCGGGACTGGCTGACGTTATTGCTGAGGTGAGTTGCAAGCATCTGAACTGCGGGGCTGAGCGTGATCCATGGGCTTCTGATCACCGCTTCGTGTGGTCTGATCACAGCGGAGGCTGACGCCTGGTGGGTGTGAGCCAGGACGCCTGGGGAGGAGCACGCCTGTTGCACACGCAGGTGTGAGATCGGCTGGGCTTTAAAATCAGTGATGGAAGAGTTGGTCAAAAAAGTTGCAGAAGTTTGGGTTGGTTCCCTGCCCTTGCAGTGGCTGCGCACAACCCGTCGGGCAGTGCCGTGGGGTGCGAGATGGGGTGTCTGCAAAAGCATTCGGCTTCACAGGCACAAAGGAGCTCTTGGAGCTCCAGCCCCAGCTCTGTCTCCTTTGGTTACCAAGCCACGCTGTGACACGCCATAACTGAATAACATCTTGCAATTAGATGTATCTGTGTGTCCTGCCCATCAGTTTCTCCAGCTGCCAGGAGGCCCTGGTACATGCACACACATCCTGCCTCTAAAGCTCTGCGAGAGGGAGGGACTTGTTTGGGTTTTTGCAAGTGCCCTGTTTCCCCTGCACCGTTGGGCTCCCTGATGACACAGAAAAGTAAAGTTGCCGCAAGAAAAGTGCCCTGTTTCCTGGGCAGAGTGCCTCTTCCAGTTCCCGGTGGGACTGGGGCATCTCTGCTGGGGCGGCACCGTTGTGGACTTGGTGAGTGTCTCGCAGGTGGGACATACCTCTTGTGGTTTGTTCTTTCAGAAAATTGGGGAAGGCTTTATCACGGATCTGAGCCAGCTGAAGAAGCTACTGGATTTCATCAATAATGAGACTTTTATCAGGGATGTAGCAAAAGTCAAACAGGTAATGTGTGCTGGAGCGGGGCGGGGGAAGGCGGCTGAAGGCACCATGCTCCCAGGAACATCCCGGCAGCAAACGCTCACTTCTGATGCCAGGCCTGGGAACCCATGCCTGTTCCTCATCAGATTTTCTTGCCAGGAGAACAAGCTGAAGTTTGCAGCTTACTTGGAGGAGCAGTACAAGGTCAAGATCAACCCTTCGTCCATGTTCGATGTTCAGGTCAAGCGAATCCATGAGTACAAGCGGCAGCTGCTGAACTGCCTGCATGCTATCACCCTCTACAACCGTAAGTCCTGCCTGGGCTGGTGGGCAGGGGGTGTCCCCCAGCCTCTCCCTGCCAGGGTTCCCGTGTAAAAGCATGCCAGCTGGTGGCCAAGGAGTCCCAAGCCTAGCTCTGCCCTCCTGTCACGAAGTGCCCCTCTCCAGGAGGGAAGACAGTGTCTGAAGGGTGGTGCAGAGCTCAGGAAGAGCTCACAGCCCACATCTCCAGCCCAGCAGGGTCCCAGGGCCCAGGCAACCCCCACGCCTCTGCTGCAGCTGTTGGGGCTGACCTGGGGACAGTTAAAACCCCGCTCCCCAGTGCACGCTTTGGGCCCCAAAGGGAGGCAGGTCGTGGGGGCTCTGCATCCTGCTGGCTTGAGTAGTTCCCCGAGGACTTTGCAGCCCGTTTTTGCCCAGCACCGCTCCCGCAGGTGTCGGGTTGGGCTTCAGGGTCCTGCACGTTTGCTGGGTCCACGTGACATGGGCTGGGATGCCAGCCCACCTCTGGGGCACACGATGAACTCCGTTCAGTTTATCTTCACTTCTGTGCTGTTGTGCCCTGCCCTTCCAGGCATCAGAAGCGATCCATCCAAATCCTTTGTGCCCAGGACCATTATGATCGGAGGAAAGGTAACGTGCGTTCCAGGCATGGTGCATGTGTGGCTCAGGGAGGGTGTGGGGAAGGTGCTGTCCCCTCTCTGTGGCTTTGCCGGGCCTGCTGTAGGTCAGCCAGCGTATGTCTGCTGGCGGACTGTTCAGAAAACACCTTGGTGGACTAATCAGACTGAACAAGGCCCATCACTCTTTCCCTGTGGCTCAGGACTTCTCCCATTAGGGTGTTTTTGCTGATCCATGTGAACAGCAGAGGTGAGGCCCGGATCCTCCCTGTGGTGAGGATCCGCAGTGGCACCTCTCATGTTCTCCCTTCCTTAAAAGCCTTCACCATTTCTGGGCTGCTCTTCTTCAGGCGGCCCCTGGCTACCACATGGCCAAGATGATCATCAAACTCATCACGTCCATTGGTGAGGTCATCAACAACGATCCCTATGTGGGGGACAGGCTCAAGGTCATCTTCCTGGAGAACTACCGGGTATCCTTGGCTGAGAAGGGTATGTCTGGTCTTGTGTAAGCACATGTCAGGAGCTGGGCATGTCCCAGCTGAGCACAGAAACTGGCTGGCCTGAGAGGCTGTCGTGGCTGGTCACCTGGCCCTCCTTTCGGACGGGCCTGAGGGCTGCACGCAGAGCAGGAGGGCAGCTCCACGCAGGAGGGACAGCAGCTGCCTGGAGCTGCAACAAGGCTGAGCCTGGCTCTGGCCCCACAGCCGCGCTGCTTGGGCTGAGGCTGAGGTCAGCAGAGCCACTAGCAGATGCCCAGGGTTGCTTTGCTGTCCTGGGCCCAGGTCCTTGGGAGCTGCAGTGTGCCAAGGCTTAACTCCTACCTCTTTTGCACCCGGCAGTGATCCCGGCAGCGGATCTCTCCCAGCAGATCTCCACAGCTGGCACAGAGGCTTCGGGTACGGGCAACATGAAGTTCATGGTGAACGGGGCCCTCACCATTGGTACCATGGATGGGGCCAATGTGGAGATGGCTGAGGAGGCAGGCGAAGAAAACCTCTTCATCTTTGGCATGCGGGTGGAGGATGTGGAAGCCCTGGATCGCCAAGGGTTGGTGCTGGGGAGAGCCTGATGCGTGCCAGGGCTTGTCAGATGGGGATACAGGTCCCAGCTCTGGCAGGGAGAGCTGTGAGCTCTGGGAGGGACACCCTGCTCCCTGGGCAGCTCTGGAGCATGACAAAGCAGGGGGCTGGAGGCAGCCTCTGCCCTGGGCTGAACAGTGGATGGTCCCTCAAGGACGCAGCCCAAGCAGCTTGCCCAGAGCACGGTGGCCCTGAACGGGATGTAAGCCGGGGCATAGAAGTGTTTCAGGTGCTGTGCGTGGTCTCGGAGCCACTAGCGGCCCCAGGAACAAGGCCCCGCACTCAGGAACCATACGACATCCCTGCTTGCCCTCCCTGCCCCAGACGTCTCGGGTCCTGCTGTCCAGGTGCTGGCCCCAGGCACGAGCACTGGTCCCTACAGCCTGTCTCTGCTGGACACAGGTATAACGCTCAGGAGTACTACAAGCGCCTGCCAGAGCTGCGACAGGCTATCGACCAGATCAGCAGCGGGTTTTTCTCCCCTCGAGACCCTGGTTGCTTCAGGGACCTTGTGAACATGCTCCTGCACCATGACAGGTGAGTCCTGGCAAGCGTCCCCTTTGGGGGGCTGCTCTCAGCCGGCCCGGGCCCCCTTCCCAGCTGGCCTGGGTCCCCTGGGACCCTGCAGCAAGCAAAGCCCAGCCTTACTCTGCTTTGGGTTCCAGGTTTAAGGTGTTTGCAGACTACGAGGCGTACATGAAATGCCAAGGCCAAGTGGACCAGCTGTTCATGGTAAGAGCTGCCCGCTACCCAGGGCGAGGATGGGGTCCTTGGCTGTGGCAGCGCAGTGGGGAGGCGGGGGGAGCTGGCACGAGCGTGCCGCTGCAGAGCCCTTCTTGTCACGGCATGAGGCAGGGCGAGCAGGTTTGGCTGCTCCAGCACCCCACACCATGGCGTTGAAGCCAGCCAAGCGTGCGCCCTCCAAGGCTGCGAGCCGGGGCAGAGCTGGGAGGGGGGCTGACTGCTGGCATTGCCTCTCCTCTTCCCAGGACCCCCGGGAATGGACTAAGAAAGTCATCCGGAACATTGCATGCTCGGGCAAGTTCTCCAGTGACAGAACCATCACAGAGTACGCCCGGGAGATCTGGGGTGTGGAGCCATCGGCCACAAAAATCCCACCCCCCAACCTCCCCCGGGATTGATGCGAGCAGAGGGACGGAGGGCGGGGTGGGCTCCCAGCTCAGGAGGCCTCACCTGCACTTCCCCACCAGTCACAGGGCTCAGCTCTGCAGAAACAAGCCTTTCCCCCGGGGGGGTGGGGGGTAGAAGGATGCTCTGAGGAGCCCTGACTGAGGAACAGGAGCTGGGGGAGAGGAGAAAGGACCCTGTGTTTGTACCTGCGTATCCAGCCTGCATGTGCTGCATAGTGCTTTTAGTGAGATGACCACAGATAAGTCTTCCACAGCTGTGCTCCATGCTTAACAAGGGCTTTCCAACTCAACCCTCCCCTCTGCCCCTGCATGCAGCCTGGCCTGGCCTCCTTCACCCTGCCACACAGGCAGGCTTAGCCAACAGAGCCTGTCTCGCATCCTCCTCCAGCGGGCCTGCCAGCCCCAAAGCTCGGGAGGGAAAGGCCACTGTCTGCCCCTCCGGTCACCCCCTTCCCCGGTAACACCTAGAGGAGGCAGGGCTGGCTGTTAAAGCAGCTGGCCCCCGTGCAGGCACCCATGTCACATGCTGTGTGCCACAAGGAGAGAGGGCCTGGGGTCAGCGACTTCCTTGCCCCAGAGCTTGCTGTTGCCCCCTCCCACACCTCTCTGTTAAGTACAAGCCCGGTAATGAGCCGCTCCAGCCTCCATGTCTGTATAGGGGTCCCGGCCGCCGCCAGCTGGGTGGCTGACCCTGCTGGGCCCTGTGCCCCGAGAAGGCTCTCGGCTCTCCAGGCGCAGCTGTACGCTGGGTGCTGCCCCGGGGGTGAATGTGCGTCACAGCTCTCGCATCCCCCCGCAGCTGGGTCATGCTGCTCCACCCGTCCCTCCCGGTGCTGGGGTCAGAATTTAACACCCGTAGTGTCCTGTAGCGCACCAGTACTCCCCTGTGTGACACCAACTCATTAAAATAACCAGAACACCTGCTGGTTTGACTTTGGGCTGACTTGTGACTACTCTCTGCCTGTAGGTTCAGGTTGCAACAAGTTCAGGCCATGACACCTGAAACCATGCTGGCCATCTCCAGCTGTGGCTTCATGGGATGTGGTCCCCTGCAGCTGGCACGGTGCTGGCATTGTCACAGGGGCAACGTGCCCATCGCAGAAAGGTCAGCCTTGCCAGCGCACAGGGTGTACAGGAGGGAGCTGCTACCAGAGGCTGCAGTGGGCTACTTAGGGCCTGCGCCCCTGCTGCGCTCACTGTGTGCACTGGGGTGGGGGTTACAGTGCTGGATTTGCACACAGGGCTCCCGAGCTAGAAATACCACAGGCAGCTCCCATTTCCCCCTTCCCCAGGGGGGAAGCAGAGCCTTGGCTGCAGCCAGACTACAGGCACAGAACCACCGGGCTCCAGGAGAGCCGCTCACCCAGAACTGGCAGCAGCCACAAAGACTTGCCCAGTCCCAGCTGCGAGCTGCGAGCTGCGACAACCCTACCACAGCCCTGCCAGACACCCAGCTGACCTGCCCAGCTGGGGAAAGAGTGTCCCAGAAACTGCCAGGCAATACAGGTGAAGCTGAAGGGATCAGCAGTCAATGCCTTTATTAAAACTACACCACTTTCAGATAAACATTTCAGTTTAATTTTCCAAGCATATCACTGGCCTACTAACGGGAATGGTGGTGTTGGGATCACCAACACCAGCAGTTCACGTGCTGGACCCTCAGCTCCGTCACGCAGGAGGAAGGCAGGCAGCCAGCCTCCAGCTCAGGCTGCGCTGCGCCCCAAGCCAGCTGCCAGCAGCAGCATGAGCTGGAATGTGCACATCACTCTACAGAGCCAAGTAAGTGTTTCTCTTCTGTCAGTGCAATAAATACAAGTGCGTCAAACATAATTTAAGTGGCACAGTTAGCTTATGAGTATGGGTCAGAAACCTCAGGGACAACCACGCTATGGCAGAAGAATCTCAGTACAAGAAGGAGGTACTGTCTGCTTTGCAGCTAGTATGAGCCTGCAGATACAACTTGGATGCATGCTGAGCAGTTTATACTATGCTGTACACCCCTGAACAGACTCTTCGGGCAGCACAATTCACTCTGAGCACTAGTGACTAACCTACAGCACCTGGTATTGTCTATACAGATTGACAGGGGCAGGGCCAGGTCCCCAGCCACACACCACAGAGCCAGCATATGACCCTCTCCCATCTCAGCTTGGAGCTTGTCGGTGGCATAAACCAGCCCCTGTTCTAGCCCCAAGCAGGGCAAGGACATCCCCAGAACCTCTCCCCTGGGGGGACGCTCATTTCCCCTTCTGCCTCCTGGACATGCTCTGCCCACGGCTGTGAGATGGGCTGAGAAGTGCTACTGGAAGTGCCTGGGATGCCCAGAGCACAGAAGGGGAGTGGAGCGAGAGAGGGGGAGGGACACCCCAGACTTATTTCTGCACCAAGAACTGCATACCACTGCCTGCTTTTAACTACAGAGGAACAGTGTAGCCACCAGGAACAGGAAAACCTGACCTAAGGAGTTAAAAGGTACTTGAGGAAAAAACCCTGCCTTTCCCACCTAAAGGAAGCACATGTCTGTCTGGGTACAGGGAGAATGGAAGACAACCATTCCTCCCACATCCCAGGCCCACGTTCGTGGAAGGGGGAGATCAAGGGAAAAGGCAATCTCACACTTCCCAGCTTAAACTCCCAAGTCTGCAATTTATCTACATAAGTCACTTCAGTCCTAATAGAAAGTGCATGTGAAAAAGGGGAGGAGCTCCACAGAGGATAGCAGGGATGGGAGCAGAAATGATGATCAGAAGGAAGAGGGTACAGAAAACAGGATGCTAACATTTTCCATTAAACAGATGTTTGAAAAGGAAGGACAAAAAAAAATCTTTCATTTTATTTCCAAATGTGTGCAATTAGCCCAACACTTGCAACACATTGTGACTGAAGAGCTAAACAAAAATCTCTCTCGCCACCTGGGTATCTTCTGTGTATTTGTAAATACAGCCACTTAGCGAAAAGGAAAGGCAAAACATGTATTTCCTAGAAAGAGAACACCTCAAACTCAAGCAAGACAACTGTGGTATGGAGACACGGCCAAAGCCATTCACCTACAAATGAGTCTCTATGTGATTCAAAAACAGCAGCAGTATTTAAAAGTAAAAGAAACGCCCTTGGTCACGACATACGTGTCTTAGGAATGTCTGTCCTCAGTGGTACCACGCTGGATTGGCCAGGCTTTGTTGTGCTTACATTTTTCACTGTTTGGTACTGGCTCCTGGGCTGTTACCACCTATCCATCCATGTGAAAAAAAAGAAGCCAACAACTTCTTTCTTCTACCATCACTGATGTCGATGCTGGGAGCTGGAGTTGCCAAGGGTACACATCAGGACCAGAATGGGAATCCCTGACCTCTCTAGTGCCAGGGATAGAAGAATGGCAGGCTGACCCACAGGGAGGGGGGAGAGGAAAGACAGAGATGAAGGAAAGAAAGGAAAATCTCTGCTGCCAAGCAGCCAGTCTTCAGTGATGATGTTCATGTTCAGATTTTCCCAGGAATTCCCTAGGAAAGGAAACAACACATCAGTGACACTCAGCTCTCTTACACCCTGGTGGCATGCTGCAGCCTGCAGGTCTTCCCATTCCCCTAGCAAATATCAGGGCTTGAGCACTTGCAGCTACAGGGAACAGTACCGAGCTTTGCTCTCACCCATCAGTAGCTCCCACTAGAAGAGGCAAGCAGAAGTAGCTGCTCTGCAAACAACTCCTCTGGAGCATGCAGCTCGCAGCAAAGATGAGCCAGAGAGAACTGCTCCCAGCTTTCCATGGCTCCCCTTCCCAAAATCTGCTTTGCAGGGAGGCAGACAGCTCTGACTTTGTGCTCAGCCAGCCCCAGGATTTCAGCCACTCCAGAGACCAAAGGGTATTCAGCTGCCCAGAAGAGCTGCCCAAAACAGGCGCCTGTTACACATCTCTCTCGCTCCTGGGTGCATGTCAGAGCATGCCCCAGAGCCCCAAGCCCCAGCCCCATGCCCAAGCCAGAGGACACCCTGGTTAGCTGGGCCGTTACCGCAGTATTCGAGGTAGCTCTGGACTCCTGTAGATGTACTTGTGCCGGTAGCCGAGGTCTGTGTGGAATGGAACAAACTGCACCTTGTAGTCTCGGAAACTCCGCGACGTTGCAGCAATGTTGTAAAGCTGAGTCCAAGGGGAGGCAGGTGAGGGACACATGTCACTCCAAACCAGAGCTACCCCTGCCAAACCAGCACCCCTCTCAGGGGTGGGTTATGGGCCCTGGCTTGACCAGCTTCGCTAGCTCTAGCTCCCCTTCACTATTGATTTGCCACCTCCAACACCACAGAATTTGTAGTCCCTTTGGTCTATGCGTTTCTACACATACCTTCCTACTGCTGACTTTTTGCCTGGCTGGAATATCATTCTATCCACACCAGTTCCTCCCACCAGATCAGTTTGCAGAGCTACATGTGGTACCTTCTTTCCCAGATGAAATGGTACCACTGGGTCATCCTCAGCATGAAGGATGAGTAGGGAGCAGGAAATGTACTTCACACTGTAAAAGAGAAAACAATGTCATAAAGGCTCAGAGCAATCCCACCATTCTCTATCACCAACATACTTGGACTTTCAAGGAAACTGCAATGACAAACTTGTCCTGTGGGTCATTAACTGCAGTTCAGATCTTGAAAACCCTATTATCTGGCCACCACTCATTTGATCTATAGAAAATTTAATAGTGAAAGGCATCCTTGTAAAAGCTATTTGCTGCTTAGACTAGAGAAAAGTGGCTCACCCTGCTGCACAGCGTCATGCCCCCACGGTCTGGTTTGGTTTCAGTATTGCAAACCAAACTAACAAATGCTCAGGCTCTTGAATGAAAGGCTCAGTGAAAAAACAGACAATGTTGTTACACACAGGGTAGCTTATGCAAATGCACAGCAGAGAAATCTTCCCAAACCTTCAATGTCCCAATGCTACTGTTTAACATGTAATGTACACCTGAAAAGCATAAAATGCATGGACCAAATTAGCATATCCCTGAGCTGTCTGTGCTCTCTGTTGCACCTATCCATATTAAGAACAATTAAACAAGAAAGAGCGCCACAGTGCAAAGCTGTGCTGTACTAGGGCTGCGAGAGTGACTGAAATCCCTTCAGCAAGTGTAATAA
>JAVJGI010000035.1:34056176-34093675 GCA_035590275.1 Ibycter americanus
CAACAGCAACAACAGCAACAACAGCAACAACAGCAACAACAGCAACAACAGCAACAACAGCAACAACAGCAACAACAGCAACAACAAAGCAGCCAGGAGTGCAGTCTGATGTCTATCCTCCTTGATGCTTGCCATGGCTTACTGCAGCCACAGCTGAAACTCCAATAAAGAGGGAACTCACTTCTCATCATTTGCAAATTTAATTCCACTTGTCGTGATGGGGTCAAGGAAGAACCAGTCAAAGCCAGGGAAGTATCTGTATATCTGAGAGGAAAAATTTGCGTTAGTGCAGGCACCAGCAGGACAGTTATACAAACAGCAGTAATGGGGCAGGTCACTGCCATCCCAGTATCATCCCTCAACTGCTGGCTCCACTCTCTGCAGTGAGACAGTCCATGTTTTCATCAGCATTATTTTTCCTCTCCTGTTTCAGGCCCATCTTATCAGCCTGCTCAGGAGCAGGCTCTCTGGGTGCTTGTATGGTCCAGGTCTCTAGGTATCGTGCTGTTGCTGGCAACAGTCTTCCCAGAAGAAGGCTTTATCCCAGGGCACCTCACCAGCTGGGCCACATCCAACACCCAGTCTGGGTGTCTGTTCAGCTCAAAGCCAACTCATAGCCATGCTGGATGGAAGAGATGGCCACATCAGAGCGAACTCATCAGGGAAACCACGCAAGCGCAAAGAGGCCACATGGATGGGGCAGTGACCAAGAGAAGCCCAGCTTTGCCATCGCTTCGCTTGCAGCCTACAGAATAGCCTCCTGCAACAAAGAAGCTACAACACAAGAGGAACGGGCTGTCCATTGCTGAGAGCAGAATCTATCTTCCCCTCTCTATATTTACTGCCCTTTCTGATCCCAGTTTCTGTTTTCTTTGAGCAGGCTTCACACATGGCTCTGGTACTGCTTATTGTACTAGTGTTCCCAGGAGCTGCCCCAAGTGCAGCTCTTTACCCCTGACACTTATAAATATCGCTGCTGCCCGCAAGTCATACAGTTAGCTCAGCTACATCACATCTGAAGGTTAATTTCTAAGCATACAATTACATGCCACTAGTGTGAGAGCCACTGTGTACTTGCCACAGAAAAGGGGTGACTTCGCGCCTCCTCCCGTATGTTGGTGAATGGAGATTCCAGTATCAGGGCATCTGGGGGCGTTTCTGAAAAGCCAAAGGCAATGTGCTGAAATGCAGGGGTGCAGACAGATAGCCAACAAGGTCAGCGTCCGCCTTATGAGAGCAGCTGCCACCATGGTGCGCCAAGGACAGCCTTGTCACAACCGCAAACATATGCGGAAATCTGGGATGCCAGCAAGACCTGGGCCGGGTGGGAAGAGCACCCACCCACCAGACTTACCTCTCTCACAAAGGCGCCTCACTAGATTTGTTGCGACCCTGTAAAGAAGAACAATGAGCATTTAATCTGGTGCAGGCCCTCTGCAAAGCACCAAGCTCTAGTAGTAGTAGGTGGCAGAGGTACAACTCAACTGCCATAATGTCAACCCCTCAACACTGTCTGAGGTCTGGACAGCCAGCACACAACGACTTGGGCTCTCACAGGTCTCCCCATACCCCAGCTGTCTTAAATGGCATCAGGTGCCAGCACTCAGGTAAGCGAACAAGTCCAAGGAAGCAGCACACTGCCATTTGGAAGAACCTCCTTTGAGGTGGCTCTCAGGCTCCCAGCATATCTGCAGCGGTGTGACATAGCCTCTTACCCCGAGACCACAAGGGCTGAGCAAGAAAGAGGGAATGCAGAAGTATGGGCAGAGGGGTGCTGTGTTCCAGGCAGCTGGAGTGCAGGGTCCCAGGTGACATTGCAAAGAGCTTCCATAGCTGGGTCAGAAAGCAGCAAGGTCTCCCTCATGCACCTCCCTAACGGGACAGGGATAGTTCCAAAGTTGCTGAATCCTCCAAGCACAGCATATTTCAAAAACCTCAAACTCTAGGCTGGCTACAATCACCAGGGAACTCAGCTGGGGACCACAGTCCCAGGCCACTCAGATTGCAGTGCACTGGGAAATATCATGAACATGCTCTGACCCAAAAAGGGATCCTGGACACGGCAAAAATATGGAGGAAGAGCCAAAGCCTTTGCCTTCTTTCAAGCAAAGCAGGATGTTTAGTATCACAGCAATGAAGAGACCCTATCCTGAAATACCTCCCTGTCCCAGCAACACATTTGCTGGACAGCAAGGCAAGCTGTTGTGGTCTCAAGCAGTTCAATCTGCACACAGTTCAACTCAAAAGTCACCCTTGTGTCTGCCCTCTGCTCCTCCACAGATCAAGGGTATAAGAGTACATGCTGTGGGCCTGCTGAACACAACCCACCCCCAGACAGCAATGGAAAGGGAGGAAGCTGGAAAGGAAAGTTAAAAACATGTAGACGAAGGCACCTGACACTGAACTTCCTGGTGCCAGGCATGATCACGTAAATGTCGCAGATGGCCAGCAGTGTAGTAGTTATGCAGGCATCTGCAAGAGTACTGATTACACACAGCATGTTTGCCGGAACAGTAGGAAAATGTTTTTTAAGGGCAAGTCATGCGCACGTGTGGCTGGTCCGAGATACTCTTTCAGAGTACCAGAGAAGTCTGATGCTCTGCTCTGAAGGACACATAGGTTCACCAGAGGAAGACATCAGTGCAGCCCCACTCTCTTTCCCCTTTGTCAATCTGCATTATATAATTCTAAGTGGGTTTTTTTCAAGCGTAACCCTCTGGGCAATGAAAGTTCAAGATCAATTCCTGCATAGTCATTCACTGTAGCCCTTCTCCCACTGTAGAGTGCAAAGGGGAAGCTACTCTGTAGCAGTTATGCCGCAGACTCCAAGCCAAGACAGCCTGGGGATGAGGGCAAACAGCACCTTCATTCAAGGTCAGTGTTTAATGTTTTTCAGAAGCTGCTAAGTCCCACTGAGATCAGATGCTTACCCTGTGCCCAAGGAGTGTCCCCATATATAGACAGGGTTGTCTCCGCTTCTTGCTTTTATCCAGTCGAAGACATGAAGGGCATCATAGGTCATTCCCCTCTCTGACGGGCTGCCTATCGAATCGCCCCAGCCTGAAACACAAATAGTCCTTCTGGTAATTGTACAAACTGGTCAAAGCCAGCCAGCTCTTCCCATGCAGCCCATCCACGACTGCAAAGGGACCTGAGACATGGACAGTTTCTGCTTATTTCATTGTGCACCTCTACAATTTGGGGCTGAAAGTCCTGACTGATCTGCAGTCATTTAAACAAGGTAACTGCTGGCTGCCAAGGAGTTTTTGTGGATTTAGTCAACCACAAAAATAAAAGCTGGATCTCAAACACTGCCACACTGTGTTCTTGCACATACCCATCTGCAACAGCTCAGCTCCCAAACCTTAGCTGCTTTTGCATGTGTGTAACTAATTTGTCAGTGGAGTCTCTAGCAGCAGCAGAACTGGATGCTTAGGGTCAAAAAACCAAGCACATTTCGCAAAGCTGTTGTAACATCCTGTTGTCCATGCTGTTCGATCAATGCCCTCAAGCAATTTTCCACCCTCCTGATTGTTTTGGCTCTATTGCTATTGCAGCATGTCTACACATCTTATGCTAAGCAGCAAGCATCCCACATCCCTTCTGATACCTCATAAGCAGTCAGAAAAGCAGCTGCCAGCAGGACTGAAAAACAGGGCAAGCTCCTACAAATAAACCTCTCCCAGATGTCTTCTTGATAAAAATGCAACAGATTAATTGCTTTCCTGTATCTCCAGTGGCATTACACTGCAGCATGGCTTAAGTACTAAGAAGGGAAAAAAAGAGCAGCAGATGCTTGACTGCTGGTGGCACAGAGTTGTAAAACGGTCATGGCTTCTGCCAAGGACATTACCAACTGTCAGCAAATCATTTGCTCTGTATCTTACCTATCGGCTTTTAAAAAAGAAGCGCAACTTCAGTTCCCTGTGAGACCTCAGGGAAGTCAATTAGGTCATATCAAAAAGACTACATCTAGGCAAGCTTGCTGGTTTCCAGATGTGCACCTGGATGATGCCTTAACTGGATGCTGTGACAGCTTATGTGCCTGGGTCACCCTCTGCTCTGTAGCTCCCAAATTAGTAAGCCCTCTGCATGAGGACAGATAGGAGCCAGTCCACAGAGCTGGACATCAAGAAGCAGTGCTACATAGGAAGGCACTGGAAAGAAATTTCTGGAAGTTCTTTGGATACCCATGAGGTAAAAATGAAGCAATAACCACATCTAATAATTAGCTGGGAGCAAGTGTTTATAAATCAACAGCTCCCCTGAGATCCAAAAAAAGAGCAACTTCTTTGTTGCTTCTACAGAAAGAGACATTTAAAACTGTTTCATAATAAAAGAAGCCCACATACCTCGATAATCAAACGTGACCACGTGGTACCCGAGGGAGCTGAGAACCTGGAGGGCAGAAAAACACGCAGAAAATCATCCCAGAGACTTGCACAGCAGCTGTGCTTCTGCCTCAGGCCAAGGTGCAGGGATCCAATTTATAACATTATCAGCCTGACATGGTGAAGTGACAACCTACAGCTTTTTAGTGTAGCAGGCACTGGGCTTTTCAAGCACTAGTTATCTCAGCCTGCTGTTTTTACTCCATTTGTTTCCTAGACGTTGTATCAGGCTATTTTAGATATTGATTCTCCCTTTAACAACTTTGGCCTTAAGATCCACAAATATCCTATGACTGTTTTGCCTACAAACACTTTCAGGTTTTCCAGTGAAACAGTACAACTGCTTCATTTATGTTATTCAAAATGGCATGAATGTTAACATACTATGTAAGAGCCTGTTTCAGGTTTCAGAAGGCTTAAACATATACATCCAAAACATGCAATTGCTCTGTCACAAAGATTTAAGTTACAGCCAATGGTAATCCTAACAAAATCTGTTAAAAGCAAGTGAAAATACCCAATGTTAGATCCACGTGCTTGGAAAAAGTGCCTTGGTAAACACAGTGCTAGCATTCCAAGCTACCATTGCTCAGTATGAACCAAATAGCTCTACGGTAGATTAAAAAAAAAAAAAAAAATCAACAAAAAGTCAGAACAAGATTAAAATGTTGTTGCTTTCATGGTCTACATATGATACGTGACTAAAAAAAGCAATCTCAGTATTACACTATATTCTAAATCTTCTAATGGACAAAAGGAAATCATCTCGTATGTAAAACCAATACTTTATTTCTAGTGTAATTGAAATCTTAATAGCCTGAACAATTACTGTTATTAGTTCGATCTCAATTAGTACATTAAAAAAAAGAAAAAAAAAGAAGAGAAAAAGAGGACAACATGGAAAAGAGGGGTTGTTCAGTTAAGCTGGCTACTCAGCTCCTTTGCTGGGGGGACTCTGACGGTGATGGCTTCTCCCACTTCCCTCTAGGATCCATCCAGGGCTAGTTCTCACCCATTTCAGACATGAACTGATGCATGTCTGCATCATCAAAGAAACTGGATGTTTCTTTCTCTTCACTGGTCTGTGATTCCATGTTATATCCCAAATCACTTTACAGGGCGTGTTCAACATACATTGGACATATTCTCTTTGTTACCTCTAAACCCATTTTAGCTCAGCTCCCAGGTCTGCATCTCTTTAGCTGACCACTGGCAGGTTGTGAACAGCCCGGGGGTGTCCAGAGTCAGCCTGTGCCTCACTCCATGCACACTCATACCTGCGTTCCTCTGCAATGCCCGCTGTGTCCCCCCCTCCCGGGTTGCTGCTGTCATACCAGGCCTGTACTCCTCTACACTATTCTGGCCATCATCAGTGTTTCATTTGACACAGAGTAACTGGATCTGTAACTTGTACACAAAAACATTACAGTGGTTTTCTCTGTAACAGTATCTGGGTGAGAACTGTTACTATTAGTATCGCAGTTATAGCTATACCATGTAATTATACAAAGCTCAGCAAAAGTAAAACCAGCTAGCCAGTGGCCACCTGTTTGTTAGACAATTGTTTTGATGGCTAAACAAGCTCAAAACAGTGCTCCTGGGAGCTCCAGAACAAGGTCAGAAGAAGCCTCACAAGCCTCAGCCATCTAACCAGCAGTGACAATACTGTAAGCGCTGGGTTACAAGGCTGCAATTTCCCTTTTTGACAGTCCACCAACTGCAGGCTGTCACTCACTAGTCTAGCTAGGATACTGCAAGCCCTCCTGTGGCTCAAGGCTTCTCACCAGGACCAAGCAATGGATTTTCTCGGAGGTGTTTACCCTTTCAGCGTGCCTCCTGATAGCCGGGCACAGGTCTGAGGGCAGTATGTAGCTCTCCACTGTAATCCGCTGCCATGACTCAGTTGCTGCATGTTTGATTTTACAGCCAATGCAGCTTGCGCAAAGACTAAAATTGCTATTAAGATGACAACTACAGGATGCAAAGCCAAATTCAAAAGCCCTGCAGCGGCAAGACACCATTCTCGAGGGGACTGCAGGCCAGGGCAGTGCTCGGTGGTTTGGACGGCACAGCGCCGTGTCAAATCGGGTATCTGCTGGGTGTGCAGCATTCGCTACCTTCAGGGCTCACTGCACCACAAGCTGGACTTCCAGCCTTAACAGTTGGGTTAGCATTCGTTGCAATTTTTTTAATGACGCTCCTAGTGGTACTGGGACTATTGCAGCATACATGCAATGATACCTGTAAGCTGAGCGTTACTTCTAAAGGAATAGTACAATTTCAACCTTAACAGCTTACATAGACAGGTATTGGGTAGAGTTATAAACAATTAGACAATTCACTACAATTTGGGGGCACACAGTGATGCATACAAGTAAAAATGGAGCTTACACAGACAACTGGCACCTGACTAGAAATGGAGAGAGCATCTCCATTGTCCCACTGGGATCTAAATGGTCGTCTGAAGACGGAAAGCCAGTAACTTCACATACATATCACAGTTTGCCCTACTGCTTTCTGCTTCCTTCCTGCCCCACCCCCGCCCCTAACATGTTACATCATGTTCACCCTCGCTGCACTCAGTTGTGTTATTGCTTGGCACTAGTCATAGGGTTATGCTACTCCACTACCTCTCTTTTAATGCCATTTTCCTACTAACAGTTATTTGGCATTTATATTAGCAGATGGAACTGCAACAGCTTCAAAGTCACTCAAAGCTCCCTTGATTTTTGCTGTTCAGGTCTCTTAAGCAATTCCTGTTTCTCTTTCTTTGGCTCCAAATCCTTCAGTGGGGTTCCCTTGGAGGTGACAAGGTCCATACTGTGTGCACTTCAGAGCAAAGTCTGAACTCCCAAGCACAGTCCTACCCCCAAACCCTGCTGCTCAGCACAGCCAAAAGCAGCAAGGAAGCAGTTCTGGTCAGCAGACTTATCAATGATCTGGATGCAGGAGTTGAGTGCATCATTAGACAGTTTGCTGATGATACCAGACTGGGAGGGGCTGTTGATTTCCTTCAGGGACAAGATGCCTTGCAGAGGGATCTAGATATATTGAAGCATTGGCCAGTGATTAACGAGATGAAATTTAACAAATCTAAATGCTGGAATCTGCACATAAGACAGAGTAATGCTGGGCACAAGTATAAACTGGGAGAGGAGTGGCTACAGAGCAGCCTTGCAGAAAGGGATCTGAGGGTGCTGGTCAGCAGTAGGCTCAGTATGAGTCAGCAGCACGCCCTGGCAGCCAAGAGGGCAAACCACATCCTGGGTGCAAACACAGCATAACCAGCCACTCAAGAGACAGTTATCCTGCTGCATTCAGCACTGGTGCATCCTCACTTTGAGTACTTACATACCTCTTTTCCCATATA
This sequence comes from Ibycter americanus, assembly GCA_035590275.1. Lineage (NCBI taxonomy): Eukaryota > Metazoa > Chordata > Aves > Falconiformes > Falconidae > Ibycter > Ibycter americanus. The sequence goes on from JAVJGI010000035.1 coordinate 34,063,938, forward strand.
CACTTCATATCTAGAGGAGACTGAGAGCCCCAAGATACCTGCCTGTTGGCAGTGGGCTGTAATGAGCAGTCTTCTCAAGTCTGTGCACATCTGATGTGTTAATGTAACTGCTTGGGCAGCCACTTACCTTGTAAAGCTCCACGCGGTGATCCCCTCCTCTTGCAGTGATTCGTGAAGAGAAGGAAAAAAAACCCACAAACAAACAAACAAAAAAAAAAACCAAACCACATGTGAACATTTAAGCTTCCAGAAACAGACCTTCCCAATTGCTTCAGGCTTCCAGTTTAACACAAACATGCCAAACGTTAGAAACACTATTAACTGCTTTTTCACAGGCTTCAAGGAAACAGCAAGGCTTTGCTGAACCATGCAGGACAGTTTTGAAGTCAACTTCTCCCTATAAACCTCTTCTCACAGCAGGTAAAGATGAACTTTTCAACCCACCCTCCTACCTTGGAAAAAAAAGACCATAATACGCCCAGAACAGCCTGTCCCTGTTGGCTTTGCAGACCCTGCACTTCTGCCACCAGTGCTGCCCCAGCTAGTAACCCCTGCTCTCCAAGGTGCGATGCTCTCAGCAGAACTCACCACGTTAACCCAAGCAGCTGGCCCTTGGATTTTCTCACCTGGCTCCAAGCACAGGGACAGAAAGGACATGTGCAAAAGACTGAGCAGAGAAACCCAGAACTGAACACTATAAATAAGTCCAGGGGAAGAATCTGCTTTAATGTTTTTTTGATAAACTGAAATTTGGACAATAAAATGGAAAGCAGAGTGAGTGTGCCATTACACGCTTTAAAATATATACACAACATGACATGGCTAATCCACATCCAAACTTTAGTCTACTATTGATGTAAAAGTAGATTTACTCTAGCACTCATACGAAAACTCTAAAACATTCATACTATGACTGGTGCGGTCAGTGCAGCCTCTAAACCAAAACGCCACTTTCCAGACCTCCCTCTAAGAACACATGCACTTGCTGGCCAAAAGCTGTCAGCTCCAACTGTACTACAAAATACCTAATGCAGCCAAAACCACTCAGGGCAAAATGCAAGGGGTTGCTCGTAAGTAATTTTGAATGATACAAGTCTAAAGAAGAAGATACACTTGCTTGAATAGTCACCCTTATCGTGCATACGTTGGCGCTTTCACATGCCTTCCTCAAAGTGCAACAGAGGGATTTTTTCTAAGGGGATCAAGTAAACGTAACAATTTTGCCTGAGCTCCAGACCACTCGGGCAAACCAGAAAGCCAAGGCAGTGCCTTTTACTTATGGTTAATGCAGCCTGCACCAATAAAGCAGCCCTTTGACAAGAGACTGAATACACAGTGTAGAAACATACAGCAATATATATTTAAGCTGAAATGGCAAAGCCAATACACCTCCAGCTTCTCCAATACACAGAGTAAAGCGAAATGTGAAATACATAATCGATCCATATCTCAGGACTTCATCTCAGTGGCACCTGGGGGAGTCAAGATGTAAATCTAATCAATATACACATAACAAAGATACTGGTCCCAAATTACCACCATTAAGCTGCAGAATAGCTTCCATTAGTATCATTTACTACACCCAATAAAGGCAAAACCAAGCGAAGCAGTATTTGAAAAATAATGCAACAATTTGATTAAACCTTGTAATACATCAGCACAAGAAAACAAGGTCTGTTTCCAAAAACCCATTTGTTCATGCATTTCCTGGCTCACAGCATGCATCTTCCACACCATGCCCTTGCACCAAAAGAGAACACTGCTAAGACAAAAATTTAGGTGAAAAAGGGCAACATTCCTGCAATGTAAAGGCTAGCAAAACGTCACTACCAGCACAGTTAAAGTTTCTTTGCTTTGCCTCATGGAACTTGTGTTTCTGCAATGTTTCTGCTCTGGCAGGTATCTGAGCAGACATCAGCTTCAAAAGAACATGCACTGGCACTCAAAACTCAGAAAGGGCCTGATACTCTTTGTAAGATGCAGATTAGTAAGAAAAAAACCCATGTTCTAATAAATGAATTAAAGCACTGTATCATGCAGAGATGTGGCAGTAAGAACATGATTCTGAGAAACATCCAGGAAGTTTCACACTGCACTAATGGTTTTTAGGATCCAGCAACAAAGCATAGAGAAGCAACCTACTACTTTAGCTGATACACATGGTCAACTATAAAATTACAGATTTTAGAAATGCTCTTGTTCCAGACAAATATCCTGCATGTATGCAACAGTGAAATGAAACCAGCACATTACCTTTCTCTTTCCTTCTGATTTTCCTTCCTCAGAATGTGTTAACTACTAAAATAACCTCACAAAAGGAACTGGAAAGTTGATTTAATGCACGTAAATCACATATACAGAAGCACTAATACTGTCCCATGTCTTGATTCAGAGATCACTATACTGAAAAGTACTTCTCCCTACCTGATCTAGTAAGTGTCACAGCCTCCTGGCTTCTAGCAGACGATTCAAGGTAAACTACAATATCAGATATCTCTGATAACTGCAATAAACCTATTCCCACATTCACTAAATGGAGAGGCACCACTTCTTAACACATACTTTCCTTTTAAAAGAAAGGCGAAGCACCAACTGCTTTTAGATATTTTTTTGTTTTAATCACAGAATCATAGAATAGTTTGGGTTGAAAGAGACCTTTAAAGGTCATCTAATCCAACGCCCCTGCAATAAGCAGGGACATCTTCAACTAGATGAGGTTGCACAGCGCCGCATCAAACCTGACCTTGAATGTTTCCAAGGATGGGGCATCTACCACCTCTCTGGGCAACCTGTGCCAGTGTTTCACCACCCTCATTGTAAAAAAATTCTTTATATCTGGTCTAAATCTACCCTCTTTTAGTTTAAAACCATTGCCCCTTGTCCTATTGCTACAGGCCCTACTATAAAGTTTGTCCCCGTCTTTCTTATCAATGTGTTGAAGCTGTGGCAAGCCAGGAAAACACAGCATGAAACAAAGCCACCACTGTTTTGTGCCTCACCTTGTTCCCGCATTGCCGTGCAAGTAAAGGATTACAGGATGGCTGGAACCCAAAGCATCTTCAAACCACAACTGGTCCTTCCCTCGGGCATTCTTCCATAAGGCTGCAGGGACCGTGTGCCTGTGTACAGAAGGAAAATTTATACTGTTCTGCTGCTACTCAGTGACTACTGCTCAAATTTTGAGTTCATCTGATCAACTCTAACTCAGGATTACACACCTCACACACACTCTTAACAAAACTGTCATGATTAGCTGACAAATGGCCAAATTTAAAAGGCAGTGGCTAGGGTTATTTCTACATGTTCATGTCCATCACTGTTGCCTTCAAAACTCAGGGCTATGCAAGACATCAAACTTCACAGGCAAAATCAAAGCACAACTACTGAACTTCCTGCTGTTCTTGAGAAGGAATCTCAATTCCTCAGCTTTTATGGCACTCAATTACTTCAATTAGCATACTTATATATGATAAACAAAATTCACAGCTAGGTCAGCAGATATTCAGAATAATCAAAGTCAACTGGTTTTGGAAAGAATGTTTGGTAAGAGGCATACCTGACTCCATAGTCAATCTGAGGAAAAAGAGGGGCTCAGAATCTGATTAAAAGATCATGCACTTTGTTTTCATACACCAGGTTCTTGAAGGTATAACATTTTAGCTGGAAAAGCTACAATCTAGAAGAACCAGGAATTTTTAACTCACAGCTGTTCTTCTGTAGGTAATATAGCTGGGCAGCCTGCTAGAAAGAATTCAACACAAGTAGAATGGAAAGAGAGGAATGACAGATGAAAGAGAAGGTAGGCATTTAAATAGGATAATTACTCTAGAAGACAACCACTGAAAGAGAGTACATGCCCACGTCCATCTCAAACTGTTGAGAAGGAGGCTAGCTTACAGTTGTTGGAAGTAACTTAAGTATTCAGAAGCCTTTCTCCTTGGAAGACAGGCAAACTCCACCTACCACACCCTCCTCCCAGACGTAAAGCTCAGAGGACAAACCACCACAAGGGGAACAAAATGTAAAAAGTCTACTTGCATGCATGCAGCCAGCAGACATTGTGTTCTGGAGAAGGAAAAGCACCCCAATAACTATGAGACCCAACTTCTCCAACTGTTCTGCCTCAAGCCTTTTGCAAGCTTATGAACAAAGCAGGCTGAAGGCTTTGTTCCAGAAGTATACCAAACACAAGACTACACGCTGGCATTAAAGCAAGGTTTTCATGAAAAGTTTGTAGCCTATCTCATAAGTATCAAGACAAATGACACTGACTCTGAATTGCCACCACAAGCTGGAAGTTCCATTTCAGTAAGGATACACAGTACACTTGTTTGGGAAACAAAACAAAAATCTCAAGACTGCAATCTAAACTTATTCAACAGCTTAACAGGTAGAATTTTAATCGCCCAAGTGAAGATACAAACCACTATTTATCAGCCTACCCTGGAAAGATTGAACTTACAGCTTCTAAAGACATCTTTAACCAAAATTCACCAAAAGGGAAGGAGCCATCTTTATGTAGCAGGATATTACTGTCCCATTCAAAAGGTCATATACCCTCAAGCGCAGAGAAAATCTCTACTGCATTAGGGGATACATACAAGTTACACATAACTGAAAGCTCCAGATGCTACAGTTTACAGATCTAACATCATTGGCTGTATTAAGGAACAGCCCCCTTCCCTCCACACCTGACATGGTGCCTAGTCTTTTTTTCAGGTGTTTGCTGCTCTTGCATACATGTTCAAACTGCAGGCACTTATTTTTCTTCAAAGCTAGCAGGCACTTTTCTTGTGGCTTTGAAACTTCTGGTGTTGAGACACAATAGAAAGTGATCATGAGAAACAGATGCAGAGGCTGGTTTGAGCTGGTGTAATAACACAGGAAGCACTGAAAGCAGACCTTTTCAGACAAGAGAACCAGTCATCTGAGCTGATCCTGAGTAACAAGGAGCTAAAATGAACTGCCCTTGCTTGGGACCAGAAAATCATCTTCATGAGGAAGGAATGACAAGTGAGCTCTGAGACTGTCACTTATTTTGTTAGGAGAGTAAACTGTGTGTTCTGTTCTCACCCACTCTCCAAATCTTACATATGTTTTACACACAGAATATTCTTCCTCCTACTCTGAACACTTTGGTCCTGTTTTCCTGTCTTCCCCCACATTTATTTTGCAAAACAAAATATGAACAGCAGTTGAATGACAAAACTTTAATTCCTGGGTCTCATCTGATACGGAGGCACGATCTTTGTAGCAATGCAGAACCTGTAACCTTTACAATTCCAAATTATGAAGTTTCTCTGAACGCACGGGTTGTCTAATTGTGTTTCATGCGTTACTGATTTGAGTTCAGACAAGCTCCAGAGATTTGCATACTTTTCAACATGAACTCAGTCACTTGGCAGAGCAAAACACAAGCATCCACAAATCAGAGCAGGCAATAGCTGTCACACACAGAGCAAAAATACTGGATAGGCAACACTGAGAACAAAAGGAAGGATAAAGATGCACGGCACATACTGCACAGAACAGGCTTCCTTACCAGACTCCGATGGTTACATCCTCCTCTGGCTGCAGGTAATAATTACAGGTGTGGTTTAAACCTTGATCCTGTGGTCTTTTCAAGTCAATGAAATATGGGACCCTCACTGCAACACAAAAATGGAGAAAGGGGGGGAAAAAACCCACCAGAATATGAAACCTTTTCATTTTTACCTTTATTTTCTTACAAAACTGCTTTACCAAGGTACTGGAGAGTTACACAAACTGATCCACTGTGCTGGAAAGACCTTAATACTTTTTGTGTGAAAGAATGAACAGGCTACAGCTGCGACTAAAACATGAACAAGACAGCAAGGTAAGAAGACACAAGCACCCATCAAAGAACCAGGGAGCAGGCTAAAATTGAGAGGTGGGGGAGATAGACAAAGCTTCCTGGGACACACATTTAATCATCTCTGCCCAGTCTGCTTTGTAAATCTCCCAGACACAAGACAGCCATTCCTTCTGTGTCCATGGGGTGGGTTAGCTTATTTGGCACACCTTTTACTGTTTGCATTGTAGCTGTAAAGGATGTTACTGATGGGACAAACTCCCTGGAATAAAGGGTGCATTCCAGAGCTGTAACATGTTTCAGGATGACATGTGGTTTCAGTCTCAATAATACAACAATCTAAAGGAGATACTGCACTATAGTAGCAGACACCACATTGCTCTTGTCCTGTAAGACTAAGATAAATTGTGTTAAACACTGTCCTCCTGAACCTTTGAGGAGGATATGCAGCTCGTTAGCCCACTCTCCAAAGACTATCAAATAATTGCCATGTCTCCCAGACACAGCAGCATTTAAAAGAGATCAAGTTAGGCCAGAAACTTCATCTTTTCAGGAAGAGATGCCTGAAAACAAAATCTTACACCTCAGTTCACTCTTCCAAATGTTTTACATTCCCCAACTTACACAATACACAGTTGTTCATTGCTTGTTATATTTAATGATTCAAACATGAGCAACATCAGGAAAATCAAAACCCAAACATTTTCCATATTCTGTTTTCCATTGCTTGGTTCACAAGCTGCATCTTACAGACACTGTGCAATGTGCTAAATGAGGGGATGTGCTTAGTCTAAATGCTTCCTTTTCCATCACTAATGCTGTACGGCCTCTCTAGGCAGCCTCTGACACACCCAGTACCAAGAGAGATGCCGCAGATATCTGCTGACAGCATCGAGCAGTTTGAAGGGCTCTCTTCTCCCAGTAATTCAGGCTTTTCCCTTAAACTTGAGCTCCACTCCAGCAGAACCAGGAAGTCTGTCTCTTTGAAATTCAGTGGCATAACAATTAACATACCACAGATTTTGTGCTGTTGACACCCAAAGCACTGATAATGGTGACAGTCAAATCTCATTTCACTCATCCCCACCCCCCGCCACCCAAAAATCACTAAATATTCCACAAACATGAAAACCAAGGGAGACAATAGCTGATGTTAACCTGACAAATCTGGTCCCTTCAACTGAAAAGCTACACCTGTGCAAGTCTGTTCGCTCTTATGCAAAAGCATGTGGAAGAGTCCCAGACAAAGCATGCCTGCCACCAGAGACCCACTGGGTCACTGCGCTAGCACTGCAGAACTGGGTGACTCCAAGAGAATGGCAAGTTCTGCGGTCAAGGTCTGGACAGGCGCACAAGTCACTTCTAGCAGTGTTCTGGAAAAATTATCCAACTTCTCTGTGCCTTGATTTTCCCATTTGCCAAATCTGTTACGATTTTCTTGCCAGATTTTGTATTACAAAGATACAAACAGGAACATACCAATGTAAGTGATGGGGGTCAGGTAAGCATCTACCTCAAAGCAAGAGAAAAATACAGAAGTACAGGCAACTTCTATATATGGCATTTGTCACTGGGATGGTCCATCTATTCTACACACACAGACAAACAGATCACCATTATCATCATATAGGCATACATCTAGCACATTAAGGGTTTTTTTGTGACACGTTTCAGAGCTATTTGGTATCACTCACAAAACATCACATGACAAAAACCACATGATTTGTTAATCATACTGATACACTAAATCTGATCTGGTCTGTATTTACGTTTCTAGAAATCTCAGTTTTCTGAAGACTTTCAGTGGAGACAGCTTGAGATCTCTACCCATATGCCCATGTATCTCATAACCTGGAATAAAAGTTTGTCCACAAGAACAAATCCAGACCTTGGTTTGGCTGGTAACAGTGGGAGCACAGCTATCAATTCACCTTTAGCTATCTCGAGAAACCAATGCAAGCACTTACTCCTGAAGCTCTGCGCTACTGTTTTGGAAGCAAATTCCAAACTACACAAAAGAAGGAGAAAAAGATGGGTGAAGAGTAGTGATTTATATTCAGAAGGTTAAAAAACAATATGACAGAGCAAACCCTACACCACTCCTCTGAAGGAGAAATGTCACTCTTCAGTGGAGAAGAATTACTCAGACATGCCAATGTACTTCTATTAAGTGTGTCAGAATGTATTTTGTATAGTTTTTTCATGGAAGTACAAGTAAAATCTGACTGCCGTTACATAAAGTGGCAGGAACAATGCTGCAGTGATATTAGTGCAAGTACTAGTACAAGAAAGTGTTACAGGACAATTATTTCAGTCACTTGGGAATTAATAGAGGTAGGAACTTCAGGGAGACCCAACAAAGCTCTGCAAGGGCAAGTTAAAATCATCACTGAGAAGCAAGGTGATGAAAATGGAAGTAACCTGCATTATTCATGGTACCCAGCTGTCAGTTCTGACAATCAAGACAAAAGAGCTGGCCTGCACATGTGCACACTTCACAGTGACCATGATCCAACGTGTTAGAATACACAGAGCATGCAATTAAAATTATGGAAGTTATATAAAAGCAACATATCCATAGCTGGTCCTTCCAGCTTCTACAATCAGAGGAAGACATTTTTTAAAACTTCATTTTACAAAACACAAGTGAGGTTTAAAGACAAATTTAGATCACAAAGAAGTATCTTCATACAGTGATGCTCCATCACTTTCCATCCTGTGGATACTCAGGCCTCCCTGGGCAACCCGGGAGCTGAGCCAGCTTGCCAGACCCACTGCGCCACCAGTTTGACCAAAGGCAAAGGCTAAACAGACACAAGGAAAACATTCAGTCTGACTGCATAAACAGGCCCCTTCTGTCCCAACCAGAATATTCACTTGAAACCATTTTAGGAGAAGAGTCACTGCCTGGAAAACAATTCACTGGATTCTAATTTCACTTGCTTGCTGTCTATTCATGCAACTTTGTTGAACCTTTCAGAAAAATGCATTCCATATACTGCAGTTTTCCTGAAGGATACCCTTTCAGCTGAAAGTTGGCTTCAGTTTGGTCACTGTATTCATGTAAAGACATACTACAAAGACCACTAGGGCCACACAGAATGCTTTCCAAACCGTAGTCTGGAGAACTCACAGCCTGTGAAAGTACATATCCATCACAATCTGTACACATGCAGGGTGAAAGTGAAAGCAGACAAATGAAAGATAAAGACACTTCTCCCCTTCACCCCTCACCCATCCCAACAGACTGAGTCACTTACCAAAGTTTAGGAAGACCAGCTTTGCCTGAATAGCAGGGCAAAGTTTTACTAGAAATGGAATGGCTATGTACACTCCCAGCAACCAGATTATTAACTTCCGCAATCGAAAACATAAACCGTATCGCCTGCATTTAAAAAAAAAAAAAAAAAAAAAAAAAGAGAGAGAGAGAGAGAAGGACAGTTCTGAATACAGCAGGAATTTTATGAAGCAATTTTCACAACAATCTGTGTGCTTTGTGTATTTGAAAATCTGGTCATTTACTCTTTAAACAAAACTAACTTTAAACAGTTTACGTAGCCTCAGTTGTTTGAGAGAAGCAGAAGCAACCACTGTCAGGTGATGATATGCAGCTTAGAGAAAGGGAATAGAAACTGCACCGATTATATTTTAAATCACTCCCTAAAGTGCTTTTTTCCACTGATGTGACAGATTTCAAGATTTCTAAAAATGCATCACGTTTGTCTCCAAAAAGTAGCCTGACTGCACCTCCCATTTAAATCACTATCAGTGAGATTTTATTCAGTTAGTTTTTCACATATTTTGAGGAACTGTATGTAATGAGACCAATAAAATTACACACGAGCTCATGTACAGACTGGAGCAGACATTCTGCCTTGCCCAGCTAAAAGGGTTCACAGCTCTTAACACCCTGGAAAGCAAATAAGTTATAAAACATCATGAAATTTCTTATCTGCAGTATCATTCTCTGAGTCCAGACTGAGTTTGGAACAATTGCCCCAAGGCTTTATTTCCATTTTCTCCTAAGCATTCTGACTGGGAAGAGTAAGCTACAAAAAAACCCAAACCAACACCACCCCAAAAAAATAAATAATTAAAAGGATCACACAGCAGCTAGTTAAACAATTTTTCTCAAAATATACTTTATTGCCTCAGAATAATTACCACATACACACTCATACATATACATATCTATATACATGCAGGTACATAAAGGTGCACTTCTAATGATCTAGTTCATTAACATTTTATGGGCAGAAACACTGAGGCCCTCAATTATCATTGCAATCAAGAACAAAAATGCATGTAAACCCTTCAGGCAACACAGCTTCCTCTGCTTCCCATCAGTCTAGAGCAGGAACGACGTTGCATGCCAGTGAGCAACCAGTTCTCTGTATCAGGAACTGCCGGCAGCTGAAAGTAGAGATCAATTTTTCCAAGACACATGAAATTATTAATCTCCCACGTGGCAACTTTTAGGAGCTGACACACCGAACTTACTCCACACTAGTGCTGAGGTTTAAACACTGTCAGCTAGGTGAAACTCTCAAACAGAGAGCCTGAAGACCTCTTTTTTTAAGCATTTCTACAAAAAATTACTGTACAGACAGAACTGGGATGGAAATAGTTTAATCATGCACCAAAATCTTCAACATCTCAACAGCTGTTGTAGCCTTAGGCTAAAGTCAAGACTCTCAGGAACAGTTTTTCAGAACAGTGAAAAAGACAACACTCCAACACCCCACCCTGGGTAAGTTTTTGGCATGATTTCTAGAGCACTCACAGGGAATGGGCTATCCCTCCTGTCTGTCAAAACCTGCCTCCGCCACACGACTGCCTGACTACAAGTACCTGTCTCCTCTCACCCAGGAGCCATATTCCAGACGTCAGAAACATCTACCCTCAAAAGCAACACACTTTTCTCGACAAGCTAAAGGAACTGCTATTTTCCAAGAGGGGAAAAAAAGGTATCACTAAGACACAGCCAGCCAGCTCCAGCTGCAACAAGCCCATGACGAAAGGTTCAACAGATTTTAATACTTCCCATGGCAAATCTGACAACGAAGAGGTGAAGAAAGCCAGCCAGGCTTCCAGTGACATTTCCACACCTCAAGCCCAGTTTCCTAAAGTATTAAGGAGAGCAGAAACAGCAAAGGACTGGCAGGAGGAAACTACAAAACAGGGGCTTTAGAAGAATATTAGTGAGTACCAACCAGCCTTAGACTGACCCACCTCTGCCCCATGGAGAGCAGCAAATAGAGGAGCAGGCGGCAGAGGCCCCAAGCGCATAAGCAGTAACAAGCAACACATGGTCTGCCTGCAGCTGTGGTCTTTGAGAGGGGCCCAGCAGACACACTCCAGAGCCAGGGCTGCAGAGCAATCCACTGTGAAATGCTGTAAGGTCAGCTAAATACACACACAAACCTCACAACTTTGGAAAAAAAGCCACACAACGTTTTACTTGGGCTGATCACAACTGATCACAGCTCTCTACTCTCAAATTAAAATCAGTTTTCCACAACCACCCCCACATTAGCACCTACTGCCTATTTCCATCGCTGGAATGGGTTTGTGGAAGAGAAAGAGAAGAGAGATCACTGAAGGGTAGCTGCATTTAGCTGCTGAGCAATCAGGATATAATTTAGCTCTCGTCAAAGAGAAAAGCGTCTTTTCGTTAAAACTTTTTGTCTCGTTTGGCTGGTTGCTCAGTTGACACCACCTTGCAGTTTCCTCTCGCCTCACACTTCAGAGGTGACTGCCACTCACCACCTTCCCACTGACAGCAGTAACACGGGTGAGCAACCAGGCAGGATGGGGCTTTCCACTAGCTGTCCTGCCTGGGGCCCAGGTCCTGCTGCAGCCAAACAGAGCTCTCCCGGGGGGCTTCCGCATACGCCAGGATTTCAGCCCTACATAAAGAAAACTCCGCTTGTTTAGAAAGGCCCCAAAGTCAGGTCTGAACTCCTCCAGCCACAGCCAGAGTACATCAAAACACAGGCTCTTCGGATGTCCGGGTTGCAAAAGCACTTAGCGTGACTGAGCCACAAGCTGGAACCAGGAACAGAAAATGCTGAGAACGACATTGTCCAACTAACACTGTCAGAGCTCGGGAATTATTTTAGTTTCTCTTTTTTTGGAGACTGAACTAAGACATCTCTTCCTTTGCTCGGGTACCCCATATCAAATGCTACTCCGTAACGTGACATTTACACCTCATCTCCAGGGAGATGTCTACTTAAAATGCAACCAGGGCAAAGCCTCTATCCATCAACAAACAACTTCTTTCCTCCTGATAAATCCAAGACAACGTGCTGAAGTACAGACATGGCAAAATTATCAGGTACGTCTTCAGTGAGCAATTCAGCTAAATTAAACTGCTCTTGCTCTGCAGAAAAGCTATTTCAGGAAATAAACGCTCTGCACAGGGAGCTTCTGGTATGCATAGGCAAAGGCAGCAGCAACATACTTTTCACCCCCTTTTCATCAGGAAACAAGTCAGTCTCAGCTGCAAAATACAAATGAGTTAGAGAATAAGCAGGTACAAACTGAAGACATTGAGGAATATCATAAATGGATTTCTGGGAACAATAAAAGTAATGTCTAAACCAAAAGAACAACAAAAAAAATCCAACCCCAAAACACCCAATGCCATCACCCAAAAATCTAAAAAAAAATCCCTGCTGACATCACATTTTCTCCCTTCATTCACCAAAGGCTTTTGTCAAACTTCTGGGTTCTGTCCAACCACTGGCAAAATCTGAAGCAGTGTTTGCTTCACACATGTTTCCAAAGTGGATGTGAAAAACACATTCTCTCCAGACACACCTAAATCTGAAAGAAGAAAGTCTTTCCTGAAAGCGCGACATCAGGAACATAAAATTTGCCTGGTAATTTACATGTGGACATAGGTCCTGTATTCACTCAGAACAAGCATATTTTGCATTTGGGCAGACAGTATCTGGCTGGCAAGGCGGAGCTGGGGGTCCTCTCATGACAGCTTCTCCTGAGTGTGTTACCTTTACCAGCCCTAAGGGAACTGCAGGCACAAACATCCTTTGTCTCACCATGAAAAACAACTGCCAAACAAAGATGTAAGTACTGCACTGTCACACAACAGGGATTTCAACCCACGGTCCACAATCACAGCATGTCTGCAAAGAGCAACCAAGGCAAGTTTACTATGGGCATCTTTCAATTCACAGTACCAGTGTCTCCCCCTCCTCTCCAGCAAACTCAAGAGGTTTCTGAACCCATGCCCAACGACCACACTACTGTGGCGTTCGGCATACAGATTCAGATCAAAATAATTTCTCCTGGAGAGCACCTGAATCACTTCTGCATCAGAAGTATGCCAGAACAGTTTCCATCAGGATCTCCTTATCAGCTGTACTACAAGGGTAAAAGGGCAGGCCAAGGGTGAAACAAGAGACTGTTATCATCAGAACTGCAGTCAAGCAAGAACAAAATTTATGAGAAACACAGAGACACACCAGGCTTGCAGTCCCCAAAGGACCTACAGACAAATGCACGTACAGCCCACATGGCCTATGTCATCTAGAAGAAGTAACAGTAAAACAAACTGCTCACAGACACCTGAGTACAAGACTACGTTTCTTCAGCAAATGCTGTTTCTCTGGCTTGCTCTGGTGTCCCTTGACTCATCAGCTGTTCAAACTGCAAACTGGCAATCCTTTCCCAGCAGGAACTCAGAGCATGGGATATGGACAACCAAGAGCATTTTAACTCTTGATCACACAAGGTACCTCCTGATTACCAAGTGACAAAAGTGACTTTAAAAGTAGTAGAGGAAGAAATAAATAACAAGAATAATGGCATAACTAGTACACATTCCGCTGCTTTTCTAACAGAAAACATTTTTTTTAAAAATCGATACATTCCTCCCCACAGACAAGGATCAAGAGCGTAACAATCAGGAAGTAGACAAAGACACAGGCAAAGGATTCAAAAAACTGAGGGTCAAAAGGAATTTAAAGGACTGGGGAAAAAAATTCTTTTGGGTAAACTCTGGGTACCCAAAACGACTTATTCTACAACCCCAAAAGTGCAACTGAGCCCCAAGGCACACAGGGATGTGCAGAAACACAGCAGCCACCCACAGGACAGCCCACACATCAAGTCACTGGCAAGCCTTCCAGCCTTTCTTGCTAGCCTTGCTTTAAACAAGAGATGGCTTCTAGCCCAGGCAGGATCTTCAAGAATGTTCATCTTCCCTTCCTACAGGAAGTCTGGACACGGTGTTGCACAGGGTTCCCCCTTCTTACAGGTCCTGAAGGGTGAAAGAATCACCCACTCTTTCTTCTCCCTCCACACAGGTCATCTGAGACACTCAAGCCGATTAATCTTTTATTTTGCTTGTTCTCTGCCAAGAAAATAAAAAAGGAAGGGAAAAAACCCCACCCTATCAGCCTTGCAACCATGTGAAAGCACATTCACAGCGAGCCTTCCAGCTCCTGAATGGGAGTTCACAGGCAGGCGGTGGGTCTCTTCACTCCGAAACGTTACCACCAGCAGCTTTTGGACAGCTTGCACAGTGACATGCAACAAAGTAATTTTCCACTACAACATTAATATGGGTCGTCTTCTCCTCTGGTTTGCTGCAAAACCTGCTTTATGTGCAGCTAAATGCAAACTGGAAAGATGCTGATGTCAGAAGGGTTTGTCCTCTCCTGGTTTCTGAGCACAGCGAATGAAGCTTCATAGGCAAACAGGCAACCATGTGGCTCTTATTCTGGGCCCACCTATGCAGAATTCTCCTCAATGAAAAGTCTGCAGCCTAGCCTTAATTCTGCTTCACTGGAGGCACTGTATAGAGAGCATGGAGGTTGAATCACGGGAAATTCATCCAATCCTGAAAACGGGCCTTACCCCGAATTCATGAAAGCCAGTGGGAACACAGCAGTATCTGCCTGAACTCTTAGCATCTGTGAGACTGATTCCTCCCTTTGGCATTAGGATCCTTTTTAACAGAATCCGTTCACTGCAAAACAACTCAAAAAGAAAAAAATCAAAGGCCCCAAACTTATCTTGCTATTCTAGGGATTAAACAAGCATCTGGGGAAAAAAAAAAAAAATCATAATAATCCTGAAAACAAGACACAAATGTAAAGGCATTACTCATTTTTTTCCAAGCTTGTTGCAGAAAACAACCCCAAAAAATCATGGACAAACTGCACAGGTATCTGCATCCCCAGAGACTTAGTTCCAGCCAATTCATAAAGATCTTTGCTCTTGGAAAGACCTGTAAAACAAGAGAGTTAGCTCTAACAGATTCCTTTGCCATCTCCTACAAAAAGCTCCTTAAAATCATGAATCTTCGCTCTTTCTGAAGAAATATTCTAGTTCCTCTCCTGAAAACTAAGCTGCAGTACAGTATCATCACTCCAGCACTTCTTCAAAAGAATGAAGATACTACATTGCAAAGAGCCATGCAGAGCCTATTTTTACAAGGGTAAAGGACTTAACGATTTTTCAAACATCCACCAGCAGAATCAATTGTTACTGACACACGCCATGTCTGTGAAGGACACGATTTACTCTTCGATGTTGCAAAAGACAACCTGCTCTTTTCAGCGGTTGGGACAAGACAGAAAAGGTTCATTATCTGTTCTTTGACAGCCTCTGTAATTCAAGTACAAGTCTATCTGCACATAAAACCAAGCATTAACAGTAGGAGTTGTTAGATCTGTTACCGGGAAGTATCAGTCAGTTAGTACAAGGTAAATTTCCATTCCATGCCATCAAACATACAGAAGATGCAACAGGCAAATTCAAACCTGATTCTATGGCCTTCATCACTGTGGCATCCAAAATGTTCATCATTCAACAAGAAAAGCATCTGAAATCAGGGACTATTTTAGTCACATCATAGATACATGAACAGTAAAGATGCTGTAAGAGATCCCAAGATCCCCTAGTCCACTCCCTCACCCTACAAAGGACACACTACCTAAAACAGCTGTCTGCTTAATTCCTTCCACCAACCCCTGGCAAAGCACAACAGTCCATGCTTCATGAACATGCCTTTGGCAATGCAGGGTGGAGCTAAACAGACTTAAGTTTGCCAGGTTCACACAGTAAATCAGACTAGCTGACTTCTGACTGAACAGTGATTTTTCCTAGAAAAAGAGAAGGGTACCAGAGTACTTCAAAAGTTGAATAAAGATTTACCCAGTGGGCAGAAATAGAAAAAGCTATCCAAATCTCCAAATCCAGCTAAGCTACTAAATGGTCCTATGTATACCAATGAGAAAGCGGGAGAGTGGGGTGAATAAAACACTAAGCACACCTTCTTAAATATTGGCCTTAAAAAGCTAGAATAGAGCAAGGCATTCAAGCCTTCACCGGCAGACACCCAGCCCAGGAAAAGCTACTCCATAGTTCTCACCAGTCGACTTTATGACTGTACCCAGGAGCAAACAGTTGGATGTTCTACTATTTCTCTTTTAATTAAAAGACAAATTAACAGGAGTAATGGGCTTAGTAGGGCAGTGGAAAGGCAACTAATTTAAAGCCTACGGGTTTTCATTAAAAAAAAAAAAAAAAAAGGACAGAAAAGAAAGGCAAGCTGAGTTTTCTGAGAATGTTTTCAAACATGCAAGCTCCACCTTCAGGTTCCTCAGAATATATGACAGCTTATTTTTTAAACTGACACACCACCAACAGTAACGGAAAGTGAAGGTGTACCAGAGGCAAAAGCTCAAAAAACTGCATTGACAAGGAGATGTCAGTACACCCATAAAACCTTTTGAGTTAGCATTGGTAGGAAATTCAAACAGTTCTAACTACAGAAAAACACTGCCAACTACTGAAATTTATTCTTTTCTTTGCTGCTATTATAGCAAAAAATGCCTCTTTTTGTTGTTGTTGTTTTGCTGAATAATATGTTGTATTTCTAAAGCACAGCAGAAAGCTATCATAAGCACTAGCTTACTTCTCTGTTCATAGCAGCATTGCAGAAACACAGTGAAAGCTGCATACACAGCTCCAGAGAAGTGCTGCATGTCAGCAAACAGAACCAGAATATTTTATCTATATGCTAACCAGCACTTTCAGCATCCCACCCCTTGTTTTCCATTAACAATGTCCCATGTAACATCAATCAAATGCCTACCGATGCTGCCTTCAGTGAGGCCTACTGGATTTCCGTCATCTTTTAAAAATCCCCGCACATCACCTTGCAGTCAGAGACATTACCTAAGCTCATTTGACAAACTCTACATGGGTAAACTATGCAGTTTATCCCACTTTCTATTCATGTCCATACCTATGTAGCCTGATACTGGCAAACGTTAATGTTGCCACAAACGAAAATTAATTGCAGGGAAGACCTGAACCTGCATCCGCATCATAGCGGATACATGCAAATACATATAAAATTAGCTTTTTGAATTAATTCCTTGGTAGAGATTGTTCAGCAGTTGTGGTAGAAAAATCTGTCCAAAGGAGCCTCCAGGACTTTTTCTTTTGTCAGTGGCATCAGCTTAGAGAGTCTGTACAACTGCTGCCTTAGACACATTCCTCTTCAGCAGCGTCCCTTCCCTCCCTTCATTGCAAACTGTCTATTCCCAAACTCTTCCCTGAGGCTTCCTTACCCATTTCAGCCCCCAAAACAAGCTGTTGCCTACAGGGCACCTCCTTTTGGCTGGGGTAAGAGCTTCAGGCAGCGTTGTTCCATCTGAATGCAGATGAAGTTTGAAACTTTAAGCTCCCAAATTACCCCAGTCCACCACTTCATTACTTAGCTCCCCTCTTACAGCCCAGACTCTCAGACTGCTTCCGTGCTTCTTTCCAATGAATAACAAGTGCTAAAACACTAACTCAAAACAATAAACAGCAAGAAGGAAGCCATCTAGCCAGTCATTTACAAGCACTCAGGTCTGTCCCTCCAGGAGATAGGACCACAAAGTAAAGGAGAGCATCTCGATGAATTGGGTTTTTCAGAAGGGGCCAGCAAGCTCCAGCTATTGAGACCTTAACAACCACATTTCAGCTGGTGGAAGAGGGGAAGATCTTGGGTAGGACCTGCAAGAACCAAGGCCCCAGTGCATCAAGAGGGGAAAATGCAGCATCAGCACCTGAGGTAAGGGCAAGAGGAAGGCACTGCTGATCAATCAGTCAATAGCAATGAAATACCATGAAGGGTCACGCAGGGACTCAGAGCACAGCCGGGGTGGGGGGGTAAGTCCATAAAGTGAGGGAAAACCAAGCTAGTGTATAACATTAATAAGCAGAAATAATGGAGCAGCCTGCAGGTAATGTATGGGCCTTTGGCAATGAAACATGTTTGCAAAAAGCAAAGCAAATGAAGCATGTCTGCAAAAAGCAGGGCAAATGAAGAAAGGTAGGGAAAGGCCCACACTGCCACACACCCCACAGGACAGGGACATGGGAGCTGCATCTAGCTTTTCCCCCTCAAGCACCCTGTCCCTTCCCAATGCGATGCCTTAGGCTCTCCCCTTCACAACTACCGCCTAAGTTACTACCTTTAGGGCCAGTCAGCAAGACTGCTGGTCTCATTAAATCACTGTAAGTATTAGACCTTCCTTTAAAGGACGGGAGCTTGGAACATCAGTCTTGATAACTTACATTCTAATTGCATGAAATCTACATGTGTGTCACAGACCAGGAAACAAGAATGAGCTGAACATTTGGCAATACAGCACCAGTTTATTTAAAATTTATACTGACACCATGGCCTAAGCAACAGCTACGTTACTGCTCAATACTGCAGTAAAATGGTATTAGCATTAGTGTGAATTGCACGTGGCAAGATTAACCTGAAAGCTGTGTTTGAAAAAGGAGTAGATGCTTCTGTTATTTTAAGTATGTAACAAACAATGAATAATTATACCCTAGGCAACTGAACAATTGACTTTTGGGACAGAAAAGCAGGCTTGGGGATTAGGGCTTTAAGGTTGTTGACTTGCCTTGAACGCATCCTTTGCAACAGATGTTTAGTTTGTGCCAGAACCTTTCCAGTATGAACCATTACTTTAAAGAACATGCTTTCTCCAGCACTCCCCAGGAATACTGCTGACATTAATCAAATCTGAAGTCACCCACACTAGATTTTAGTCGAGCTTGGCATTGAGATACTATTGTGGTGCAAGTATACTCCCTCCACAGTGTTTACTGAATTCTTAAGTTTTCTGCTCATTTCACAGCTGACAGCTGGTTTATATTAAAGGCACAGCCCTCTCAGTAGTCCACGAGCTAGGGAATGCAAAGCTGTCTGCAAATGAAAGAGGAAAACAAACAGAACATAAACACATGAAGACTGAAACAGTACTGGAAGTGCAAAACAGGAGCTTGAGACCAGCTGGGTTGGATTTTTATTTAAGCAGTACAGCACATTACCACACGAGCAGGAATATTGGGGTGCACCAGCAAAGGTTCAACAGCAGAACCAATTTAGACATTTAATACTCCACCACAGGTCCTGCTGTTTAACACAAAGCCACTTCCCTGTTGAAGGCATACCATGATTGGAAAAGCACACAACACAGCCAAACCTGTTCCCCTACCACCACTTAAATCTTGTTAACGTGCTGTAAATCCACCAAACTTGCATGCATACATAAACCTTGCAGCAATAAAAGGAATCCATAGATTCAGACTTTGTTCCTGTGGATACACATGTATGAAACATGTCCATATTTCCAAGCTGCACAACTTCGCAAACCTTCTTCTTTTCACGCAACAGTTTTTGGGAGAGAGTCACCGGCCACACAGCTTGAGAACTCCCACTCCTGGCAGGCTTTGTGGCTCTGGCTCTCTTTTAAACCACCTAAGCAAAAGTCTCATTTGTGCATTGTAGCTCTTTTTCCTTTTAAATGCATGAAGATGGTCATCTTATATTTGTCCAACTGAGACAGCTCTGCTTTTCCTTGGAAGCCGGAAGAAAAAAAATGCTTTTGTGTTAGCAGTGATACCACCACCTTTTAGATGCAGAACACATCATTGCTAATACATTTTGATTACAACAAACCAACAGTTCCCTGTTAGAGGCATACAAGCAAACAAGAACATTAAACAATGCCAAAACATTACATATGCTGACTGTCAGCTGAGCACAGTTACATTGAGCTGGCAGCCACAGTGCCCTCTGTAATCGTGACCTGTTTAAAAAGGGAGGCTTAACAAACAGTGCATGGCCATAAAACCACAGCCATGGTTAAAGAGCAGATGTATGAACAGATACAGAACCACCATCAGCCTCTGACATACCTTGAACAGGGGGTTACTTTGCATACAGCCAGGAAAATTAATCCAATCCTGCTTTATTCAGACCTCTCAGATTTAGCTATTATCTTGTTGAAGAAACAACTCCAAAAGGACAAATGCTTGAAAATCAATGACAACTAAAAACAGAGCTTTTGCTAATACTACAAAACTCTGAAGAGCCAAGTCGTGGAACAGGTACTCAAAGAAGGTGAAAAGCAGGCATGGGGAGTTTCTACTTAACTGCACAGAAACAGAACATTTTGCAACACTGTACATAAGCCTGCCACAAAGTTTAAAGCCAAATGTGGTCCCTACTCCAGTAGTCAAAAAGGGAAAAGAATGCTTTACTAGAGACAGCACAAAGCTACTGGAAACTGAAAGAAAACACTATTCACTGCATTCTGCTGGATTTGCAAGGACAAGAGAATGGGATATTTCCAATGATTGTGTCCATATTCAGCAGTATAAAACTGGCATTGTCAGCTTTATTCCTGCTTCCTAAAGCTGCTCTGAAACCAATCAAGAAGTGAGATAGGAGCGCTTTAGGGGAGAAGACAGAGCCAGGCTTCCCTTCTTGGGGATGCCATGGAAGTCTGAAAAAAAAAAATTTTACTCAATCCTTAAACACCATGCATACATTTTCCTCCACAAGCAAGGATGCTGCAACCTGGAAGCCCTGACTCAAAAGCTCCAGTTACATCACCCTCATTTTGTGTACACTTCTGTCTCAGAAAAGTCACCCTAGGGGAAGTATTACCGCCAGGGGAAGGCAAATCAGCTTCTTTCTAGACAGGGTAAATGCATTTACTGTTCTGAAAAGTACTCTTCCAAGAAGAGCTTTTTTTTTCCAGTTATGCTATACAAAGTCATTTATACTGCACACCTTTAGTAACAAGAGAGGCAAGTCTCCACACAACCTCATTTCACATATTATTCAACACTTTTGCAAGAAGAATTGACCAACATTTTAAGTAGGTACAAATTTGATTTTAATGTAACCACTCACGTTCAGAACAGCAGAACAGATACTACAGGAAAGAATATTTGAAATCTCAGCTACCTTTCTTCATCCTGTGCCTGACGTACAAGGAGTGTACCATAAGTGAAAGGCAGGGCCCACATTTTGGCCTACCCATCGGTTCTTTTTGGAGTATGAGGTTCTTCTTTGCAGGCTGTTCACACGTCACCCCTACTAAAACACAAGGAGGAGGTAACCAAAGAACACCGTTATCTCTTCCCATGCACTATATGAGAGAAAAACTCTGGGCTTAAGAAACATTAAGAGGAATTCTACATCCTGTTATCTGTGCTTCAAGCCATTCAGCATCCATTTAGACAGGGCAGTTACCCAAAAAAAGTTAAACTGGCCAGTCTAAAGTGGGGGGAGGATTTTTATTTTTAAAATAAGCTCCAAAAAGACTGAACTACTTACACCACTCAATCCTATATGCCTTCCACTGGAAGGTTTTGCTTGAGCGATTTGCTAGATTCAGAAGACAACTTCAATGCCTGGGGTTTTCATGCTGCTCTTTTGATTTCTAAAATCCTCTTTCTGTGGTTTGATAGATTGTTTTGAACAATGAGAGGGCAGCTGTGGGACTTCTCAAATATTTTCAAGTGTTTGTGTTTTAAAAGTTAATTTTCTAGTCTAACAATCTTTTTTGTTGCTCTACTACTAGAGTTACAACATTAACATAAATCTGGGTTAAACAAACACTTTGATTTGGAAAGTAAACACAGACATCCTTCCTGTTAGCTCAGTTCAATAGTCATACTTCAAATTAACTAGGCACTTAAACTCCAGAATTAGGAGATTCTGCTTGCACGTTTAAATTGCCTTCAATAAGGAAGAGGCAGATTTCTGATGCTCAGCATTGCACTGTTTTTACCAACGCTTACTGCTTTGAGAGAGACGCATGCCAGCAAGGTGAAAGTACAAAGCCTAGATTGCAGCCTTACTCCTGGATAGGCAATACTCATGCCAGGCCTATGTGAAAGGACACATGACAGCTTGCAGAGGTGATCACCTAAAAGAACTTCACCCTTTATCACACAGTTCCTGTCCCACAGTTACAACCCCTACACTCTGCCCTGCCATCCTGACTTATGACCAGATAGAGTTAACCTGTGTACTGGTGACATTTTCACTGTTTCACAAATTGCCCTATTCATCAGCCCTCATCAACCCTCCTCTCCTCCCCGTTTTACAAACGGTAACTGCCTCATTGTTGGGATGGTTGATATACACAATTACACAAAACTGAGCCCAAGCATCAATCCCAAGATAATTCCCCAGTTGTTTCCCTCTCGACTAAGCCAGTTTTCAACACAGACAGATAACATGCTCTCCATTAGCAATGCAAGTCCTTCCAATAAAATAAACTACAGTAAAAAGTCAAGTGCTTTGGAGAAACAATTCTACCACTGATGCTTTTCATCAAGCAGGCTGTAACCTTGACAAACCTGTCAAATTTTACACTAAGACCTCCCTTCCACAAAGCAGATCTATTTTCCTTAGTATATATATTTAGCTGTGAAATCTTCTTCCACTGAATTGCAAATTAACTCTTACCATTAAAATTGCACAGACTCCACCTCAAGGCTAATGACTTGAGAGGCTCCTAGGTCTCCTGTTACCCTTTTAATACACCAGAAGTACTTTCTTTTAATCTTCTTGTGGTACTGATTCAGTCACAGCTACATTAACATAGTGCTCTCACATTACAGCCTTAGTGAATCTCCCTTGCTTACACTCATTCACTCTTGATGCCAGAAGCTGTCCACTACTGTAACACCCACAACCCAACACTTACAGAGCAGCTACTCACCGAGTTTCCAAAACCCAGGGTTTTGTAGGGGAATTGCTGTAAAAGCCCATTTACTAATTTCACATCCTGGCAGAACTACCACAATAATCTGACCTTCCCTTCAGGCCTGGAAGGATAAAGTAACGTTGCTGTAGCCTCCCAAGAAGGCATCATGATGCCCTTCAAAGGAAACTGGCCTCAGCAGGAAGGGCTCTTCATCTGCAGCAGAAGTCCTGCTTGGGTATACCAGGCCTCTTGTACATACCACAGCAGCAAATTCTGGAGAAGAAATAATGCCACCTTCGCTAGTTTTAATGAAAAGACCACAACATTGTTTTCACCAAAAAGAAACACATATATATACTGCATCCTGGAGAAAACCTACAGACTCGCTGTGATGACCTGTGACTGTATCTGCAGAGAACTAGATTCCTGGCTCAGCAACTACACATCATTTATAGCATAAAAGCAAGTCATCCTCAAAAATTAGTCCGTTGTAAGTAGACCACTGATCCTCTGTGTAAGTGAAAACAGGCTGGAAATAGACATGGGGATACCAGAGGAATAAAGGATATCTAGAGGGAACAGCGCATATGGGAACCTACGACTTGTGCTGATGTTAGAAGCTTAATTTAGCTGGTCATCCTATAGCGCAGCATCACACTGGCTGACAGCGCAGCCCATGATTATACTCACTGGTATGCCAAAAGGAACTGGTAGGGGCCAGTTGAGAAGAAAGGACAGAAAAGATTGTGACAACACTGAGAAGACCCCGGTCTCCACAGACATCTCCACCCCAGAGGTGACTGAAAAAAAATCCTCTTAGTCCCAGCAGTTACTCAGAACCACCCATATGTTTGGTTAAGTTTAGGTATACCAAAACAAGCAGAAGTCTGCAATTCATACAGCTCACAAATGTAAAAAGATCTTATAGGAATTACAAAGTAATAATCATTAATACAGGCATAAGCCATCAAAGCAGAGCAAGTGAACCCAGGGGCACGTGTGATGTCAGAAGTATGCCATTGCAATGAAACAAGGAGTTCAAGGAGACCAACACAAAACTCAGTCATAGCTAAAGGGCAAACTGCCTTCAGTCTGAAGCAAGCCTGCTCGAGCAGAGTTCTCCATGAGAAATATGGGAACTTGAGAAAACTTCTCAGAGACTATAAGACTGCAGGATGACACAACATTGAACAGATGCAGCAGAAAAACGCTGCGTTGTATTACAGAGAATCCAGAGAGACTCATGGGGAAGTTGGATTCAAGGAAAGAAATTTTAGGTCATACAGATAGGCCTGCAAGAGGATGCCAGGAGTCTCAAGAGATGCTTGAGAGAGTAAACCATGCCTGTTTAACACAAAAAACAAAGTTAGTGATGAACATGGTGAAAGAAGATAGGCTTTAACAGTAACACACTGAAGTACAGAACTGTCAGCTACACATCAACACGATGGCCTCACAAATCAGTAAATCCTTTAAAAAAAAAAATATCCCAGATTAAAAAAACCCCACATCAATAAAACTAGTAACTCTTCATATTGCAGAGAGTCTTGCTATTTTTACTGAATGTCTTATATCCCTTTGAGAAAGGGGGGAAAAGATGAGCACAAGGAAAGAATTATAATGGCTGCAAAGGCCGAACAAATTGGGAAGACGATGCAGAGACCGAACACCTAGTGCCCTAAACTGGTAACTTGGGAGCAATTCAGAGGCACTCACTTAGCCATAAGCTGCCAAAATGGCTGACAACGCATGAGACAAACCAGAATTTAGACACAGCCACTGAGTTCCCATTCACAAAAAAAAACCAACCAAAACTCAGATATGTGGAAGTAATTACACAATCCCATTTTTGACAGACCCGAGCAAAAGATTACTGATTTGAGCAAAATATTACTATGCATCCTCTTCAAGCGAACTGTAACAAAAAAAACCCCCAACAAACAAAACCCATACTACAAAAAAATCCCCACAGAGAGCAAGCTGCTTTTACACAAATGAGGAACTGTGATTCGGCTGTACTTACTATGGGAGAAAGCACAGACAAGTGATTGGAAACCATTTCCCAGATCCTTTGTGAACTTTACTCAAGAAAAACTATCAAGGACAACTGAAACAGTGGCAGCTACCCAGCTGGAAGGTGCAATTTGTGAAAAAGCTGCATGACTGATGAAACGTCTCTATACAAGCAGCACCTTTCCTCCTTGAAGAGCACTAAAAAGTTAACTGGTTTAACATGAAGATGGCAATTAAGAGACAACTGCACAAAACTCACTTGGGGGGAAAAAAAATTCTTAAGGAATATATTGATGAAAACTTGCAGGAGAACAATTAAAACAATTGTCATCTCTGCTACAGTGACCAGACTGGAATAATCATAAAAGGCTGCAAATGCTTCTAGACAAAGTAACATCAGGAAAAAAGGGGGAACCATAGGAACCACAGATAGAGACGGCCAAGTTTTCTGTCAGAGGAAAGATACTGCTGATTAAATCCAAAGAGACACAGGAAGGCTTGGAGCGCTTCAGCTGCTGGGGCAGGATAGCACCAAGGGTCACCACACATCACATTTGACACACCTGGGCACACTAACCATTCCAGTAAAATTCAGTCACATCAGAGGGAAAGATACCAGCAGAGCACTGCAGCCTCTTGCCTTCAGCACCTCCCTGTACGTTCACAAAATACCCAGGAAAGGGTACTGTAAAAGCAACCTTCTGCCTCTCAAGAGAAAGCTGCACACAACAAACAAGAAGGCAAATAGGTGACTACAGTGTAACTGAAATTACACCAAATTGTAGTATCTTCAAACAAAAAAAAGATCTAGTCTGTGAGATACGCAGGTTGGAGAGCCGGTGGAAGAGTGCCAAAAATGCAGGGGGTCACTAGGAGCAAAGGTAGCAGAGATAATTGAAGAGAGTCTGAGGGGCAGCAGGCTTCTCCAGCGACACAGGAAGACAGAAGCGTCATGGTATACAGCTTACACACGTGGGATCTGCAGGTCTTCACCGCCTCACAGCATGGAGAAAGACAGTAACAAGTTTCTAACATTTGCAGCAAACAAGTGTTTGCAGAAAAACAGGGAGGGGCAAAATTCATACTTCAGGTCTGTAGTCTGATTATTGATTGGGATTAATGAGGCACAGGTAAGGGTTAGGTCACAGAAGTGAAGGGTAACGTACATGTGACCGTTTGCCACCAGGATCAGGGTTCAGCACATATGAGACAGGAGAATTTGCTTGGATATCAATGCCAGTATTAAGCTTACTTGATTTTCTTTATTCTCTGCACTCCCACATAAAGGTTTTCTACATGTAAGGCCGTTCAAACACATTCCCTCAGAACATCAGAGCCAGTGACCACAAAAATGAGTCAGAGCACAGTCGAAAACACAATGCTACCTTAATAATCATCCAGCACTTAAACACTGGCACCTGGAAAATGCATCATAACACAAGTATTAGAGGAATGGCCATCCACAAAACATGCATACCAGGAAAACCAAGCACTGTGCGCTGCTTCTTTAGTACTGCATTACTGCTTTCAGACAAAACATATCTGTTCCTTTACAAAACAAATAATTCACAGACTTACCAGTAGCCACTGGTAAAGTTCTTAGACGACCACCATACTGTATTTTACTGCTACCTATGGAAGAAAAATGGAAATACCTGTATTTGTTCCTTTCTGTTTGTAAGCCACTTAAGAAAAGCCACACTGACTACAGTATGCACTAGCTGAAGCCACATAAATCTTATTTATCAAATATCCATCTCCGTTATATATATCTGCGCACACACACTTCCTGTAACAGAGTAGTTCAAATACACACAGCCACCTCTTCAGAATGAGTTTCAGCTCCTGGATGAATGAGCACAGTGTGACGATATGGCTGAACCGAAACTGAGGGACAAAGACAGAGCACATAAAATTCAGAAATACTGCTGCTGGTAAGTCAATACTGCATTCTGCAAACATCACTTACATTTACAGTTATGGTGCTATTTAGCCTTTGCTGAGGAACTGGACGTGAACAGAGAGAGCCCTGCTAGGGAACTGCTAACACAAGCTCTGCTGCTGCTCTACAGCCCTGGTCGCTGCTGCAATTACAAACATCGCTGCCTCTGCAGCCCACCGCGCTCCCAACCCACGGGATCTGCCACATGATCAGCTCTTGGCTGCAGAGCTGCGCAGCCACTCCAGGCTACTGTGGGGTCGGTTTGCATCATTTACAAAGGAAAGATGGAAACCCACATACTGAAGCCAAACATACGTGCTGTTTTCCTAAGTCTGCAGAGAGACTAAAGACAGCAGTGTGAAATGCATACAGCCCCACTTCCCCTGAACACAGAATTCACAGCCACCAGAAGTGCTGATTTTAACTATTTCATCAATGAGCATGCTGCAAAGAATAGTTTACTGTTGTACAAATCCCCAATTCCAAGTATTATGCCACCTCCGCCATCCCAGCAACCTTGCAGCAGAGTTTTCACCTCCTTACAGTTTCTGCAAGACAGGGAGCAAAACTGATGTAACACACTGGAAACACCACCACAATCAAACACTAATTTTATACCCAGTGGTATAAGGAGTGCTACAATAACAGCATGACTTTGTATATTAAAATATGAGGATCTGGACACTTGTACAGCAACTTGTTGGCCACGTAACAGGCCATAGTCAGGGTACCCCCCAAGGGAGGTTCACTGTATACACATCCTCATGTTCTTCCTTAAACACTCACTGCTGTCTGTTGCCAGAGGTGGGATACTGAGCTAGAAAGCTGTGTGACCTGACTCAGAGTGGTGGTTCTGGACAACAGCCTTATCTCTGGGCATCATACCTTCTTCTGCCTGGACCTCCCATTCCTGCATGCTCAGATTCACGTTTCAGCAGCATCTTTGTTATCCTGTAGAAAACATAACTGGAGGGTATCAGCAGACCCAGACATCTTATCTGCAAACCACAGTCTGAAGGCTCATAAGGTGAGGAAGTCAGAGAGGACGTCCACTGAAAGTCAATAAGAATGGCAGACAACCCAACCCAGGACAGCGGGGGGGGTGGGGAACACCCCAAAAAACCCCAAGAGAAGCACAGAACCAAGTGCGCATTCCACTTTGCACTTAGTTACACACACATACCCCATTTTGGCAACACTGCACAGGATGATCTACAGGAGTCTTTAAAATTTCTTGAGATGTGGAAAAGCGAAAGCAAGTTCCAAACAAATAAGGCTTTCCTACAGTGGCAGAAGTTTGAGAAACACTGCTGCATGGAATACAGTACTTGATGCAAAAAGAGAATAAAAAAAGGGGGGGGACGGGACAGGGGACAACGACAACCCCACCCAAAATGCATGTAGGACTTCAGAGACTTCTGAAACAGGCTTCAAAGGCTCAACATGGAGAAAAGTGAGGAAAATTTGCCTGCTGACCATTTTTAAATGTGCAAATGGAGAAATAAATACAAGAAAACTTTCCACAGATGGGACCTGTTCCCCATGCTTTTAGCTCAGCCTTTATGACACTGTGTATCTAATAGCTATGCTATCTGATTTCCACAAAGTACCTGCTTGCCAGACCAAGCCAACAGCCTGCACTATGTGCTCTTAGGGCTTGCTCAATGCTCATCACTGAAGGAGCTCTTCCACTTCAGTGAAAAGTACTTGAATGCCATTCATAATGCTGAAGAAGTTCATAAGCCATCATTTGATTACCACTGGTCTTATAAGTTATCCGCTCTGACAAATGGAATATATATATTGAATTTTTAAATGTTGTAAAAGCAGAACACTGACAGAGTCTGATCTATTGCACAGTCATTGAAATGGAGAGATCAACGCAGCGCCATTTTCAATTACCAAAAGCTTGTCATAACACAAACAGAGCGCTGACAACATCCCAAAGTTTTACCTCCAGGGCATAAAATTGAGTAGCTATTACCCAATAAGAGAAATAACATTTTAAAGTCTTTGTCTCTGAGCACGACAAAAACCCACATCACAAACAGGGCAAAGTTATTTTCAAATGTTCATCTCGTCTGTGAGAACAGAACAATTCTCAGAAAATTTACCACAGAAACAGCCACATCGGCTCATTTTCTAGAAATCCACTGATAACGGCCTTTTTTTTTTTTTTTTTAAAGAGGCTGCTGTATTCTTGAAGCACAGCAATTTGGCTTCAGCTACTCAAACCACACAGTTTTTTGAGCATTAAATATTCTTCACACTTCTGAAACACAAAGAAAAACACCATACTGGTGTAGGTGAAACTAAAAGGCTGCAGCTCTTCCTCCCTGGCCCTCCGCAACTGAAAGTCGGTCTGTACTGTGTATCACATCCCCCGAAAAATCTTGCACAAAGAAGGTTCCAGCTTATAAGCACCTCCTATTGTTACAGATATATATATATATTTTTATAAAAGAACACGTTTTTGCAACATGAATACGTACAAAGTGTTTAAAACGTTTACACAGCTAGCAAAAAGCCACAGCCAAACGCTTTCCAGTGGAGCCGTGCACGTAAGCTTCTCCCACCGACACCTAAATCTAATCCATTTCTAGGAGAGATCACTTTGACAGGGACCGGCTGCTTCGAAAAAAAGAAGGAAAAAAGGGGCACAGCACCGCACCTGCGGGCCCCCGCCCCGCCACACGCACCCCGGACGGGGGACGATTCTGCGCTAGCCACTTTTTCCGGGCGAGCGGCTGCCTGCCGCCAAACGGGGTGGGCGAAGCAACGCCGAGGCATGGAAATCAACCCCCCGGCCTTCACCGGCCCGGCCCGGGTCTGCAGGCCCCGCCGCCCCCCCGGCCCCGGCGAGCTGCTCGTCCCGGGAACGCCACAGCACCCG
>JAVJGI010000035.1:34105134-34138167 GCA_035590275.1 Ibycter americanus
GGAGCCGCTCGGGGGGCTCCTGCCGGGGGAAGGGGCTGGGAGCCGCCCCGGAGCGGGGCTGGGGGTGGGCTGGCCCGGTGGCAGCGCCCCGCTGCGCGGAGGTGCTGACGTTCGCGCCAGGCAAAATTTTCTCAGACGTGCCCTTCATTGTTTCAGGAGTCTCCGAAGTCCACCAAAAGCACCACAAAGCCTGGCGGCAGCAGTAGCAGCAAGGATGGCGGGGCAGAGAATTCAGAAGAGGTAAGGCTTTCGTCTCGGGTACAGCAGCGTGCGTGTGCAACTCGTCTTTGAGGAGGAATAATAGCTTTCATTATAGCTGCTCTATGCCGCTCTGTCAGGTAACGTATGCACCAGGAATGTCTTAAGGAACGGGAGAAGGCGGTAGCAAAGACTGAAGCTAAGACGAAGTTAGTTCCCCCTGAAAGTTGGCCCAAAGGATGACAATGGCTGTGGAAGGGCAGGGTGAGTCTCTTGCCCTACATCTCTGCAAAGAGAGATTTGGCACGAAGCTGACGGCGAGGCGAGCGCTGCTTGCAGAGGTGGGCAGAGCGTGCTGAGGCTGGCTGTAGAGAGGGAAGAGCCGCGGTTATCAAGGAGGAGGAAGCCTGACAGACGGGAGCAGCTTCCTCACTCCTGTCAGAGCAAAGCACGATAAACTCTGTTGTCACTTTGTGTCAGAGTGAGAGAGTAGTGAGAAGCAATAGAAAAGGAATGTGTTCTTCTGAGGCATTTTCTGGGGGAGTGAGATTAGGAAGGATCGGATAGGACACCTGAAAGAATAGAGGTAAACTGCTAGAGATTAAATGGTTCTCCCTTGGTATAACAGCCTTGTCGCTGAACACAAAATTACTCACAAGAAGGCACAGTCTGTATTCCCAGCGGTGCAGAGTCTTTTTCACTCTCAATTTTGATGTTGCCCAGCTAGATGTGTTAGAATCGCCTCAGCAGAATGTGGTAATATGATAAGCTGTGCTTAGAATTGGTAAAAAATTGGGTAAACTGGAACTTTTCCGGTAGACTTGAGTTTGTCCAGCAGTTGGAACAGTGTGGTTGTGGATTTTGAGACTTGGCTCAGAAGAGCGTTGTACACGTGTCCAAGGAAGCATGCATATGTGTGTGTTGGGTTTTTCTTTTAATACTGCAGTTTGGCAAACAACCTGTGCCACTTCTATGTCCGTAGAAGCCTGTGTGCTCGAGTCTTGTCTGGAACACATTGCACTTGTAATTGGGAGGACTGGGAATGGGAGACACATAAGGCTAATGAAGAGTAGGAAGAAATTGGTAGTTCAGTGGGATGCTCATAGTCAAAATGAGGTTATTTTAGAGTCTCCTTCAAAGCACAGATCTGTGTTGCAGAGCCTCAGAAAATACCCGTACTGGTAGCTACTGGGTTTCAGGGTCCAAGCCATGCTTATGCCTAACCTCCTGTGTGGCCAACAAGGAATCAGAAGCTGAGTTTGCCTTGGAGCAGGTAGCAGTTCTGTAGATCCTCATTTTATATCCCATCCTGGTCTTGGCCTGTGTCCATTTTATTTTGTGCATGCAGCTGAAAACAGCTTGCTGGGAGAGCTGTCTGCTGACTGGGAAAGTGAGAGAACTCCTGCCTTGGCATCAGGGGATCAGGCTTACCTTTTATTTATTTGGCACTCTTTGTCTGCTGAGTTCCCAGCTCTGGGAAGAGAAAGGAAAGCCTGGGTCTTGCAATGCGAGGGTGATGGATAGCCATCAAAGCAGAAAATCTCTGATGTCGCCGTCCACATCAGCAGTGGGCTGTGGCGCTGCTCTCCTGGTTACAAGCGGTGCGGTAAGAGAGGAAGAGTAGGGCAGGCTACGAGTTTCCTTCTGTGTCCTGAAACGGCACGTAATGTCTGGTTGTGCCTGGGTGCAGGAGAAACTTGGAAGTGATGCATCTAACCTTCCCTCCCACAAAATATACCCAGCCACTTCCTCATACTCCAAACAAAATCCAGCCCTTCTTTAAGATGGAAGGTTGGGTCTCCTTTGATCATAGGAACAGAGAGCAGAGCAGAAAGGAGACACCTCTGCAGTGTGCACTGCCACAGGTCTCTTCTCCCTTTCCCTGTTGAGTTTGCAGAGAAGTTTGTTCTCTCTTGGTGCTTTCCTGTCTCCGGACTGCTCTGCTGCAGAATGGAAGAGAGCTTTTTGCTTGATAAGAAGAAATGTATACCAGTTTGAATGCGATTTTCCTGCTCTTCAGGAAGCACAGAAAGGTATTTTGACTTTCACATTGGGCGACCATGAGGAATTAGGTAACGCGTGCTGGGAGCGAAACTCCTTCCTTGTGTCAGAAATGGGAGGTGGTTTGATTCGTGAAACACGAAGGGTGGTATTGCCTGGTGGGGTTGGTGGGCTGTGCCTAGCCTGGATGCCTCTGCTGCTGTTGTGTGAGGGTTTTGTGCCCTGTAAATTCCTCCGTGGGGTTATGGTTGGTTCATTGCCCTTTCTAGGGTGAGAGTTGTGTGCGCCAAAGAGAATTTTATTTTTTCTTCATATATCAATAGATGCTTAATGGGCTTGCTGCAGGAGAGCAGCATTTGGACAGCCCTTTTCCAGTATGCACTTTCCTCTCTCACGCCGTGCTCCAGTGAGCAGGGGAGGACTCAGCCCTAATTTATCCTGGTTCCAGAAAGTTGTGACTTCTTTTGCAGGCACATTGGCTGGCTGGTGGAATAAGTAAAGCTTGTTGAAGAGCAGCTATGGTTTGACAGATCTGAGCAAGTGCAGTGGACGAGGACCTCCTATGGGGATCTCTGTGGAGGGAGATGAAGAGGGTAGGAGTCAGTCCAGAAGCCCTTAAGCATAGTGCTTTGTTCTCTGCAGCAAAGGAGCTTTTAGTGGAGCTGATCTGGAAAGGCAGATATGTTCAAAAGCAGACGCATCCCCACAAGGGAAGGCAAGTGTTTGAGTTCCCTCATTAGTACAGGGGTAGTGCAGTGCTCTTTTAGATATCCGTTTTAGGGTGAAGCTATCTGATGTGAAGAGCCAGCAGAGCTTGGCGAGCCCCTGGCTTGTGGGGGTGAGTGGGGGGCAGTTTGCTCAGGATAAGACAGCATCAGTGCAGGAAAACACAACAGCAGAGAGTGGGAAATAAAACATTTAGTTCATTCCCTCTGGAATGCGATGAAAATATGAATGGAGAGAATTTCTGCATGGCTATTTGAGGAGAAAAAAGAAGTCATGTCAGAGACCCAGGCAGCATTGAATGAGAGGATGAGAAAGAGTTACTCTTCCTGGCCAGAAAGACTGGGAGAGGCAGCTGGGTGGGGAAGAGAGTTAATGACCTGGAAGTGGGAGCAGGGATTAGCAGCAGCAGTGAAGAGGAGAGGGGAGTTGCTCTGCAGCCTCAAGGGCAGCTTGGAGCCTCGCTGATGAGATTTGCAGCTCTGGGAGAGGGTGCTCCTTTTCACTGAGCTGCTGTATTACGTGTTTTGCAGATATCTCCATGGGGCTTGTTACTGCAGTACCTGGAGTTCATTATTCAGAGACAGGCATTACAGTGTGTTGATATTACTTCTGAGGCAGAGCGCTTCAGAGCGCTTGATTTTAATAGGGAAGCTGTGTAACAGCAGACAAAGAGAGCAGGTACTGACTTGAGGGATGGGAAGGGAAGAGTCATCTGAGGAGGAGGAGCTGAGAGCAGATCTGGGCTGAGAAGCTTAGCAAGCGGGGGATGCTCAAGGGACCAGTGAGGCAGAAGGGCTTTGAGTGGCAGTGCACCCAGCTGCGGGAGGAGTGCCTGCAGAGGTGAGGTCATGCATGAGTAGGAGAACAGAGGAGAAGCTGGCACAGCTCAGGGTGGCTGGGGGAAGAGGGTCTCTGTCCCTGGGAACCTGAGGTGAAGAGGAATGGCACAGGGCAAGCCCAGGGCCCAGGGCTCATTGACTTGTGCAGGCAAGTTCCTAGCAAGGAGCAGAGGTGGTGGGAAGCAGTGGGGAGGAAGTGCTACGAAGCCAGGGAGCCTGTGCTTGGGGGAATTCAAACGCGGTGCAACTGGGGCTGGCCCATCCTGTTGGCATGAGTAGCCGCTCCACTGCAGCGGGAAAGGTGGGGCTGCTGCACCGCGCTTGGGCAAACAGCTTTGTGCTGTTCTCTGGTCACTTCAGCGTGTGCCGGGTAACAGCCGCTGGCAAACAGCGTCTCCCAAGCAGCTGGCTTTGCTGTAGTGATGTGAGCCCTGCCTGTCAGGAAGGGGCTGAGCCTAATCTAGTAAATGTGTGCCTGCAGCCATGTAGTGGTCAGCTGGTGTTGATGCTGGGGGAACAGGCTGTGAGGCTGATCCTGCGCATTAAGAGAAAAGCTTTCAGGTTTAGCAGTCTGCTGTGTTTTCAGGGATGAAAACTTCAGAGAAGAAAGTGTTAGGAAACTTAAAAGAAGCCTCTTCTGATTCATGTGGCCAAGGTAGGAGGTGTTGAAGGCAGAAGGATAGCAGGCCTGCCACAGGAAGCACCTCCCAAAAGCAAGTATTCAGCTTGATGCCAGAAAGTCCATATAGAAGCAATCCATCCTAAAACCATCTGAGCACTGCAGCGCAGAGTATGTCTGACCTCCCCCACCATTAGATTTTCTTTACCAAACTAAGTTGTGTGATTTTTGTATGTGCATGCCTGTTTCTTAAATAACTAGCAGCTAAACCTGAAGCCGTGCTTAGTCTCTCTTCATGCCAGCTTGTAAAGGCTGTAGAAGCGGGCGGCAGGGTCTTTTCCAGACCCCTGATGAAGGCAGCGTGGCTGCAGCCTGTTAGCTTGCAGTACACACAACACGCTCAGAACATTTGCCTGTGGCGTTTCTGGGTGGGTAAGGAGTGCACAGGCGTGTCCTGTCAGCGAGGAGGACCCATGTGTCCTGCTTCCCTCAGTGTTACCTGTGAGGCTGCCAATGCGTCTTTTGTTTCTCTCTGTACCATCTTTTCCCTGCGGTGGCTCAGCCTTCAGATTTTGTCCTTCTTTCCTGTAGAAGGAGAGTGGTGCAGAGTAGAGGACTAGCCTTCCCAAAAGCATCTGGACAACATCTGAGTGGCTCATGCTGCCCTGATACCCAAATATTCAGGGTGAGGAATGAACTTCTCAGTCTTGGAAGGTTGCCAGCAAGGATTCAGTCTGACTTAACTGAGGAGGGACCACTGTCAGGGTAAGTTGCCTCCACTTTGTAGTCTGGCAGATACAGCTGTTTTCGTCACAGGCTCATCTTGTTCTCTCCTGTGATCATCGGACAGTGCTGCTTCGTGAAAGGAATCGGATCAAATATGAACTGAAGAGAGTTCAAAACTTGTTGCCTCCCCCCACCTTGGCTTGGAGCTGGGCTTAAAACAGAACCACTTACAATTTCCTTCAAGCAGAGCCAGACCAGAACCAAAATATTTCTGATTTCTGGTTCAAAGTAATGGCTTGACAAAACAGTTGGTGTTTTGTGTTGAGCGCTGTTTTTCACGCGGAGTCATTGCACTTGCTCTACAGATCCTAATCTGTAGAGCAGTGTCTCCTTCTAGGCAGCTTTCCCTGTTCCCGTCTTGCTGCCTCCCCACATGCTGCAAGGGCAGTAAATCTTGCTCTTGCACTGTGGTGCTGTGCTGCACCTCTTTGGAAACCATCAGGACTCAGTTCAGGGTAAGGATGGTGTAGGGTAAGCTGCAGCTCAGCTGCTTCTCACAGGAAGAGACTGGCCATACCTCATTTGGAGGAGATCTCTGATGAGCTTGTGCACTGCTGATGCTTTCCCTCAGAATCCTGTTGGTCAGTGTTCTGGGTGTGTGTGTGTTTGTACTGCTGTGCTGTATGTGACAGCTGCGAGTTTCTAGGGGAAGGAGGGGGTGACGTCCAAGGATTTCACCCACCTCTGCTTCCGATCCATTGCATTATCCCTGTTGTGTCTTAAACAAGTTCACCCTGCAGCTCCTTGGCTTCATGTGCCAGTGGGAAGGAGGTGGCAGAGCTGAGGAAGGGAGCACTGCTGGGCTTACGCAGCAGAGCGAGAGTAGGCTGAGTGCTGTCTTCAGCCGAGCCCTCTGCTATAGGCATGCTGGTGGGACGTTGCCCTCTTCCATAATCAATTTTCCATGAGCTGGGTCAGTGTGGTGTTAAAGGGTCAGTTATTGAGCCATTATGGCCCAAGTGGGTCTTGAACCAGCAGAGTTTCAGCGAAGCTGGAACAGAGCTGAGTTGAGCAAACACTGGCTTGAGTTTCTGGTGACCTGCTGAAAGAAAGAAAGTGCCTCTGTAAGTGCTGTTTAACAAGCATGAAGTGGAGAGAATGTCTGCTGAAGGAAAGGGCAAGCAAAAAGTTTGTGTGGCTAAAAGGGCTGATGTAGAAAAAGCAAACTGACAGAAGTCCAGACAGCAGTGAGGCTGAGACAATGTGGAGATGGTGGGAGCAGTCAGGACAGGCTGGGAGAGCCTGCCTGGGACCTAAGGTTTGGGTAAGGCCTGTGTGGTCCATAGACTAGCAGGTCCTGGTCTGTAGATGCAGCAGTGATTTTCGTGGTCTTCGCCATTCTTTTCCAGGGCTGTCATACCTGCTCTGTACTGCACGCTGCTTTGGTTTTTCCCAGGTGATTCCCTGCACAAGGATAAGGAAGCATCTTGCTACTTTGCAAAACTTGTTTGCTGTGTGTTGTACAGAGTGCTGTAATCGGAAGCAGTGGCACACTAAGATTTGTGTTTGGACCACGGGAAGTTCTTATTTCTGCTTTTTTGTGTCAACAAACTCCTATAAGTAGTTGCAAGACGCGGCTTTGCTTCCATATCCCTAGCACCCACGGTGCCGAGAGGCTCTCGTTTCTTTGTTGTACCTTGCAGATAGGAGTAAAACTGATGTTCACTTTGCAGGTATGCTGCAAATGCAACCAATGGGTCTAGAGCCCTGCAGGAGTGGGTGAGTTGCACTGAATTGCAAGTGCAACAGTGTAAAACGTGCCCAGTTTCTTCAGTCCGAGAAGATGCTGACAGTATCTGATTGATTGTGGGATTTGTACATAAAAGCTGATAGGTTGTTTTACTCTCTTCTCCATCATCAGGCCCAGCAGCCACAGCAGCCACAGCAGCAGCCGCAGCAGCAGACAACTTCAAATAAGCGGCCCAGTAACAGCGCTCCCCCGCCAACCCAGCTGAATAAGATTAAGTACTCAGGGGGACCCCAGATTGTGAAGAAGGAGCGCCGGCATAGCTCTTCGCGCTTCAATCTGAGCAAAAACCGGGAACTGCAAAAGCTCCCAGCCCTTAAAGGTACAGAAACTGTGGGGTGGGCATGACCTGCATGACAAGCTGCAGCTTCTCCAGACAGAGTGTGGTGGTGTAAGGGCTCTTCCCAAAGCAAGCCTGGCACTGTTCTGCTAACCTCCTTGCTGGTAGTGCGACAGGGATGGCTCTGGGAAAGGTGCTTGGCTTCACAACAGATGGAGAACTGA
Organism: Ibycter americanus; assembly: GCA_035590275.1. Classification (NCBI taxonomy): domain Eukaryota; kingdom Metazoa; phylum Chordata; class Aves; order Falconiformes; family Falconidae; genus Ibycter; species Ibycter americanus. Next base: position 34,112,555 of record JAVJGI010000035.1, read on the forward strand.
TGGATAGCCTAAAAGAAAATGAGGATACTCAATGCAGACTTCAGTATTTACCTTCCCATTTGAACTGATTTAAAGCCTCATGCTTGTATGTACTTAGGATCACCTCAAATTCTTCAGCAGGTTGTGCAGGGAGGTGGTGAAGTGCAGAGACCTTGGTGCAGACTGCTCTCGTTTCCTACAGCCGCCAGTTCCTGGGAGAGGACCAGGCCTTTTCCTCCTCCCTGTGTTTCCATTGCAAATTATGGTAGTGCTGTTGAACTTGTCCATGTTAGGGCAATTACCCAGCATTAGCAGTTAGTCTACATAATGGTGCAGTTAAACATGACTTAAATGCAGACAAGGAGAAAGCATTTTCAGCAGTCACTCAGCCAGACCCGTTGCTGACATTGCTCACAGAAACAGACAGTCTAGGAAGGACGACTGCCTTGCAGCTCAGCAGCTGTTCTGCAATCAAGAGGTAAGTTTGCCTGATTGGCCTTAGTAGTGCAGAGTTTCCAGTGGCAACATATCAAAAAGAGAATGCTGTTAACATAGGGCCTCTGCCACCTTGGCCCCTCTCTTTGGGGCTGCTCTCTGGGAGGAGCCTTAACCTGCAGTGTGCTCTGCCCAGCTCCCGTTGTGGCTCTGGGCTGCAGGGCATGGGTGTCACTGCTGGGTGATGGGAGCTAGATAAGTGAGTTCCTTTTCCAGTGTACCTTGTACTGGGAAGGGATCAATGCTTATCAGATCAGAAACCGCTACCATATTTGAAATTGCCTTATGGGATAGTTGCTCCAGAGGCCTTGCAATCCCTCTGCCCCCATTGTCCCATCCCCACAGCAGGGATAACACTGCCCTTCCCTCTTCTGCCACCAGCTCTAGGGAGTTCTGTGATGGGGAGGGCGGGGTGGGGTGGGGTGGTGCAGGACAGGGAGAAAACCACACTGATACCTGGGAAAACCAGTAAGATATTCTGCCTGTCTCCAAGAACAGACGTCCCTGCTTTCTCTGACAGATGCTCCCCCACACGAACGAGAAGAGCTTTTCATCCAGAAGCTGCGGCAGTGCTGCGTGCTTTTTGACTTCATCTCTGACCCCCTCAGTGACCTGAAGTTCAAGGAGGTGAAGCGAGCAGGTCTCAATGAGATGGTGGAATACATCACGCACAACCGTGATGTTGTCACCGAGGCCATCTATCCTGAAGCTGTTATCATGGTAGGGCATGGGGCCAGGACGTGCTTGTGTGCCAAAGAAATGGAGACTGTTGAGAAGCATGGCGGGGAGGAGGGGATAGGTATTTGTCAGAGCAGAGTGTGACCCCGGTCCTTATTACCAGCCCACCCCCAGAAAGAGAAGAAGGGGGAGGGAGGTGACAGTGCCTGGTGTAGGGAGAGGTGGAAGCTCTCGTCTGTGGCACAGACCGCACTTGTAGAATTCACATGCAGGCTGTAACCCTGCAGCCTCTAGGGAGGGATCTGTTTGTGGGCACAGCTACGGTAAATCACAGTGTGTTGCTCTGATGTGAAGGATTTGCTGCGGGGAGGGCTGTGGTGAAGTGCAGGGATGTCATTCATACACCTTTTCACTCACCTCAGTTTTCAGTGAACCTCTTCCGGACACTCCCGCCATCATCCAATCCCACAGGCGCGGAGTTTGACCCTGAGGAAGATGAGCCTACATTAGAGGCTGCCTGGCCGCACCTTCAGGTGAGGAGGAGGGGCGTGATGTGGATCTGGTGAATTTATCTCCAAGAAGTTGAGAGTCCTTGTAGTGCTGGAGCCTGCCACCCTGGGTGAGGGGCGGCTTGTGGGCAGTACAGGCAGCAGGGGTGTCCTGGAAACAGGCTGATGGCTGTGTGCATCATGCACCTGCAGATGGCTGTAGTCCCACATGGCCCTGAGGTAGGCTGGGAGTGAACATGTGCTGGGAGCAAGGGAGTTGTGGTGTGTTGCCTCTGTAAGAAGCAGTTCCTAGCAGTGTTAATGTCCCTCCTGAAGGCTCAAGAGCCCTCATCCTCTGGGCTTCAGCAGTGTTAGAGACAGCAGCCCTGTCTGCTTCAGTGCTGCTCTCCTTGCCCAGCTCCCCGAGAGGCACATGGGGGAAGAGGACTGCTTGGTGCCAAAACAAAGCCTGTGCTGGCACCTGCTAACGTCTCCTGTATGCTGGATGTAATTCAGTTGCGTTAACTGGGAGCAAACGTTTGACCAGAAAAGAGAGAACTGGAGGGAAGGAAGAGGGGAAGGGAGCCAAGGATCTTTTCATTAGACTGTGCGTCCTGGAAAATAGACTTTAAGACAAACTAGGTGAAAAGGGTTATGAAAGCAACAATGAGCATGTTTTAGCAGACCTCAGCAGTGGAAGGCAGGAGGTAAAGCTTATGGGGGTCTCCCCAGGAACTCGCACAGGAACATGCGTTGTCAAGCAGGCAAAGGCAGAACAAGAGCCAGGCGCTGCAAAATGGAACAGAAAATACAGAGAGGAAATAAGGTGCACTGCTGCACGTGACATAGGGATGTGAGCGTCGATAGAAATGGGGTGTCCTCAGCACTAGAGTGCTGTGAATGCTAGGAAGCATTTGCTTCTCAGAGTTAAGTCAGCGGCAGCCAGCATGGATTTGTGGCAAGCGTGTGCTGAATTTTTTGGTCATCACCTCTGTTTTTTCTGTGCTGCTGTCCTTGGCAGCTGGACCCTACCTGTGGGTGTGTGGCCCCATAGCTCCTTCAACTCCAAAGTCAGATCTTTGGGATGCAGCGCTCTTGTTTGGCGTGGTGGCCCCTCAGAAGCGCTAGTCAGCCCTGGAATGGACTTGTCCCTCTAAGAGGACAGCAGGACCAGAAGTTGCTGTTTTGGCACTGGCAGCCTTCCTAAAGCGGGCTGCCCTTTGTTGTCCAAGTGGGACACGGCACGCAGCTTGCATGGCTTAGCGGGGCCAGGCCAATCTGGAGTCAGTTCCCAGGAGGCAGAGGACACAATGTGTTTTCCTGGGGTCCATTTCATTTCTCCACTTTTCTGCTCTTCCCTGGTGTGTCTCAAGGGTTTCCAATGAAGCCTGAGCCTTTGCCGTCTCCTCTGGAGGTTTCTGTTTGCTGTAGAGATGTGGGCTGAAGGTGGGAGAAGAGTTTCCCAGGCCTCGTGTCTTCATCCGAGTAGGTGGCTAGTGTCTGTGGCGGGACCTGAGGTGATGAGATCTCATGCAGACTTGGGCAGTTACATGCCACCCGGCCCCCTGCCCGTCAGAGTAAGGGCAGCCGAGTAAGGAGAAAGAAAACATTTAAAATCTGAAGTAAACACTGATGAGAGGATGGGAGGTGGATTTCTAAGTGATCTCTCCTTCTCCCCCTGTAGCTGGTGTATGAGTTCTTCCTCCGGTTCTTGGAATCGCCTGACTTTCAACCAAACGTAGCCAAAAAATACATTGACCAGAAGTTTGTACTATCTGTAAGTAATCATTCCCACTGTGCATCACCTTTATGAAGGACATGCAGCAAGTTTTGCTCAAGGTGTTATGCAAACAATCCAGCTGTGTCAGCAAGTGCTTGATGATGTGGGTTTTCTTTTTTTTCCTTTGCCTAGTCTTGAATGAGCAGCAGGGCAAGAGTGTGTGTGAGCTGTAGTCCCTGGAACTCATCACTCATTGTATAGGTGGAGGGGGCCTTGCAGGGGAAATACAGGGACACACAGGTTTGTGGATTATGTAGGCCATTGCTGTGCTTCCAAAGATGAAAGAAGTGCTGATGGTTCCAGCTTGTGACTTGGAGGCTGCATGTTTCAAGGAAGTGACCGCTGTGCTCAGGGTGCTGAAGCCATCACCCAACTGAAAGAGCTGCTTTTGCTGAGCAGGAGCAGTGCCCGGTGTTGCTGGTAGCTTTGTCCAGACAGGCAGTGTGCAGACACTGGCTGAATTTCTCTTCCCACAGCTGCTGGATCTCTTTGACAGTGAAGACCCCAGAGAGCGAGACTTCCTAAAGACTATTCTGCACAGGATCTACGGGAAGTTCCTGGGTCTGCGAGCATATGTGAGGCGTCAGATCAACAATATATTTTACAGGTGAGATGTTTCTTAATGCCACTGGCCTGGTGAGGGAGTGGGACAATCCGGTGAGATAAATCTGGGGCACGACTGTGATTCTTTCTGATCCAGACTGTGATTAGCTAAGTGACTTAGGTATTTCACACTGCCTTAGTAGGGATAGCATTCACCTGTGCTTAAGAGCAGTGAGGATGTGATAGCGCTGTCTTCAGCACACATAGCAAATATTGGGACCTGTGAGCTTTAGCTGATCTGAAGGCCATAAATTTATTTGCTTGTCTCTCTTACTCGTTGCCCTGTCGTCTTGGAGTTCTGTTATTTGCTGGGAAACTCCCTGTCTCCAGTGTTTTTCCTTCCTTTGCTTTTCAAACTGTTTCCGGTGTTTGGCAAGGACCTCTCATTCTTCTCTTCTCTTTAGGTTCATCTATGAAACAGAGCACCACAATGGGATTGCAGAGCTGCTGGAGATCCTGGGAAGGTAATGGCACTTTTGGAAGTCCCAGAGGGGCTGTAGTCAGTGAGGCCTCCCAGCGCAGTGAGCTGTGTGAACTGGCAGTGCCTTCCTTCAGCAGTTCTTGCAGGAGCCACCTCTTCCAGAAGATCTGTCTGACAAAGCACACAGTGAAAGTACTCTCCAGCCTGCCAATAAATGCAGTGGTAGCCTTCTCCTCCCCAGATTTGTCTCCTGTTCTTTTGAGTTTGAGTCCAGTCACCCTTGCTGTCTTGTCTCAGCAGGCAGTAGAAGAGTTCCTTACAGCCCTGGGAAGCCTTAGCAGTGAACAGCCTTTTCTGTGGCTTCACCTGCCCTTCTCTTTGCAGCCCCTTCTCATGCTGCCGTCCTCCTGTTCCGTAAAGTACGAGCCTCAAGGACTGGGCTGCCTCTGTGCTGGCCTTCCCCAGAGGTTCTGCTTAAGTGTGTGTGGGCTCAGCCTGACACAGGACAGGACAGACCTCAGGCCCCATCAGAGGCATTTCTCTGGTGTGGGGGCTGAGGAAACACTCTCGCTGAGCATGGTGCAGGTTGGGCCCCACTGACCACGCTTGTGGTGGGTCCTTTCTCAAGTAACTAATGAGAGCTAGGGCAAGCCACTGATTCTTTTGAGGTGAGAGATACTGTATTTCTGCTGGGTGGAGATGTTAATGAGACTCTTGTTTCTTCTCAGCATAATCAATGGGTTTGCTTTGCCTCTGAAGGAAGAGCACAAGATGTTCCTCATCAGAGTCTTGTTACCACTGCACAAGGTGAAGTCTCTCAGCGTCTACCACCCACAGGTGAGCAGTGCTTAAAGTTCTGAAGGGAGAATGAAATTCTTGCAAAAGCCATTGTTACCTATTCACCAGGCTGCGTTACTGTGTTGTATAAAGTTCTTGCTGTGAGATGTTTTGGGCTCTGCATTAGTCTCTTACTGCGGTGGTTAGTCGCAGCCTTGCAGGGCCAGGGCCTGTATGTATATGTGTGTGCTTTTTGCCACTGGCTGATGGAAGGGTATCCTGCCATTTCCTGCTGACCTAATGCTGTGGCGTGCTTTGCCTTTCTGTGCTGGAAGTTTGTGAAATACTAGGGCCCTGCTGAAACAGAGGTAGAATTCTGAGCTGCAGTCGTCAGCTGTTAGGCACTGCTGAGATATACAGAGAAATCGGTGTGTTGGGCTGCTAGGCTGGTACAGAGATGAATTTCTTGCAATTTAGAACACACAGTGGAAGAGTAGAGAAGAATAGGACTGAGGCTGGGAGGTGGAAAAGTATGGATACTGAGGAGTGATGTCTGTTCTCCCAGCCTTGTTTTTATGGGGCAGAGCTTTGTGATAGTCAGGTTTGTTCCTTCCCATGTGTGCTCCTGTGCTTGCATTTGAATTTGTTAGCTGTGGACTGCTCTAAGTGGCTCAGATTTTATCCTTCATGCTGCACAGATGTCCTGAGCTCAGGCCCTTGGTCCTAGAGCCTTCACTTGCTGTCAGAAGAACTGGATTTGTCTGCTCATCACACACACTGTGGAGGGCATAATGGGACTTCAGCCTAGGGTGGTGGTGGCACTTTAATCTCAGATACACTTGAGGAAGCTCTAATCTTGCTGTGGTTTTTTTTTTTTTCCCCACAGTTGGCGTACTGTGTTGTACAGTTCTTGGAGAAAGACAGCAGCTTGACAGAGCCAGTGAGTAACCTTGCTTAACCTTTGTGTGTCAGTCAAGTCCCCGAAAGCTTCACGTCTTAAGAGTACAGCAAGGCTAAAAAAGGGGAGGCTGGGAGTCAGCTGGATTGTTTATGGGGTTTGCCGGGTAACCTGTGGGCAGAAGGAGCTGTGCTGCTCATGTGCAAGCCTTTAGCATTCTCTCCTGAAAGCTTCAGGAAGGTGGGCCATCATCTTCCTGTGTGCTTCAGATCTTGGTGTAGCAGAAGGAACACCATACCAAGCTGTGCTTTCAGGGCAGAGCTTTCAGCTAGTGACAGATGCTGCAGAGGCAAAACGCATGGCTGCCATCTGATGGAACCAGCATGAGCTCATGGAGGAGATGTTGCCACCAGTGCAAAGTTCTCCTTAGGCAAGCCACCATTCCTTGATGAAAGTATTCTCTTTCCTGCTCTAGCATCAGTTTGCTACCTCCATAGTGTTAGGTCACATTGTAGATGCATTTGCAGGTTCTAAAATGTGTGAGCGGTGTAGATGGGGACCTTGCATATTCCAGTTACTGGCTGCACAGACCTGCGGTGTGAACCAGGCTATATGCTGGCTTGGCAGAGGGTGCAAGCAGGAGACAAGTGTTTCTCCACCCACTGCAGGCCAGGAAATGTCTTCTACAGAGCTGAGCTTCACAGCCTCAAAACAGCAGATGGCCAAAGAACGTGTGCTTGTGTCACTGTAGCAGGGAGCATCAGAAAGCGTGAGCATTTTAATGAGTAACGCTAGCTGAGGTCGTTCTGTTCTCTGGCTGAAATGTGTGCATTCGTGGTGAGCCTGACTGTGCTTGGTGGAAGCTGGTCAGCTGTTGTCAGCTTTCTGGCTCCTCAGCTCTGACACCAGCAGTGCTGAAGCAGACCTCCCAGCTTTTCCTTTAAATGTGGGTCCTCCATTTCCTGTGTTCCCAAAAGCCGGCTCTGAAACAAACTGCGTAAAGTAGCTTCCTGATCATGCTGAGTACTTCCCGTGGCTGACATCCAGCCCAGCAGCCTCCTGCCACAGCACTTTCTGGAGGGTGAAGGAGAAGAGAGAAATAGAAATCTGTCAGTATTTCCAGGATTCATTTTGCAGCTTATTCAAATAGTAAAGCTCCATAGCTTGTCACTGCTTCCTGGGTAATGAGTTAGTGTCCCCTGCATTAGAGACTCAGGTCTGGTTTGGTGCTTGTGGAAAGCAGTGGGATGACCCAATTTCATTACCTTCAGTGGGCGTTGTGTTGGGTCTCAACCAGACATACCAAGGATGCATTGCCACAGGTTGTGTCCTGTTGAAGCATCCTGCTTGTGAAGGTTTTGAATAGACTCCTGAGATGACTGAGGTTATTGAAGTCTTGAAGAATTACAGGGTTTGTGCATCAGCAAGGCTCTGAATGCACTCGGAGATGTTGCCACCAGTGCTGGAAAGAGGCCAGATCACTGACTAGGTCCATACTTGCTTAGAGTGGGCCTCCCAGAAGTTTGCTCAGCAAGGCTTGACACAGTAGCTCTTGTGTTAACAGCAGTCTGAATGACTGCCAGATGAGCAAGGCCTCAGACGTGCTCAGTAATAGCAAAGACAGACTCGGCACACCTTGCACCACCTTAGCTGTAGGAGAAATTACGTCTGAGTCACTGAAGCTAACTCTTGCCTGAACGGCAGGCCTGACTAATGACAAGCACTAGGGATACCAAACTGTTGGTTTCTCGAGTCTTGAGTTGGTGAAAACGTAATGCTCAGATGTTTCTTATCTTGCTGTTGCATTGCCCACTACTGTCCCTCCACTGCTGTGAACTTCCTCTTGAGTGCTGGCTTCAGGGTCAGGTTGCTGAAGTACACAGAGTTTGAAAGAGCAGCTCCTACCGCCAGTTGTGTGTGAATCTGGTGTCCGCGGAGATAGCATTTCTGTAAATGCCGTACCAATGGCTCCAGCATAGTGAAGGCCTGCAGGATCTTGGATCCTGCCTTTGACTGTGTCTAGAAGCAGATGGGTAGGGAAGGAAGCAATATTAAAAACAAACAATTAAAATCAAGTGGGATATAGCCGTTCCCCTAGTATATTCTTCCAGTATCTTGTAAGCAATAGTTTACTCAGCCAGAATTTTCATCTGCATTGTCATATTTAATCATCACCATTGAATGTAGCTTCCATAAACTTGTCTACTCCCTGCTGCAGTCTGTTTGGACTTTGAGTCTCCACAAAGTCTTGCATGAATGAGCTCTGTAATCCAATTACTTTTGTGTGAAATGGTACTTCCTTTTCCTTGTCCCAAACTCATCCATTGCATTATTTATTGGGTGCTCCCCAGTGTTCAATCTCTGTGGTGTATTGAATCATGATTCCTCAGTGACCTTTTCCATAGTATTTCCAATTTTATTAGTTGGTCTTTCATGGTTGTTCTGTACCATCTGCCAGCCACTGCCCACCCTGGTTTGAGCTTTCCATGTTGAGCAGCGTTTGGGGGAAAAAAGTGGTTCTAAGCTTTGTGCTTGTAGTACAGAATTGTAGCAGCCTGGGCAGTGCTGCTGTCCTGTGTGTAACTTGGCAGAGTCTGGGCTTCTCTCTTCTTTCTTCTCCGGTAACCTAACCTGACTTTCTGAGAAAGTCTCTTCTGTTATTTCTCCCCTCTACTGTTGTGACCAGACCCTTAAAAATTTATTTCACAGCTGGTGTTAACTTTCAGCCTCTAACACTGTCTCTGTACCCTCCCCACTCAGGTGATTGTGGGCTTGCTGAAGTTCTGGCCGAAAACTCACAGTCCCAAGGAGGTGATGTTTTTAAATGAGCTGGAGGAGATCCTGGACGTGATTGAGCCATCTGAGTTTGTGAAAGTTATGGAGCCCTTGTTCAGGCAGTTGGCCAAGTGTGTCTCCAGCCCACACTTCCAGGTGGGTTGCAGCTCAGGGAAGGCATGGGGCGCTGGCTTGTAACCCACTTGGCATGTGAGGGTGACACCGCAGGTTTTGGGCTTGTCTTTGTGGATCAGTGGCGCATGGAGATGTGACCAGGGTGAGTATTGGGGTGACATGTGGTGGGAAGCAGCGAGAATCCTCACCACAACCACAGAGCAGGCTCATCCAAAGAGAAAATAAAGCCAATGGGTGGGGCCCCTCCTGCTGCAGTGCTGTTCATGTATTGCAGTAGGCTGGAGCTGGAGGAGAGGGGCTCTGCCACCTCCTGTTTTGGCTAGTGAGCGTGGAGGAGATCCGTCCAGTGTCACCCTGTTGCAGTAAAACCAAGCTGGCTGCAGTATTGGAGGGAGGCCAACCAAAGAGACAGTGTGCAGAGAAGGTACTTCAGTCTATTCTGCTGTAGGTGGTAGAGCGTGAGGTATAGTGAAAAAGTGCTAGAGTCTGCTTCTTCCTTGTTCCCACTGAAGGGAAGCTGGTTGTAGTACCAGGCTAAAACAGTCTCTGTGGCTGGTAGTCTTAAGGTTTAAAATGTCCAAGGTGGTAGGACCTGCTAGTAGCTCCTAGCAGGTGTTCTTGGCTCATTGGTTTAGGTTGCCATGAAGAGTGCCCAGGAAGAAGATAGCTTGCTGGTGAAACACATGGCTGACCCAGGCACGGGTGGGGTGTTAAATAGTGACATAGCCCTCCCCCAGCGTGAATGTGACTGCACAGTGAGGCAGACTGGCTTCAGTCTGTCTTTTGGTACAGAGAGGTGCAAAGTCGTGTGTTTACAAGCCAAAAATGAGGTCAGTCTAGGTCACATGTGCATGTAAAAGATCACTGTTTCCTGGAAAGGACTGGGGAAGCCTGACAGAAACCAGCTGGACATGGATTACTGGTGTGGTGATGGGAACCAAAGGACTAACATGACCTTTGGGCATGGAAGGAGCTACCACGGGGAATTAAGGAGCTTGAATAAAGTAGGGTAAAGGCTGGAGGGGCGGCATCCTGTACTTCATAGCAGCCCTCATCTGCTGCCAACTCTTTGAAAAACAAGACTGAAAAACCTGGAGAAGGTGCAAACACTTTGCAGCCTAAGAAAATTAACCCCAAAGGTATCCCATACAGTCAGGCTGAACAGTCTGTGTCTGCAGGTTGTCTGAAAGCAAGAATAGGAGCTGATTTCTTGGTAAGTCTGAAGACCTTGGCGGGGGAGAGTTTTCTCTGAGTGGATTGTGTGTTAATCTAGCAGACAAAGGCTTAACGGGGTCTAATAGCTGGAAACCAAAGCTAGGTAAGTGAACACGAGGTGGGTTTCACTTCATTTACTCATCTGGAACAATATAAGGGGATACAGTGAGTTATCCATGATCTGAAATCTAAAACTGAGACTGGAAGTCTCTCTTCCTAGGTTTTAAGCCATTCTCAAGCTAGCGCTAAATGCAGAAATTACCCTGTGATCTGCATTGCTCAGATTTGTGGTTAAATACAAAGAATTGTGGTTGAATCTATCACTATGTGGAAACTTGTTAAACTTGTTTGTCTTGTGGATGGCTGCCCCAAAATTTTCCATATTTTCACCCTTACTAAATCAGGGGGACGAGTTGTGGGCCTGGTGACTGAAGCACGCTCCAAAGCCCAGAGAGACTCTATTGTGAGTAAGGCCAGGGAGGAATGGGAGGAATGGAGCTTTATGGAGAACAATCTGAGGAAACGAAGAAGGCTTGGAGCTACTTTGAGCTGGGACCTGGAGTGGATGACATTAGTGTCCTCAAGCATTGTGTAAAGGGTGTTGGAGTCATCAGTGTATCAACGGTAGGCTTGCCCAGTCAAGAACACGAGATTTTCCCCAGGAAACTGAGAAGCATCTGGCAGAGGCTAAGGGAAGGAAGGCTGGGCAGCGGGGATGAACGGCCTTGTAGAAATTAGTGAAGGTCAGCCCTGCTGCCCCTGCTGTGGGGAAGCATTTGCTTCGTGGCTGGGTGGTGGCAAGCTCTGGTCTCAGCACTGCACAGTTTCCTTGTGTAGCTCAGGCGTAACTGGAAGGAGCCTCTCCAAGGATGGCTTTCTCTCCCACTGCAGGTGGCAGAGCGAGCACTGTACTATTGGAACAACGAATATATCATGAGCCTGATCAGCGATAACGCAGCCAAAATTCTCCCGATCATGTTTCCAGCGCTCTACAAGAACTCCAAGAGTCACTGGAACAAGTAGGTCTTTCCACATGCCCTGGCACTTGCTGTGCATGCAAAATTGCTTGACCTACTAGTGATCTTGGGGCACGCTGCTATAGTGCAATGATGCATGGCACTTGGTGACGCTAGCTGCTGAGTCAGAGGGATTGATAGTAATATCAGCATGGAAAAGTGCCACAGCAGACCAGTGGCCTGCTTTTGCAAGGGGTCAGGCGCCTGCAGTGACCCACCTTGGGACCATTGAGCCTACCCAGACTTTGATACCTGCATATCACTAGTGCTGCCGGTCTCTTGGAGGTGTGCTGTAGGTTTTCCAGCTGACTTCTGGCTGCTTGTTAACTAATGATCGCCCATGTGTTCTCCATGACCAGAGACCTTGGCTAATGCAGTGCCTCATTCCTTGAGTACAGGAAGAACGGAGAAAGCAGAACTAACAGGGCAGATGTCCCATGTCAGATTAATTGCCCTCTGTGTCTGATTCCTTGATACTAGCCTGTTCTACGGTTCTCGCATCAACTTCCTTTCTTCAGACTGCTGCTTCAGTTGGAATTCTTCACTGATTCCTTACCTGGTTAATTCAAGTTGAACTCACTTCCTTTTAATGAATTAGCTAAAAATACTCATTCCATAGCTGAGAACCTGAAATCTTCCAGCATAAACCACAAGAAGACAAAAAAGAAGTCATCTTCCCCTATTCTAGAAGGTGAAAAAAGGCAAAATAATTCTAGGGAGGCTGGGCAATTCCAGAGCTTAGGAGTATACCATGGCAGCAAAGGCAGGGTTGTGAGGTGGAACCTGTTTGCACAGAGCTCCTCACTGGTCTGCTGCTTCCTTCTCATCATTGTATCATGAAGCACAAACTTGAGCCACCAGTCAAGAGTGTTCTAAAGATGAGTAGACAGACATGTAGACATGAGCAGACATGTAGACATGAACACACACGAACACCCAGATATGCACACATGTGCGCCAACAGGCACATGCATGTGCAGATGGGCACAGACATGCACACGCGTATGACGAGTGCATACACACGCACGTGTGCGTGCAGACAGATGCGCACAGACACTCTCAGTGTTACTGTCACTCCTGATCAGAGTTCAGAAAAGGGCTTTATGTTCTTGTCTGAAACCATCCACTAGTTCCATTTTCTTCTTGCACCAGTCAAGATTCATGATTCTTCTGTTTTTGTCTTTTCTTCTCATCCCCTTCCCAGTGGTAAGGCAGAAATAGTCATGAAGGTGTTTTCCGCTTACTTGTCCTTGTCTTTGTTTTAGCACTAGCCACATCTTCCCAGGGCAGGTTGAGTACCTCAGATTCTCCTCTTCCTTCCCATAGCTCGGCTACTCCAACACTTTGTCAGACGGCCTGCGTAAGTCCAGCAGGGCTGTAGCTCTCTTCCTTGCTCCCATCTGTAGAGCCGGTGGGGCACAGAGCTCAGTCTGCTGAGTCTCATCTTTTGCCTCTGGGTCAGGTATTTCAGAGACAGCTTCAATACTTGTTTTTATTCCCCGTGAGAGTCCTTGTCCCAGAGAGAGCTCACACACAGTGCAACCTATTCATAAATTGCTGACATGAAGTTGGCTTTTCTTCTGTAGTATTCTCTGTGCTGGTTCCCATCTCTACTGGACTGCTGTTTTGGGCAGCTCGGTGACAAAGCTCATGACTGAATACTGGGCAGCCCAAAAAAGTAATTGTGTGTATGCAATACGAACTGCAGGAAGCACTAAACCTAGATTAGGTAAAGCCCCCTTGAGATTAGGTAAAGCCCCTTTGAGAACAGCCCTGAGCAGATCCTGAGCATCCTTTCTTTCGAGTTTCTAACTACAAGAAATAAATGCATGGATGCATATTTTTGTGCTCATTAGTTTGACCATGGTAGAGCAGACCTGTCCCAGTGGTCTTCTGTTTCTTCTGTGCCTCTTTCTCACTGTGCAGTAGTCTCTGCTGTGTTTGTGGAGGGGTTTTTCCCATGCTAAGAGCTGGACCATGTGAAAATCTTTTGTCACATTGGTGTAGTATATGAGTTGCTGCTGCTGTTAGCTCTTGTCTGTGCTGCTGATGCTAATGCAGGGCTGAGAACCGGGAGGATACCACCATGACTTGTTCTCCTTTCCTCGTTTCTTTTCAGGACAATCCATGGGCTGATCTACAATGCACTGAAGCTGTTCATGGAGATGAACCAAAAACTTTTTGATGACTGCACTCAGCAATACAAGGCAGAGAAGCAGAAGTGAGTAAGAGGTTCTCATCAAGTAACTTGAGCTTATCCTGGAGTCTCCTTGGGTACAGTAATGGATGGTAGATGCCAGTAGGCAGAGGGAAAATGGAAAGGTGGTGCAAATCGTTTTGTCAAAATGTAGAATTCCTCAGCAATAACTATGTGTAGGTATGAGAAGAGGTAAAATGTGTGCTCTGATAAAAATCCTTTCAGTTCTGCTGAAGCAGGTAGCTTGGAAAAGACTGACAGAGTTTGCTGGGTCATGAGAAAGTAAGTTGCAATGTAGAGGATACTCAGCTTTGCAGAGACACTTGTGCTCTACCTTGGAAATATTTACCAGTTCATATATGTTGTAGTGATGCCAGTGGAATCCTGCTGCTTTAGAAAGACTTTTCAGAAGAGCTTTGCTGCAGTGGGCATAATGCATTTTTCATGCCACAGGATTCTTTCAATTTTCCAGTAATAAAGATGGAATAGTACCTGAAATTTCAAAGACCAAATGGTGGGGATAAAATCTGAGCTCAGCAAGTACCTGTGCCGTGATACTGTAAAGAGGGGGGAATACTCCACTTTTTGTGCTTTCTTGTGCTGGTTTTGGTGCTTGTAGGACTCGCTTTGGTGAACTGAGTCAGTTCAGTAAGTTAGAAGGAAACCTTTTATGTTGGGGTCTCTTTTTTTTTTTCTTCTTTTTCTTTTTTTTCTTGGGTCTGTTTTCTGCTGACCTAGTGGCATAAAATAGTGCTTCTCATTCCTGGATGAGCCAGGGCTGCCACAAGGGCGGCAGTGGGGAGAGGAGAGCTAACACTTGCTGGCAGTGGGGAGCTCTGAGATATATTCAGTTGTTTTGTGAAATAGTAATAAATATAAAAGTTGTGACATGAATCAGAGCTTGGGGATGGGTAACCTGCATGTGGAGAAGTCAAGGTTTTGTTAACATCTAAATTGGGAGCAAGCAAGACTTTTTTTTTTTCCTCCATTCTAGGGCACTTGTGAAGCCTGCAAATGTCTGCATATACATTTTAAGTCACAGTGACAGCACATTTACTTTGAGATCTACCTGCTGTTTCCATTAGGAGCTTTTTGTACCTGTTTAGCTTGTACCCATGCTGACCTTCTGAGGGTGACCATTCCCAGCATTGGTGTGTGGCTGATGGAGGATCGTTCTGGAAAAGGTCAACAAAGCAGCTCAGAGCTGCACAAGAAGTGGATGGGTAGAGCTGCACTGATTTCTGCTCATGTTAAGATCTTTTTATTTTCTTGCTAGTGCCTCTGCCTAATTATGCTTTAGAAAACCTTGTGTTGGGTTTTTATCAAGGATATACCTTTTGCTTTCTGAGATAACCAGATTTGGTAAAATGTCAACTGAAAACTTGGTGGGCAGGATGTAAGAAAGTCTTTTAGCAGCTGAATCTGAGATGAGTTTACCTATGGTGAGCATGACACAATTCTTCAGCTGAGTGGGATTGCCCAGCCGCAGGGACCCAGCTAAGGAGGCCTTTCTGGGTGAAAACAAGAAGGCTCGACTGCTTTCACTAACACGGCATTGGCAGCTGTTCCTGCCTAGAGAAGCGTGAAAAGGTTCCTCTCTGAAGGGGTGCTAGAGCAGGGAGAGAACATTGTGAAAGGTCTGTAGGGACGGGCTGTGGAACAACTAGAAAGGGAAACTGGTGGCAGAAGGGAATGGGGTAGGACAGCAGGCTGGGGGGCAGAGCCGCTTGTCTGCGCAAGGAGGTGGAAAGGAGGTAGAGACTCGGGTACAGTGAAGAGCTCGGTTCTGGGGGCTGGTGGTAATGCTATTCTTAAGGTCAACAGAGAGTAGGAATGGGATAGGTAAAGGGAACAAATTAGAGGAGTCGTGAGAAGATCAGGGTTGGCTGGGCAAGGGGCCTGGGGCTGTACAGGACCTAGCACAATGGTGGGGGAAAAGAACACACGATAGGGAAGATGGATTAGAAACTTGGGTTTAGTGGAGCAGTATGCCTGAGTTCTTTGCTTAAGTCCATTGTGAAAATGTCGTCTTTTCCTTCCGTGTCTTTAAAATATCCCAAAAATGAAAGCAAATCCATGTGCACTTAACACTGTGGCTGCATGTTCTGGGGTGTAATAGAATAAGGCACTGCTGGAATGAGCAGGATTAGAAAAAGCACGTTTCACAGGCAAGAGAATGTGGTGTTTAGTGGTGTCTCCCCAGTGGAATGAGACCATTTTGTAGCTGAAGAGTCTGCCTTGGAGTTTGGGGTGCCATTCCTGCACTTCCCCTACCTGCTCCTCTTTCCGCAGTGTGCTGCGACTTGTTGTGAGCAGCAGGTCCCGTTGCCTCCCTTCCAGCGGAGAAGACACGCTGCACCCGCAGCTCGTTTCTGCCGCCTCGCTGGCAGAGCTGGCTGCAGGCTGTGCCTGTCGGTGGGCTGTACTGTGGCATTGCAGTCAATTGCCATTTTCTGTTCAAACATGGAGGCTTTAACTGAGTAGAAACAGTACTTTTTTGTTTTAATAAAAACCTGTCGGGTCGTGATGCTGAGTGCCTTGAAAGTAAAGCTGTGTGCCAAAAGCTGCCTGTGAGAGTGCTGGCTGGATCGCTGTAATGTGGGATTGACCTTTAACTGTGCGATGCCTTGCTTTTTCCACAGGAGCTCAGCCTTATTCAGTGAGTCTGATGACTTCAAATGCTGAGGCTTCTTTAGCACAGACAGAAAAAGGGAGGGAGAGCTGTGAAGTGTTTTCTCAATGAGCCACTGAAGACCACGTGCTATGCACTGGAAAACAGCACGTGTGGGAAGGGCTGCACATGCCAACAAAGCCAGCAGATGTGAAAGAGTGACAAGGAGAGAGCTTGTAGATACACTATTAGGCTGCAACCAGATGTTGAGAGGCCTGCTCAGAAAAGGCTTAGCCCTGTTTTTAATTAGTTACTATGCCTATAAGTGAGTGTGCCAGCTCAGGTTTGTCACCCCTGCACCCCTGGCTGTACAGCTGCAGCCGAGGCTGGTCTTGGAGGGACAGAGCCTCCCTGGGACATGCCGGGAGGCTCTCTGCTGTTCAGTGCAGATGGACTGACTGCGCCTTACTAATCTCCCCAGACATCTTGAAGCTGTTTGAATTATCAGAACCCCACAGAAAACGGTGGGGAGGCTGGGGCAGACAGATGGTGTCTTGCCCTGAATGTGCCCTGCTGTAAAGGTGCAAGGGCCTTGAACACTGCCTTTCAAGAAGTGTCCTATCAGCGTGCCCTGGGGCCACCCTGACACCTGACATCTTGCTGGTAGCAGCTACCTTGCCTCCTCCTGTGTAGGTCACAGCAGTGGGAAGGAGAAGGTACCTCTCAATATAGCTCTTATATTCCAAATGTCCTGCCAGTGGCTTTCTCATACTGCTAGTAAGGGGGTCAGGAATGAAGGATGCTGATGAGATGCACATCACCTGGAAAGCAAGGCTGAGGGTGCTGCTCCCATAGACTCATGGCTGTCCTGTGAGGTACTGCTGTTTAAAAAGTGTTTGGATTCTTCAAAGACTGGTGTGGATGAGTGACACTTTCAGATAAACTGCAATGGAAATGTCCTAGAGTAGGAGGTAAAGTCAGGCTGATTGATGAGGTCAGGAGGAAGCTTCCCCTATGGAGGGACATTGGACAGCTATAATACTATGGTTAAGTCAACGTGTCATCAAAATAAAGGTGACACTTTGTTTCATTCTTTGGAAATACTTGTTTGGCTGGAAAGAGTGATCAGAGGTGTAAAGCCTTCAGATTTTTAGAAGCACTACTCTTAGTCAGACTGGGTATTCTCTTCGCAAGGTGGTCTTTTGCAGTATCAGCTGCGCAAGTGATGGGTAAACTGCTGGATCTCTGATGAGGAACCGAGGGCTTTCCCGATGCTATTCAGACTGCTTCGGCGGTCTGAAAGGAAAGAGTTGGTGCTAGAGATGCCCATTGTTGAATGACTGGATGAGTGCCCTTGGCTCACTGGGTACCAGACCATAACATGATGTCGTCCAGCCAAACAAAATGAGGTTTGTTACACCCTTACGTGGCACGGCAGTAGATGTGATACCAGTGAAGTAGACATTGCTTTGGAGGGGCAGTGGCCTTCATGATGTGAGGGCCTTTGCAGACAGACATATTGGTCTACATTTCCAGTGGCAAGATTGGAGTAATAGGCATGTTTCTGTTTACCAGACATTAAAAAAGATTCTGGAGAGGCAGGAAAGAACTAGGGAAGATCAGTGCTAACTCCTGGTCACAGTCCCCTGCAGAGATCTCCAGAGCTCTGACAGAAAATGAGGTGTGGGTTATTTGTTTTGGTTTTGGGGGATTTTTTGACCCTATGTTCTCTGGTAGAGTAGTCTGCTGCTTGAATGCTTGGCAGCTTCATTATCATTTTTAGCCTCCTTTCTTACATATATTTCAAGAGTGTGAGGTGATAACAGGGTGTAAGAACTTCCTTAGTATGGATAGATGGGGCACTAAGGGAGACCAGTAGCTGGGATGAAATCCAGATAGTTAAAGTCAGAAATAAAGCAGAGATTTTAGTGCAGGTGTTTAAAATGCAGAAGAGAATAACAAGGAGTGGGGTTATTCTCCACCTCTGTTCGCAGGGAATGTTCAGTGCCCTGGGATTACGGGTGGCCCAGTTCAACGGTCACTTAAGGTCTGTGTCAAAATCTGTGCCAAGTTCGAGAGCTGTGCCTGGGGGTTTGGGCAGCACTCTGGTGTGTTGTGGCCGGAGAGAGAGAGGGAACTGTGGACAGTTGAGCCCCAGCTCTGTTGGAAATGGCAGTTTGTCCCTCTGCATCTGTGGGGCACCAGGAAAATACGTGTTTGACATCTGAACTGGTGTTGTTGCTTTACTCCAGAAACCAATCGCTCTGGTCCACTCCTACAGCACAAAGCCAGGGAAAAAGTACCTGTGCAGCCCACTGCTGCTACCCTGTGCTCTGAGGTGAGTGGGGAGTGTGCCTGCCTACCTCCTGCTAGCTGCACTGTGTCCCCTCTTCTTCCCACATCTGGCCTGTAGGTAGAATTAGGGATCTCTGAAGGACAGAGCAGCTCTTCCCTTCGCCTGCATTTTTGTGCTGTCTCTTGCTTTTGTCTTCCTGTGAGCGAAAGCTGCACTTTCCCCAGGAGTTCACACTTGCACTTGTGCTCTCTCTGCAGGGGAAGGTTCAGGATGAAGGAGCGAGAAGAAATGTGGCAGAAAATAGAAGAGCTGGCCCGGCTGAACCCCCAGGTGGGTAACAGCAGAACCTAGGATGAATAAGACAAGAATGTGCTGGAGGTCTTGAACTCCTTCCTCAGCTCATGGGAGCAGGCTCTAGTGCCTGATCTCAGTCCTGGGTGCACAGCTGCAGCAGTGGTCTGTCCCTCGGAAAACCCACTGTCTTGGTGATGCTGGCAGTGTTTTACCAGCCTGGCCCTCTGTAGCACTGACCTCTAAGCAGTGCTGTGTACGTGTGTATGGATGTACGCCCGTATGTGTTTATGGACTCCTTTCTCAGCTGTGACCACACGTGCGGTGTGCTGTGGCTCAGAGGGCGTGGGTGGGAACGGTCAGGAGAAGGTGGTCCTTTCCTGCCTCTGTACCTACTGCTACCTTTGCGGGTGCCAGAGAGGGGGGCTGGAAGAAGTGTGCTGTGCTGCGCGAGAAGGCTTGGTGTTGAACGATGTGCTGACTCTCCAGCTGTCTGTGTTGTCTGCAGTACCCCATGTATTACGCACCTCCACCATTGCCTTCTGTCTGCTGTATGGAAACGGAGACCCCAACTGCAGAGGATATACAGCTACTGAAGAAAACGGTGGAGACGGAGGCTGTGCAGGTGCGTAGGTGACGAGGGTGCTTCCACAATTACTCCCAGACCAGCCAAGACATCAGCATAGTCAGTCCGGGGTCCAGCAGCCAGAACTGGCTCTTTCCAAGTGTTCTGAGGGTGAACGCCCCTGCTTTCATCCTTGATCATTAGAGATCAACCTGTAGTCTGAAGAGTGGAGTTTATCTAACCTTCCCACTCTGGAAAAAATGCAAGTGGGACTTTCCTGTGTCCTTTTGGTCTGTGTTTGGCGCTCAGCCTTGTTCTGCAGCATTATGTGTTGTCACCCAGCATCTGCTAGAGCGCTTGGAGTCAGGGAATGGGGAAGCTGGAGGGGTGAAGGGGTTTCCTGCTGAACCCTGACTCCTTTGGTTTGTCTGTAGATGCTGAAAGACATTAAGAAGGAGAAAGTTTTGCTGCGCCGGAAATCTGAGCTTCCTCAGGACGTCTACACTATAAAAGCCCTGGAGGCCCACAAGAGAGCAGAAGAGTTTCTCACCTCAAGCCAGGAGGCTCTCTGACGGGCTCAGGAGCTGGCCTGGGAAGCTCTGCCCCATCCCTTTCCCCCAGGGGTCACAGAAATGCACTCGGTTCTCATGTATAAATAAGGAATGAACATGGTGAGCTGTGCCTGTCCTCCCCTCCATCTGCATCCCTCCAGGGTAGATCTGGTTTTACGTTATAACTTGTATCTCACCACTGCCATATCCTCCTGCTTTTCCTCCTTCCTCCTGCTTTTCCACCTTGAGTGTGCGTGCGTGAAGGGAGCCTGTCTGATCTGCAATTGTCTCAGCCCAGGCAGGAGTCGCTTCATTTCCAGCTGCCGCCCGGTTCTTACTGTGCCTGGGAGCCAGAGCCTTGCTGCCTTGCAACACAGGCTCTGCCTTGGCCGGCGACTACCGCGCCTGGCTCCGCATGCTGCTGCAAGCCCCCAGTGCCCCTCTCCGCCATGCCTGCCTCCGTGCTGCCTGTGCAGCCCAGCCCTGCGGCGGTCAGAGGGCAGGCTGAGCTCAGGGCAGGAGCCTGCGGCAGAGTCTGGGGGGGCTCTGCTGCCTCTCTGCCCTGCCTCGGGGTGCAGCTCCACAGCTGGAGGGTCTTGCATACAGTGGAGGAGATGTTCGCTTCCACCTTTCTTTTGCTTCAAGCCCCTTGTTCTGTTCCCCTGTCAGTGGAGTGGGGGTTTAGTGCTTCGTCACCCCGAGTAAAGCTGGGTGCAAGTACTACATACTATTGCAGCCTTCCCTTTAGAGCATCCTTAGAAGCTCTCTGGTGGGAAAGTGAATTCCTTCAGCCGTTTGTGTTGGTCTGTGCCGACTCGTCTCCATCCCAGTGTCTCGGGTTAATTGTGGGCCCAGAACTAACTTCCCGCTTTTTAGCAGGTGTCACCCACTGACTTCTGCTTTCTTCCTCTACCTGCTCAATTAAAATACTCCTGTAGCTCTCCCTTTGTCGCTGTATCCCATCCTTAGCTCTGCAGTGGCCAGGGTTTCTAGGAAGCTTGTGCTGCTAAAGTAATCTCTACAAACTAGCAGAAGCGATGGATACACGTTACGGGACCAGGCTGCATTTCTGAGTGTTCAGTTCTTTACCATCAATGGCTAGGTGCTACTGCTGAATCGCTTCCGTGGGTGCTCTGAGCAAAGTTCCCCTTGCCCTGTTACTTCGGCACCTGCTGTGGCCCGAGGCCTTTGTTAGTTATCATATGGTGCATCAGGGACTTGTTGTGCTAATTTAGCATTTAGAGCACACTTGCTGATAGCCCAGGGGGTTGCGCAGCACTTGGGTGCTACTGTGATCCAGCTTTCTCCCCTACCTTTTGTGGTGCAGATTCAGTGCCAGGCCAAGGTACCACCTCGGAGAGGCTGGCTTGTAATAGAAAAGGGAGTCTTCCTTGCTTCTTACCTGCTGCACTTGCTTTCTTGACACACAAGCTTAAGTGGGTTTGCAATAGTGCAGGGAGCTTATGGAGTCGGTGCTAGTCCGACACGGCTTTGCAGCATCGTGAGATGTTGCAGGAGGTCCTGGCATATCTGCTTGTCCTCACCAGTAAACCATTCCCCAGTCAGAGGTTCATCCTCTCCAATCTTACTGCTGGTGTGCAGCACATCTTTCCTCCGACCCACACTAGGCTGTTTTTTCCCCCCGTGTATCCTGTACCCCTGCCCTGTTTAGCTCTCTTTCCATTCGGCCCTCGTTAGGCATGCCACCATCTCTTAGGAGCAGCTGGCAAGCGTGAGTGTGTGAGATCACCCACAGTCATGCAGGACCCCGCCTCCCCTCCGCTTTGTGCAGTGGGCCAGTTCATCAGGAGACTTACGAAACACCTCAGGGAGGTTATTGCTTATTTTGAACATTAGCCCGAGCTCATGGTCAGCTGCCAATCAATTACCTCATGCCTGGCACAGCATGTAGACATGCGCCGGGTGATGCCGGATGGCGCACAAAAGCGGCAGGCGCCTCGGGGCGCAGCGGAGACAAGGACTGCCGAGTACCACCTACAGCAGGGCTTGGGCTGGGGGGGATGTTTCTTCCCATTGCAGTACAGGCTTTCCAACTCGTCCGCTTAGCGTTGTTATAAGCCGCCACCTCATTTTTAGAGCGCTGCAGCATGCGTTGTCCTCACTTGAGCCTGCTTGCTGCTAGGCAGTGGCTGCCTTTCCCTGCTGCAGGCTGCTCTGCCTGCGGAAGGAACAGAGACTCCGGGGCGCGTGGGCTGTCGTTGTCCCGCAGGTGGTCTGTCTGTGCCAGCAGTCCCCGAGCGCGGCCGGAGGAATGGCGCGTGCAGGGGCAGGACTGTAACGCATCACGACTACATGCTGTACAGCTTCGATGTTCTCATGGCTTTGTGTGTCTTGTTCTGGGTCAGGGAACTTATGCTTAGTACCTTCACATTGCCGTTAGTTTGCTGCCTCTTCATTCCAGTGTCCTGGACATCTAAGAAGGGGACCATGTGTGGGGGGGAGGGGGCGGCGCGCATTCACCCTCTCCGCCACATGTACCGCTCGTATGCAGACCTGCGTCTGCCACGCTGCAGCTGCCCCTTGCTCAACACTTGGTTTCTTGCGTTAGTGCTGCTGGTTTCTACCTACGCCTTTCCCCACATCAGCCAAATGGACAGAACTGGAGCTGCCTCTTCCACTTCACCTGGCTCCCTCCTCCCAAGGGAACAAGAAAAACTAACTACTGCATTCACCCCCTGGACACAAGTATTAAGCTGCTTACAGTTCATATGTACATATGGTGTACTTTATTTTCAGTAGAGCATTACATAGTATGAAAGTGTTGGATTTTGTACAGATGTCCCTGTATGTACAGAACTAAATAAAACCGATCTCTTGGAAAGACACATTGGGCTCCGCCTCTGGTCCTCCAGCACGTGGCCCCGGGCCTGGGAGGGGGCGCAGGGCGGGGAGGGGCGGCCGCAGCCTTTCCCGCGGAAGCGCCGGGCGGGGGGGCCGCCCCGCTTCCCAGATCTCCCCAGAAGTTTTCCTGCGCTCCCAGCCCAAGACGAGAACCAAGCCGGGCTTTGCGTCTGTGCTGCGGCCCGGCCGGCGTGTGCGGGCCTTCCCGGCTTCCCAGCCCCACCCCCGCCTCTACTCGTCGCAAAAACGCGCGGTTCCCTTTCATTGTCGGCCGCCGGGGTGTCCGATGGAGCGGGTTGATCCGAAAGAACGTCAGCGGCGCCATCCAGGGTTACCGAAGCGTTGCAGCTCTTCAGTTCTGCTGAGGGTGGCTTCAAACATGGGGCCCGGCCTTCCCGCGCCTGCAGTCGGGTCAGCGCAGGTTTCCGAGGCGGGGGTGGCACCCGTTGTGCGCGAAACACTCCCGTTCGATTGGCTTTGGGTGTACTTTTTTGCATTTGTCTTTCAGAAATAACCGCTCTGAGCCTTCACAATAAATGAAAAAAGCCCTGACGCCATCTACACCATCTGTGGGCACAAGCAGATTCTGTGGCAGACATTTGCCATCCAGAAAAGACTTTTCGGGGGAAGGAGAGTGTGCAAAATTCATCAAAACAAACTGCAAAATGAAGCCAAAGTAGACAAGAGATCATCATGGAAAACTTAGCCAAGTAGGTTATTTCCCACCAACTCTATTGCCAATTGTTAAGAGGGGGCTTAAACAAAGCTAATTCTTTAGCTTTAATGCAGAATCATTGCAGAGACAGAAGTATCTGTGCTCCAGTCTCACTTTTTTAAAATCATGACAACACTCACACCTACCAACAATCAACTGCTGTGTTAGAACATAACCTTAATATCAAGGGATAACAGAGAAATAATTTCTGATAGTATTCATCTTGTGAGGTCTTTATTGCATGTCTTTTTAAAAATCTGTACCATGTCGTAATACATCCCAGGGCAGAAAGGTCTATGTGAAAAATGCTGTCAGCGTTGCCACCGGCACTGAAGGTGCTGATAACCCACTTGTACTCAGTTCCCTTCTGGGCAGGACAGAACAGATGGATTCCATCGATGCTCGGTTCCAGCTGATTACCTAAGGATGGCAGTAGCACGGGCCAGACATTCCAATATTGTCTTCCATCTTCCATATCCTCCGAGATTTCGGGTGCAAATGTATGGCCAGGTACAGCCAGCACCCACGATAAATAACAAGAATTCATCAGAGCCTTGCTGCTAGTCTAGAATAACATTATAAATACATGAGAGTACTGCAGCAGGTACATGCAGATTTGTATTTCTTGAATTCTTACAGCACCCACACAGCAGTGTCTTGGAAACACAGGACTGAAAGAGGTCGCCTCAGTTTTCAAATGGAGTCCTTACTACCATAGGTAACTGCATCTTATGGTTCCCTTCATAAACATTTAAAGCTCTACCTTAAATTGAGTTAGTTTTCTCAGATTTACTGTTTACATGGATGGGGAGTGACCAAGGTATAAAGATGCTGATTTTTGATAGGGAAAGCATAGAGAGAAGTGAATGAAAAGGAAGATTTTAATAACGGAAAACATTATCAAAGTACTTCTGGCAGTACCTTTTCTCACTTCCATAGAACAGTATCTCAGTCTGTTAGCAGTCCCCCCGAGATCATGTTAGTAACACGCTGCAGAATTGATCTGGCCGTCAGGTTGCCCGTAGACACTTCCTGGCTTCACCACTGATTTAGGGTACAAGCTGCTAGCTGGAGTCCTTCCACCAATTCCAGTAAATTTGACATCTAGGCATTGCTCAGAAACACTGGAAAACAACCAAGTACATGTATGGAGTATAATAATCATCTGGGTCACTAGTGGTTCGTTAAGCTTGATGCTTAGAAGGCCAAGACTAAGACACATCATGCATGCAGCCCATCTGAAATTGCAGTACACAGTAATTTCGAAGAATCAAGTGTCATATTGAGAGATATTAAAATGACTGTCTCCCATTTATCAATCAGTTAGTGGGAGTTTCAGGATCAAAACAGACTTGCAGACCGGTTCCTATTCATATCCCCAGGTCATTGCTGGAAAAGGAGCTTCAGCATGCAAAAAAATCCTGCCTTGATAACCAAAGGATGCATGCCAGAGCTGTCATCTGCAGAACAAAATACTGACAGAGAAGCCAAAGTCTCTGACTTCCCAGGGAGATCTTCCAAGAAAAGACTTACTTGTGGCAATTGATGGTACTTCAAGGTGATCAGAGCCAGCAGTAGCAATGGGGCAGGAGGAGATAGTGGGATAGGAAGGGTTTGTAGAAGAGGCGTTGTTGCCGTTAACTTCTAGCATAGCTGTAACAGTGTCGTGGTTTATCCCCAGCCAGCAACCAAGCATCACGCAGCCGCTTGCTCACTCCCCCCACAGTGGAATGGGGGAGAGGATCAGAAGAGTAAAAGTGAGAAAACTCGTGGGTTGAAAGAAACACAGTTCAATAGGTAAAGCAAAAGCCATACACGCAAGCAAAGCAAAACAAGGAATTCATTACCGCTTCCCGTTGTCAGCCAGGTAGGTGTTCAGCCATCGCCAGGAAAGCCGGGCTCCAGCACGCATGGTGGTTACTTGGGAGGACAAACGGCATCACTCTGAACATCCCCCTCTTCCTTGCTAACATTCCTTCTCCTTCCCCCAGTTTATATACTCAGCATGATGTCATATCGCATGGAATATCCCTTTGGCTAGTTTGGGTCACCTGTCCTGGCTGTGTCCTCTCCCAGGTTCTTTTGCCCCTCCAGCCCTCTCTCTGGAAGGGCCCGAGAAACTGAGAAGTCCTTGACTTCATATACACATCATCCAGCAACAACCAAAACCATCAGTGTGCTGTCAGCGTTGTTCTCACACCAAATCCAAAACACAGCACTGCACCAGCTGCTAAGAAGAAAATTAACTCTGTCCCAGCTGAAACC
>JAVJGI010000035.1:34138267-34164683 GCA_035590275.1 Ibycter americanus
GGCCGCGGTTGTGCCTGGGCAGCGCGGCGGCCGCCGCCGGTGCCTGACGCCAGCGGCCGGATCGTCCCGGTCATCCCGCTCGGCGGCCGCTCCAGCACCGTCCGGTTTACAGCCGCTGGAATGGTGTTGCGAGCGGCCGAGCTGCTGAATGTGCAAGCTTGCAATTTCACGCTCCTTAGCCTAAATAGTCAAGGCATCAGATAAATGTCAAGCGTGAGTGAAGAAAGCGGGTTGTTCTCGTGCTATCTCTGACAGTAAGTTGGATGTGCTTGGAATAGAACTGCCTGTACGGACTGCTGTGAGCTGGCCGGGCTATTTTAAGTGTTACTAAACCTTGTGGCTGGCATCTTTTGGGAGACGGGACTGAGGCAGCCACACGGTAGGATTTGCTCTCCGGAGCAGCTTTGCAGGAGCAGTAGGTGGCTCTGCTTGGGGTGCTGCTGTAAGCCTGGGGGTAACAGAGCGAGCCCTTGAAAATCCAGGCCGCTTTCTGCTGGGTTTCTCACCCTTGCTGTGGGAATTGACTGCAGCAAGACTAATGTGAGCAGCTTTCAGAAATGGCTCTAGGTTTCTTGCTGTGTGCGTAGAGGAATGAGGCAGCCCAGTGAACTCTCTTTGTGCAAAGAAATGGATCCAAGGATATATATTTTTGTTCTAAGATTATCATCTGTCTGCTGTACTTGGAGATGGTCAGTAGCCTTCTATCTGAAATGAAATGTTTCCATAGTTAATTGTAGGGACTAAAAATAGAAAGTCTAAAGCAAACAGAACAAACAGCTGAAAAATCTGACTAAAACCCATGGTTACTATTTTTTTTTCTTTTCTTTTCCCCTTATATCTATGACAGTTTGCTCAAGTCACCACAACAGTTTTGGAAGGTATGCTAGTGAGAAACTATTGAGTGATTTTTCTGGTGATCTCAGAAGGTTGTATGCTGTGCTGGTAGACTCTTGTTAGGTGCAAGCTGGGGCTGTTAGGCTGAAGGCTGTTTCAGGCATTTTGTGCATCTTCAGACATCGGCACAGCCAGCAATTTGGGAGTGCTGTCTATAGGTGCTGTATTTGAAGAGCACAGAACTGACTTACAACCTGGTGTTCCCTTGCTTAGCAGTGAAATGCTCCAGGTGGATTGCTGTACTCCCTTTGCTGGATGTCGGCGCTGACAAAGAACAAGGAAGATGTTGAAGGACGTTCATAGCTATTTCTCTGCTTGTGAGCTTCTGCTTGTGGTCAGGTGTCACGCCTGGCTGCGGTGACAGAGCCAGTCTGCGGTCACCCCATGGATGTTGTTGCACCACTTGCTCTGGAAGCACGTACCTGGGTTTGTGGTGCTGTGCACAGTCAGTGGAGGGCTTCAGGCATTTCCATGGGACCACAGTAGGTTATTTTGAGTACTTCTTAATTTTAGCCTCCCGGTGCTTGGTGGCACAGTAACAACTCATTGCTGTGCTCACGTAAGTTCCAGCATCATCAGCATCAGGTACTTCAACAATAAGTAAAGTGTAACCTGATTTTTAGAAACATTCTTATTCCTAGCAATTAATGAATGACAAGACCTACCAGGGTTTCAACCCAAATTTCTCTGCGTTATTTCCGCTTGACTGTAACTCTGGATAGATTGTGCCAGACCAGAGAAATGGGGAGTCATGAAGATGGCATGATTGCTGCTTCTACGAGTGCAAAATGAAATTGAAAGATCTGTTAGTTTTTGGAGAGGTGAAGATGGGGAGCTGACACATGTGTCAGTGAGAGCACACGTGCCCTTCTGCAAAGGAGACCCCGTGTGCACGCGTGCACACACATGGTCAGGGTGCTCAGCGCATCACTTCTCCCAGCTGAGACTGGGGGAAGAGAGGCAGCCAGAGATTCCTGATCTAAAGTGAGTGAGTGTATGCTGAGCTAATCGAGCACGTGGGAGTGCAGTTTCTTTGCTTTTGCTTCATCTAGAAAACCTCTTCTTTCACTGCATAAGAAACTTATACTTGTTTTGATGGAGCTTTTTGGTCTCCCTATAAGTATATGGTCACAGTTCTTGGGGTCACTGGGGCATGATTCCAGCTGGACATGCTGAATCAGTCAAAGGAGATTCTTCAGACCTTCAACCAGCTTCTGCTGCGGGTCCGGATGTACTGCAGAGGCTGCTCTAAAAGAGGTGCAGCTCTGGGGAGGAGAGGAGTGGCTCAGCAGGATGCAGAAAAGGGACATATGCCTAGCTCAGGGTCTGCACAAAGCCCTGGAGAAGGCAGCCCTCCTCTTACCCTGCTAGCTTTTGACGGTAGCAATAGCTTCTGTGATTTAAATGGTTCAAGCTTAATTTTTTCTGCGGAGTGAAAGCCCTTCCTCTGATCTATGATGAATGTCAGTGTCGCTAACTGTCCCTTTGGTTTGCGATGCGGAGTGCAAAGGCACCTGTTCTGCCTGAGCTGGCACGTGTACTGCCTCCTGTAGCCAGTGTCCTCCTGGTTCTCTGGTACAATTTGCCTCAGTCTTGTCAATATTTCTGTTTTATAGCCTAAATCCCTGTTGCTGGTGTCCTAAATGAGAAATTACAGAATCTATTTTGCATAACTTAATATTGTACAGTTGGGTGAAATTGTTAGTAAACTGTTTCATATTGATTTTGCTGTTCCTCTCTCCCCCCGGCTGTGCCCTGTGTGATCTTTGAAGAATAAGGCACCCTGCCTAATGTCAAGTGTATTAATGCCTCCTATTAAGAAGTCCTCATAGGAATTTGGTTGAAAAGTGATGTATTTATGTCCTCGTATCATATAAACTATCATTAGAAATCAAAACCTGAAATGGAATTTGGCAGTGTGCATAGTTGTTGGACAGAAATTTTTTTCTCAAAAGATGTGTTTAACTCATATTTGCAGATATGGCAGGGAGGGGAACTGCAGGAGGAAAATTGGCATTGGGACAGAAGACTGGTGTAATGAAACTATTCCAAAAAAGGCAGGAGAGGAGAGAGGCTGGAGCTGGATGCAGAAAGCATGGGGAGGAGTGGGGGATCCTCAGGGGTCGGGGCTGTGCAGAGAGGAGAGGGGGGTGGCCGAAAAGGGGAGAACAAGTGTTTGGCAAAGGCGGGAAGACATTGTGACAGTTTCAGGGTAGGGTTGTGGCCAGCAGCAGAAGAGGAAGGTGGAGTCTGGCTGGATGTTTTTATTACAGTGTGGAGAAGAGCACTCAGGTTTGGAAAACCCTTGCAGCTTGTTAAATCCTGTGTTTTCCTTTGCCTTTTAATACATGATCCTGTAAGGATCACTTCACACTTCTTACTGTTCTCTTTTCATAAAGCAAGTGAGTGTTTCTGCATGCCCTGGGTCTGACAAGTGGCAGCGAGAGGCTGTGCTGGCTAAACTTTGTGTTCGCTCTGAAGCGTTATCCTCGTCCTGAGCCAAGGGGAAGCACAGCCAACTTCAACCCCATCACTGCCGCCCCAGGCCTGGGTACAACCCCCTGCCTCCTGGGGAGAGCTGATCTCTGGAAAACCTTTCCCGGTCCTGGTAGGAAACAAGATGGCGACATAGTTGCTACAACATCAACCTCGTTTCCTACAGTGCAACCGGCTGGGCCTTGGGCTGCTGCCTCTCACTTGACCAGCTTAACTTCTTAGGATGTGCAGCCTTCATTTCCTGTGTTCCTCTGACTAATCTTAATTACGAAACTGTTCGGGCCGGGTAGCTGACTCCTGCTGGAGTGAAAGGACCAGCGTCCTGCTCTGGCAGCAGTGTGCTGCTTGGCACACGGCTCCAGTGAACTCCAAAGGCTGAAGAAGAGTTTTCCAGTCTTTCTGGCAGAAAAGGCAAGCATCTTGGTACAATGCCTGCCTGCCATGCTAGGCTCTGGTGCTCCTCTGCCCCAGGAGGAACCAAGTGGAGAACTTGGAAGTAAGATTCATCCTCTTAATCTTCCAGGATCGGGCACAGTCTGAAGTGTGTTGAAAATATTGGCACTGGTGATGAAGTCCAATTAAGCTTCTGGAGGAGTCTCTTACAGAATCATTTAACCAAGAGGTGGATTTGAGGAAAATATTGGTTAGATTTTTCAGTGATAACTCGTGACTGAGGCAGGAAACAGATTTAGATATGTGAAACCTTCAAAACAGCCCAAAATAGCCACTTCAGTGATCTCCATGGAAACTCATCCATTCTGTAGCTTTGCGGAGGCCTTATGCAAGAGCTGCTGCCTGGCTTAAAAAAAAAAATAGTAATTTAAAAACCCAAACCCAAACCTGCTAGATCTGAGTTTGGGATGGTCCCAGCCATACAGTGAAGTGTGGCCTGTAGCAGAAGGGGGGCTGTTCCTGGGCCCTTCTGGAGCAGCTCTGCTGGAGAAGAGCTTGATGTGGCTTTCTGGGTTGCTGACTGCAATGTAGGTTGTGGTGGTTACTGCAGGAAGAAGTGGCTTTGCAGGAGGGACGCCTTGGTCTGCGTTCATCTGTTACACTTAAGACTGCAGGATGCTCTCTGTGTGAACTTTGCATGTGCCCTGTGGCTGTAACTTTCGGGCACAGAGCATGCTCTGGATACCAGTCTCTATTTTGGGAACACCTTGAAAAAGAAACAACTTTAAAAAGAAATTGCTCAAATTTTGCTGAGGTTTAGGAGTTCTGGAATGAGGCAGCTGGTTTCTGGATGCTTTTGAGCTGTCGGTAGTATGCATAGCTGGAGCTGTAAGCCTGAGCTCCGCTCAATGCCAGGAGCTCCCTGTTGGGAGCATCTCTGACTCTTTTTTTTTTTTTTTTTTTTCCCCCCAGGTGGGGATAAAATGGGAGCATGCAGGTGGGCCAGGTTTGGTGGCCCTGTGGTGATCAGGCTGCAGATGGGCTGTACGAGTGCCCAGTTGTGAGCGGTGGTTCTGCTTGGCTGAAGGGCGAGGGGAGGCGAATTGGAGCAGAGCAGCATGGCGCTGCCCCTTCTTGCTGCTGTCCAGGTACTTCAGAAACTTTAAACAGGAGGAGAGTTCTCCTTGTGAAAACTCACTACTTTCCAAAAAAAAAAAAAAATAGAGAAAATGTGTAGGAATTTTAGTCCTTGCTCTAAGGCATCCGCAAATTTTTTTGCGTTCTGCAAATGCTAAAACTGGGTGTGGGGTGGGAGCATGCTGACTGCATCTTCCAAGAAGCTAGAACCAAGTGATAAAAAAAGATAATTTTCTTTAGGCTGTCTGAAACACTGACGTCTCTTCTAACAGCTGTTTTTCAGCTAGGGGAAAACTGTTAAAGGATTGAACTGACCTGTTTTTTCGGAAGCACCTGGGCAGGACTGTACTCCAGATCCTTAGATCCAAAGGAGAACCTCTGCAAAAAAATCAGCTGCGGTGACTTCTCTGATCTAAGCTGATCTTAGCTGATCTAAGCCATCTGCTTGAAGCATGAAGTATTACCAGTTTCTTGACTGAGATATGATGTTACAGAATTTTTATAGTTATGCCTGGATTTGCTGCGGGAGATAAAGGCCTTACTCTGATCGCTAGCAAAGACCTTTCTCCCCAGACTAGGGAGTTTCTTTTCTCTGATGTTTAATTAAGCCGGACCCTAGTGCTCAAATCAGTGAGTCTACATGCTAGTGTTGTGGCCCACCTCCATATCGGGGAGTCGGTTGCTTTATGTGGGGGCGGTTCTTCGGGGATTTTGTTGGGTGGTGGGTTTTTTTTTTAAAATATTTTCCTCTGCTGTTTCTCACAACAGATCCAAAGAGCATGCTTTCTTCCCTCTGGCTCTGTTCTTTTCACCTTCACAATTGGCTCTCGCTGTGTGTTTTCATTCATGCGGACAAATTGTTCTGGCACGTACATGATGTGTACATGACCAGGGCATGGCCGGGCACACTCGGCTGCCTTCGCCAAAGGTCCTTGGCTTCGGCTGCCTGTACAGCCACCCTGAGGTTTTTTTGTATGCGAGGGCATCTCTCCTTGCTCTTCCGAGCCTTGCTCAAGTTGCAGTACCTGCCTTGTGTCCCCTTCCCAAGGGGACGTTAAAACTGTCTCCAGTTGGGAGGCAGATGGGTGAGGGTACAGCAATGTGACCTTCATAGCTGGCGTTCAAGGAAGATAGGGAAGACCTGCAAGACAGATTGTGTTATTTTAGCATTCTGTCTCTGTTACAGCCAGGTGACATCGTGGTGGCCCAGAAAGCATGTGGCTGTGGCACTGGGGGCCCTGAAGACTGTCTGGCTTGCAGAGAGGAATGCTACGGTGGGCAGTGCACTTGGAAGGTGGGCCGCGGAGGGTGAACCACGCGGCCGTGGCTGTTGGGCACAAGGTCTATTCCTTTGGCGGATACTGTTCTGGAGAAGACTATGAGACTCTGCGGCAGATTGACGTCCATGTTTTTAATGCAGGTAAATTTGTCCTTGTGCGTGAAGGAGTGACTTGCCTGGCTCAGTTATTGCTTTTCTTGCCCGCTGCTGCTTAACATGTTCCAGTCTGTAACGTGCTGTCTGACTCTAATTTCCAAAATAGTTATCAGTGTAGATGGTAGCTTCTCCCCTTGTGCAGTCCTGTATTTTCGAGCTTCAGGGGCAGGGCACAGAGACGCTGTAGTTCAGCAGACTGCTAGGATAAGGACTTGCTAGAAGTAACCATATAGCCAATGGTTTGTTTTGTCCTTGTTCTCTGTGAACAGCAACTCAGCTAGGTGCAAAGAGGTGATGGTCCCCTATCCAGCTGGCAGCGTGACCATGCTCAGCTACCCCTCGTGTGGAATGGGAAGGGTGGGAGCCAGTGCACTCATTTAAGGCTCCAGGTTTAGACTCCTGAGCTGTGTCCCTGTGGGGGCAGCTGACAACCACTGCCAGCATGATGGAGTCAGCAGGGGCATGTGGCTAGGATAGAGGCCTTTCCATTTTGACAGCGGCTATCACACAGGTTCACGATGTGGCTTAGAAAAGCATCCAGAGCTGGAGCCATTTGTGTAGAGTAGCCAGTACCCTACTCAACTCCATGAGGCTGAGTTGGAGCCGTGACTGTGCTGGGAGAGGTGGTATTTCTTGATGCAGCATTTTTTGAACTGAAGAGATTACTGAGCTGGTCCATGAAGTATTTCCCTGTAATTAAGCAAGTATTTGAAAAACTGCACAGATGCTTGGATGGGTCCAGCTGAACAGAGACAAGAGCAGAGAACCAATGACCAGTTTTGCAGACAGGACAGCATGCTGAATGCTCTCCTAACACACGTGTGGCATGTAGATAAAACTAGTTTGTCTGCAAGGCGCAGTGAATTCACTCCTCTAAATTTGACTCTGGAGAAGACCAGCTTGTGCAGCAGTGGATGAAGGCATTGGCTACGCAGGGCTGCCAAGGAGACCTGTTCGCAGTGTAGAGGGGGGCGTAGCTCAGGATCTTGTGAACAAAGATATCTCTATCCAAAGAGAATGGGCTCTCACATTCAAGACAGTTGAATATTGTAGCTTGTAAGATGTGCCAGTAGAACACTGCTCTTAGGGTGGAAGCATTCCTGCATTGTCTTCCTTTTTTACCACTCCCAAATATTAAAGTGTCATGATGCTGCAGCTGCCACGTGGGAGGTGACACTGGCTTCCCAAGCCCTTGCTCAGTTAGCATTGCCAGGTTCCAGTGCTAAAGCCAAGATGCCAGATTTTGAATGATCTCTTTCAGTCTTCCAAAGAGGAAGAGTGTGTTTTGAGTAGGAAACATCCCATCTAGCTTGACTTTAGCATTGGCTGTGCTTCCTCAGTGCCCTTCCTGCCTCTGGGGTAGGTGCTCACCTTTTAAGACGCCTGACCCTTTCCCTATAGTAGTATTTCAGGGGAACTGCAGACCGTTTTCTGCTGTATTTTTGTGTTACCTCCACGTTGAAAACAAAACCGAAGGCTGTATGTGTGGTAGAGGGAGGCTGGGTGTCGGGGTGCTGTTATGTAGTGGCCATGTAACACTCGCTGTGACTCTTGCACTGTCATTAAACCTTGTAATACCTGTTGACTGCTCTGGCTACTGCTGAACGTGACACACAGGCTGCCAGGAAGGAGAACCTGTAATCACAGGGAGCTCCTACTAGTAACACAAGGTTTGCAGGGAGAACTCAGGTATGGGAGGGGGTAAAGGAGACAGACAGCTGTCTCATCTAAAGCTTAAAAACAAAACAAACCCTGTTCCTACAAAGCTGCTGCGCTGCTTTACTTAAACTGCGCTACTGCAAGTCCAAATGATGCCTTCAGGTGTGCTCCCTTGCACGTTGCTGCAGTGAATTTCTGTGCTGCCCATTCTTCCAGCTTTGAGTCTCTTGAAAAGTGTTACTAGCCTGGAGTAGTGTCTGCATTCATTATCACCTCTGCACTTTCTCCTTTCCCTTTTTGTGTGTTTGTGTGTGCACTGTACCTTCACTCACAGTTTATGATGAGCCAGAGTGGAAACCTCTTCAGTGTAACTGATGCAGAATGGAACCTATTTCTGTCCAGAGTCCTCTGGTCCTCTAGTGCTTCCTCTAGTTTTGCCTGTGACAGGGGCCTGGGGAAAACTGTGCTTCCATATTCCTTAACTACCTACTACTCGGGGTCAGACACAGCTTTGTCTTGCATACTAGATGTGCTTCTGCACTCTGTCATAGAGGGGGAAAAAGCACCGTGCAGGATGGGTTGTGACCTGTGAGCATATGTAGTGGGTTTAGCACTTGACATGGGCTCAAACTTGTGCTTTCAGTATCTCTGCGCTGGATCAAACTGCCTCCAGTGTGGACAAACAGCCGAGACCATGTGAGAGAGGTGCCCTACATGAGGTATGGGCACTCAGCAGTGCTCATAGACGACACTGTCTACATATGGGGCGGTCGCAACGACACTGAGGGAGCCTGCAACGTGCTCTATGCCTTTGATGTCAGTAAGTTCCAGCTTCTCACTTTTCCTTGTCACAATTGCTCTTGATACACCTTCTCTCTCCCCCACTGCACTGCTCCCCAACTTGTTTTCCTGTTCCTCAGTCTCTCTACAAAGTGACAGTCTGGAGGAAATTGTGCAAATGGGGAATTGGTGTTGCTGGCTGTTTCAGCAGGTTTAGGAGGGGAGCAGCATGGGCAGTGGGTCTGAACACTTGACTCTCTGTAAAAGCCTTTGAACAGATTACTGAGCTTGCCTCGTAGTCAAACTGGGTTTAATTTTTCTGTCAGCTTTGTGTGCTCTCTCTGCTAGCAACTACAACTGAAGCATTCACTGTGTGATGTATTATTCCTTAACTGTGGCTGAAGGGTTGCAGAGAGAAGGGGCTAGAACTCTCAAGGACTGTGGTTCCTTTCCAGGGTGGTCCATCCTTCTGAAAGCATGAAGGAGAGTGAAGAATAAAACACAGAAGTAGTTAGGGACAGGATGTCAAAATAAGGGAAGGCATGAGCCAAGTTAGGCAAACCTGAAAGATAAACTCCTTCAGCCTTTTGGTTGGCTTCTCCATAGTGCTGCTGGAACACCTGGGGAGAACGGGCACCATCAGGAACTGGGTGGACATGGGTGTTAGGAAAGGAAGGGAATACATCTGGATTCTGTAGGCAAGTCCATCTAAATACTGAGCAGTAACTGGCTTGCTGGACTTGGAAGGAAACTGCTTGCTCTGGCGCTTGGTCGTGGGTTCCCTTCCTCACCAGGAAATGTCTCACAGCTTGGAGCTGCTCTCTGGGCACAAGGTTTTCCCCTTCTCCCGACAGGTGCAGTTGGGAAGCCACCAGTAAACCTCTGCCTACACAGAGGCCTTGTAATGGGAGCTGCCTGGTCTCCTTGCCAGCTCCAGTGCTTTAGCATTAAGTGAAAATTAATGGACAGGCCAGACTTCAGTCCTGGTCCGAACCCTCTGCAGCTGTCTGTACGTGCTGTGCCTGTCCCCTGCCAATCCTGGAAAGTGAGGCTGGCAGCCGCAGTCCTGTGTCTGTGGTGTAAGTTCCACTGTGGGAGTCATGTCAGGCTGGATAAAGTCCTGGCTGAGTGCAGTTTTGTCCCCTGGAGTGCTGAACAGATCACAAGTTGAGGTCTTTTCCATCTCTAATTTGACGTGTCGTGCTTGGGTGAGCTCTTGCTGCTACCATGTGACTGGGCTTGGAAGCAGCCCCATGAAGGAAAGGAACTTGATAGCCACTGCAGCTTTCTCACTGGAGGCTGCCCAGGGATTCTGTTGACCTTGCAAGACCCTTTGTGTGATTCCAGCTGGAGCCTAGGTGGACAGCTGTGGCTGCAGGCTGAGTTCAGAGAAGTTATCTTTGTGAAGAACGTTGCTTTGGCTCCGATGTTACCACAACCTGAAATGAGCACTGCTCTTGGCAGCTCGCAGCAGTTAGGGAGGGTGGGGGGAATGTCTCCTGCTGCCCTGAGGCTTATCTGTGCCTCTCCAGGCTCTTGGGACAGGTGCCTGTTAGTGCTTGGCAGTGAGCTGCTGGCTTGGCTCCATGTTGCCCTGGCATGGAGAGGAGTTCTGGCTGGATTTAAAGTCCTCCCCTAAATCAAGCCAAGCTCTGGAGTGTGCAGGCTAAGGGGCTGAGTGTGGCTGGTGCGGGCTCACAGGGAGCAGTGTGAAGGGAGCCATGAAGGATGGAGAGTGAGGAAAGCTCCCCTTGAAGAGGGGATGAGAATGTAACAAGAGGAGCAGATAAGATAGGGAGAGCTGCAGAGGTGGGGATGTGCACAGTGGCTCTGTTGACACAGTGAGCTTGTGGTTAAGTGACTTCTGCCTGGATTTGAGAGCTGTCTTTCCTCAGTCAGTTAGTCAGCATCTCCACGGTGTGAGGTCAATTGAGCCGCTCGGCATCACTGCTCCATTTTAACTGAAACTGTAAATGCAGAGTTGGTAAGTGACTCACAAGTAGGCTTTGCAAGAGATTAAATAAAAATAACATTGCTCGAGCAGTGGTGTACACTCACACTTAAAATGTGAGCTGTTTGTCAGGTTGGGCAGAGTCAGTGGCCATGGCCGGGAGCTGAGACCTCTGTCACTGCCCCTCTGGAGGCTCAGGCAGGTGGCCTCGCCTGAAGAAGCCTGCAGCCCCTCTGGAGAAGCAGGTGCTGTGTGTAAAAGACAGAAGGATTTCTGTCTTAGAAATGAAGAACAGTAGTAAAGAGCTATCCCATCCCAACATCTGCTGTGTTTTCTTAGTGTTGCCTTCTGTTTTGTTTCAGACACGCACAAGTGGTTCACGCCAAAGGTGTCTGGAATGGTCCCAGGAGCGAGAGATGGGCACTCAGCTTGTGTCCTGGCGAAGAGCATGTTTATCTTTGGAGGCTATGAACAGCTGGTGAGTAGTCTCTGTAACTGTTATTTGGCTATCCCTTGGGAAAGAGGGTGTTCCTACCCAGGACACTGGTATAGGCAGGATACAGCGTCATATTTGTGTCCATAGTTGCTTTTGGTTTATAACTCTGCAAAGTTATGGCATTAATTACCCAGGTTATGCTCACTGTTTTGTGGAGAAGATGGTTGAGAAAGTAGGCCTAAACAAAAGGTGGATTATTATTTTTTTCTTTCCCAAAAGATATAGATTTGTGGAGGTAAAAATATTTATATTTTTATATATAATTTCTTTTCTGGCTCATTTCTCAGCCAAATTTAGAGAGATAAATACATAACATTTTTAATAAATATATATTGATCTACGTTTATTTTCATTTGTCTGAGAAACGAGCCAGAAAAATCACCTTCCAACATCTTCAGTGTTGCTGTGTGTTTTTTTCCTAATCTGGTGCATGTTCCCTGTATTCTGTGCCTGCTCTCACATCTTGCTGATCCCCCTCCAGCAAACGCTTGCCCTCCTATTAAGAATGCCTTGAGCCAAAGGTCATCCTGCACTAGCTGTCAGTGTGCCTACTGCTCCTTTGAGCAAATCCTTATGCTCTGACCTTAAGAAGTGGGTAAATACCATTTCAGCAGGTCACCAGACTCCAGAAAAGCTGTGCAAAGTCACATCTGTTTATTTGGAACGAAGCTAAGGCTCTGTTACGGAAGTCCCTGGTTATTCCCCCTCTTCTGAGGACAAGAGTATGCCAAATCCATGATCATGATTATGGCTGCAGGGCAGTTCAAATGTGGCTTGTTTTTAACTAAGACCAAACAAGCCTGTAGCTGTCTTGCTGCCATCTCACCTGCCTGGAGGAGCAGGAATCTGTGCTGTTCCTGTGAATGCAGGCTCTTCCAGGCAGCTAGCTGCAGATGAGTTTTGTGGGATCCTCAGAACCCAGAGTGTATTTGCTCCTGGAAGTTTAGCTTCCTGGAAGTAATTTTAGCTTCTGCCTCTCATCAGGTGGCCTTAGCAGAGACAGTCTGACTGTCTCATTAGTGCCCCTGTCTTCTGTCACTGCATGGAGTAGAGGCAGGTTTCTGCTGTGAATGTACATATTGTGTGCAGGACAGCCTGCACGGGAGGAACTGAGCACCAACTAAATGGGAAAGCTGCAGGCAGAGACAGGACACCTTTGAGGAGAAATGGACTTTGCCTCCCTCTTGTTAAGTGATAAGTGTGCTGCCTACCCTGACATTTTGGAGCAAGCACCATGTCTCTTAGGAAGTACTGACTCAAAGGAGAGTAGGTCTGTACAACAGTGTCCTTCCTGGGGTCAAATGTGACCAGGCTTCTCAGCCCCTTGTGACCAGACTGCCCTGCTGTCTTCCAGGCTGACTGCTTTTCAAACGATATCCATAAATTGGACACCACGAACATGATGTGGACCTTAATCTCCGCCAAGGTCAGTGTTTGCTTTTCCCTCTGGTTTATGGAGGAAGTCTCGTGTCTGCTATTCTCTGCTGCCTACACTTGTCTCACAGCTGCTGTCTGGTGTGGCTGAGATTGGCAGGAGGAGAAGCTCTCCAGGAGAAGACAGCCACCCCAGCTTCCCCATCAAGATGTCATCTCCCTGGGTAACCTGCATTCTTTCTCTTGTTCTGTTTTACTCTGTCCCTGCAGGGTACACCAGCCCGCTGGAGAGACTTCCACTCAGCTACCATCATTGGAACAAAGATGTACGTGTTTGGTGGCAGAGCTGATCGTTTTGGGCCGTTTCACTCCAACAATGAGATCTACTGTAACCGCATTAAAGTATTTGATACAGAAACAAACTCCTGGCTGGACTCCCCTCCAACTCCAGTGCTCCCTGAAGGCCGGCGGAGCCATTCAGCATGTGAGTGTGGGTCTGCTGAGAGAGGAGGACAGTGGAAGGAAAATCCTGGCTGCCTCGGAAGGGGTGTCTGCTCCGCTTGGTGGAGATGTGTGTTAGCAAAGGGTGCGCAGAGCCTGGCTTCTGTGGAAAGCCACGGCCCACTGAAAAGCCTTGCGTGTAACCCTGCACATGAAGGTGATGTACGCGAAGGTGGATAACCAGCACAGCTTTGCTTTGTGTTTGATGTTGGGACAGGGACCTGGGCTCTTACCTTGGGTGGCACACTGATGTCTATGCTTACTCCCCACAGTCAGCTACAATGGGGAGCTGTATGTATTTGGTGGCTACAACGCACGCCTGAACAGACACTTCCACGACCTCTGGAAATTCAATCCAGGTATTTATACTTTTAACTTCTTGCAGTGATAGTGCTCAAGGCTCTCAAGTGTGTGAGTGCTCAGGTGAGCATATTCTCCAAGGGCTAGGAGCCTGCTTGGGAGTAAATGGCTCTCCTGATAGCATTGACAGGAACTTGCTGCTGTGCTTGGGGACCTCTGTTCCTCCTCAGACTGTCTCCAAATCTCAGTTAGAAAGTGGAAAAGGAAGTACTGCTGAAAGACACAGCTAATCAAATGGGCAGTTGGCAAAACTTTGTCTTGTTCTTAAATATGCAAAAGTGTTGGCAGCAAAGAAGATGTGGGGAAGCAATGGGATTAGGGGAGCCAGAGAGTGTAACTGGGGAAACCACTCAGCTCAAGCTATAGGATCACCATACCACGCTCTCTTGGCACCAGATCAAACTGTGCAGCAGAAGGGGTGGTTCTTCAGCTGGTACCCTGAATATCAGTCAACTGTGAGCTGGTTTGGGGTCCTCAGGCACTTTTTGCAGTCCATTAGACTGATTTTGTTTTCTAATTGCTTTGTGCAGTAAAGTTACCTGAGAGCAGCTGACTTGCTGCTCCCCAAGCTGATCTGTGAGCTAGTGTGAGAGGTCCCGACGGTTTCAGTGCTGTGCATTAGTGATTAATCACTGCCCAGCACCCCGGCCACAGAGAGCAGCAAGGATGAAGGCTGCTGCTGTCTTCTCCGCCTGGTTCGATTCCGCACGCTCCCACCAGCAGGCTGTCCCAGCAGTCTCCACTCTGCAAGGATGCTCTGCACTCACGGTGGCTGCCAGCAGATGGAGGCGGTGCCCGGCTCTCCCTCCAGATCTGGACCGCAGCTGGGGACAGGAGGCTGTCTGCCCCTGGAGCTCTGCCCTTTGCAGGTCCCTGACACGTCCGACTTGCTGCCGTGTCAGCCCATGGGTGCTGGTGCTTGAGCTTTGCAAGCGAAGGGTCTCGACCTGCAACTCCCGTCTCAGCAGGCAGAGCTCCAGGGCTGTGCCTGGCATCTAAGTGACACTTCAGTAACAACCTCATAGAAGGGTCGACAGCGAGGGTGGATGTTGGCTTTAAATCCATTACCTGCTTGTATCTGGGTCTTGGCCAGGCTCCTGTGACAAGCTGGTGCACTCTTTTCCACCTCTTAGTTTCTCTTTCTTGGAGGAAGATTGAGCCCAAGGGGAAAGGCCCATGTCCTCGACGCCGGCAGTGCTGCTGCAGAGTGGGAGACAAAATCATTCTCTTTGGAGGCACCAGGTGAGTTGTGTGGGGTGGCTCTGTGAGGGGGTTTGCCATTCCCTTCAGCACAGCATCCCTCCGTGCTCTGCCCCTTGCTGTAGCCAGAGGCACTTCAGAGGCACATGGCAACTGTCTGCCTACCTTACAAGTGTAAGAAATCATGTGGATCAGGGCTCCTCTAGAAAAAGGCCAAGGGAGGGATTGAAGATGTCATATAAGCTTGTAAAGCGCCTGGTGACAAGCCCTCTTGTGCAAGTAGAGGCAGAAATGTAACAGGAGGGGTTGGGCAGTGGTCAAGCTTTCTGTGAAAGAGGTGGTGGGGAGCAAGGAGGAGATCCTGCCATCAGGACAAGTATCCTAGTCTGCTGTGCTATAGCAGACCTCAGGCTGAGCTACCCGCCCCTACATGCTGCTCTGCTTCTCCCACCAGAGTTTGTTTCTGTCGTGGGGAAGTATGGTGTCTGTCGAGCTGCAGTGGGATGTCAGCTCAGCTGGGAGCTGTTTGAGGAGCCCATACGCACAACAAGGCGATGTTCTCTTCTGTGCCAGTGTTCCTTAGCAAAGTTTCCATTCACAAAAGGGACCTGGTGTTAAGGATTTAGCTGTCAAACACTGGAAGTGATACTGTCAGGGTGCAGGGTGGCTGGATGTGGCCAAGAGCCTTAACAGCTGCTGAAAGGAAGGAAGTGGCCCATCACCGGGGCATGCTCTGTGCTGTCTGGAATGACAAATTGCAGCTCTGGCGCACAGGCCTATTTGCCATCTACCTTGCAGAGACATCTGAAGTACTTGCAGCCCTCCACGTGGTTTGAAAAGCTTTAAGGCTTTCTCTGGGAGCCTGGCAGTGGCTTTTTGGGAATTCTTCTGAAGACAGATGGGGCAGAGGACAAGGCAGGGCAGGTTCTGCTGATGGACTCACCGTACCAGCGTGTGATGAAATGAAGGGCCTTCAGGCCCCAGGAGTGTGTGTGCTTAATTGTAGGGTGCCTGTGTGAGTGTGGGGGAGCGCTTAGTGCAGGGGAGGTGTGCAGAGGTGCTGAGTTTCTCCAGTCTCCTTAACAGTACTGGGTGCTGTTCTGGATGGCAGAAAGCTTGGTAGGGCGTGATGGCAGTTTGGGATGCTCTCAGATGCTGCGGTGTGGATTTGTGTTACAGCAGCAGCTGAGCCCTGATGTTAAACCTGGGCGCTCCTAGGAAATGCCAGCAGACCACAACAAATAGTGACACCAGCTTTTTGGAGTTTGGTCTGCCTCTGCCAGGCAATGGCTTGCCTTCTGCATGGAACAACTTCAGTACTCGGCTTGTTCCTTAATCCAGGCTCAACCCCAGTGCAGGCCAGTTCATCAGCACCAGTGTGGGATAGGAAGAGCTGCTGGCAGCCAGGAATGCAGCCTGCTTGGACTGCCGGGAGGGTCCTGCAGGCTGGGGAGGGGGGAGATGGGGATGGGGACTGTGTTTGCTTCCTGTAACAGTTATCAGGTGTATTCTGGAGCTGCCTGGCGAGATAAGAAATTTTCCAGGAAGTCGTTGTAATGGAGAACTCCCTGTGGCCTGCCTCCTGACCTGTGCTCCCTGCCCGGGAAGGGGGAGGAGGAGCTCACAAGGCGGGGTATCCGGCAGGGCTTCTTGGAGGATGAGCCGGCAGGCTCAGCTTTCCAGGCAGCGGCACTGGGGGACGGGCAAGCAAAACTCCTTTGTGTCCTGCCTTCCCTTACAGGATTCACATAACACTGTAGACTGTTCACTTCTGCAGGGTGTCTGCTCCTGTGGCATCCAAATTCATGTTTCTTTTGTAGTCCTGCCCAGAGCCTCGTCTTTTTGCCCCAGCTCTGGTCTCTCACTGTGACCAGCAGCAATCCTGTCACTTGTGTCCCATTGCAGTGACGAGGAAGTCCTGCAGCAGTAAGCTCAGTGTTCCTGGTAGCTGTGTCACAGTTGTGGCCCTGGTCCGGTCTCCCCAGCATGCAGAGACCATCCGCAAGGGAGAATGAGGGGGAGAGGGAATGCTATAAAACAGAGTTTAGCTGAACAGATGCTGATCCAGGTTTGGCTTGAGGCTGTGTCTTCCCTGACAGCTTAGGAATGCCTGGCTCTGGTGAGGGAGCAGGGGCTCTCTCTGGGCGCTTGGTGCGGGGCCCGAGAGCATTTGCCAACGTGCCCATTTGCTGTGCGGCTGGAACAAGCCGTTTTGCTGGGCTCTGGCTGGCAAAGAGGTGCCCTACAGCCCACTGTCTGCAAGTTGCAGCTCTCCTGGTCTTGAACTCCAGGCTTTCCCTAAGTGCTTGCGGTTTGGTGATTAAAACCACAGACGTGGTGCCTGCTGGCTTTCCTTTGAAAGATAAGGGATGGTCTAGGGTTTCCTGTGACGTGGATGTAAGATTAGATTGTGGTGTGGTGAACGCACGGCGTGGAATTAAAGGGGCTCTTGCCTGTATCCGGGCAGATGGGACCCATCAGCAATAGCATTTCTCTGCCAGCGGTGAGCTGTGCCCTGCAGTTTGTGCTGGGGTTATGGGAACAGGGGGGCGGGGGGTAGGTACTGTCTCATGTTGCATGAGATGTGAAGCTTAGCGGGTCATAGGTGAGGAAGCAAGTGACACTGCGGTGAGAAGTCACTGCATGAGGTCTCAGCTAAGCAGTGAGGACACACTAAATTGCCTTGTCACAAAGCAAAGCGGGACTTAAACCACCTTTTCTTTCTTTCGAATTCTTCAAATGACTGTTAGCCACAGGAGTGCTTTCCCCTGGTCCAAGCACTACCGCCCCAGCACAGGCTGGTCTGTCTGTGCTAGGGGATGCAGTGACCAGTTCCTCAGGTGCTTTGCCTGTTCCATTAAGACTGCAGAGGCAGGAAACCATAGGTGAGGCTCTCTGTTCCCTAGAAATGTCTGAAGTTGTAGCTCCTCACTAGCATTTCAGGGCCAACATCGGATGAGAGGATCAGCAAAATGGGATTAGTTTAAAATGACTGCTGCGCTGATTGGTGCCTAACACATGCTCAGTTACAGTCTTCTGAGGTGCCATCCCCATTTTGGAACAACCGGAGAGCTGTGGCTGGAGCCCACAGCGATTCCTGAGTCAGACTGAGAAATGTCTGTGCTTGCCCTGGCATGCAGATGTTTCCTAGCTGCTTCCTCTACACTTCTCTTACAACATCTCAATGACCGTGCTGAAATAATTGCAGTAGAGCTTAGTCATGTGAGAACTGGAGCATGTAGCTAGGCAAAATCTATTTCAAACCTTGTGCTGTTGTGCTTGGCGCACAAATTCAGCTTATGCAGCAGAACGTAAAAGCAGTCCAGCTGCTGGCCTAGGCAGAGGATGCAAGGTAGGAAAATAGGATGTTTTCCTGGCTGCATGTTGCTAACCTGTGGGCTTTTGCTGGAAAGATTGTGCTAATGCAGGAGGTACGTATGGCTATTGTGGACAAAGATGGAAAGAGCTGCCATTAAGCCCAATGAAGACCTCAGCATCTCCTTCAGGTGCTTATTCTCTGCTGTTGCCTTTGCCGCTCTGTAGAAAAAGTTGAACTTCTGCAAAGCACTTTCCATATTTCCTCAAAGAAGCCAGTTTTGTTTATCATAGTCTGGCCCACTGCAGTGCTGGGGTGGTGTGGTACGGTGCGTGCTGCCTCTGTCCCTGGCAGCATCAGTGCTGCTGAGAGCTTGCAGACAGGAGAATCTAG
The DNA here is from genome assembly GCA_035590275.1 of Ibycter americanus. Taxonomy (NCBI): domain Eukaryota; kingdom Metazoa; phylum Chordata; class Aves; order Falconiformes; family Falconidae; genus Ibycter; species Ibycter americanus. The sequence continues at coordinate 34,156,653 of JAVJGI010000035.1, forward strand.
CTCACACGTTTCCATGGCATGACTCACACATAACATATGGCTTGTGGCAGTCTACAGATGTTTCATGCAGCTCTGGGAAGCTAGAGCTGGGGTGGGCAGGGAGAGCACAGAAGCGTTGCCTGTAGCATATGGCTCTTTTTGTTGCTTCTCCAGGTTGCAGAAAACTTGGCCACTAGCTACTTGCTGAGTATGCCACCATCTCTGGAGATGGGTCATGGTTCCCATGATCTGCAGCCCTGCAGCACAACTAGAAGGCCTTGCAAAAAGTCCTCTTGGGTCTCCAGCTTCTCACCTGCCTCACTTGGGGACACCAGCACGGCTTTTTGGACTTTGTACTGTGCCATTGTGTGGTGTCTGATTCTTCCTAGATCACATGCCTGTCCCGTGTCATGTTCTTCCAAATCCTCTTACTTCCCATTGCATGCCTTCCCTTGGCCATGAGGTGAAGCTGGCCTGAAGTCTGTAAAAAGACATGGTGCGGGCCGTGTCCTGCTGCCCCAGGCAGTGTTTTGGGCCAGGTAGGGATGGGTTGACCCCTGCCTGCCCAGGCAGTTAGATCTGTATGTTTTTCCTAATGTGTTACTAGGGCAGCCTTCCATGATACAGCATCGCTTGAAGCTGGTTAGTCCCAACAGTGTGTGGGGTTCTCTAGGTGATTCCAGTCTGTCTGGCCCTGCCTGCTGTGGAGCAGCCCATGGGACCTGTTTTACACACAAGAGCAGGACAGACACTTGTGCGAGCGCGCCTGCCTGACTTCAGGAGCTGCTGTAACAGCCCTTCTGCAGCCTGCTCAGTCATTCTCAGCCTCGTCCCGGGGCTCAGCTTTGCCCCTCTGAATGGAGCTCTTTGGAGGGTCAGATCCACTGAGATCGCTGAGCACGCAGCACACTGAAGCAGGCCTCAGCCCTGAGGGTGGGTGCCACAGCTCTGCGGGAGGCCACAGTTGCCCAGTTGTTGGAGAGCAGTTTGGGAGGTGCCTGGGGAGAGAGAAGTATGACACCAGCCAGAGGTTGGTCAACGTACAAGAGGGTAAAAGGGGTGTTCCCAGCAGAGTGGGACCTGTGTTTGGAAGTGCAGCAGTGTAAGAGAGGCAGGTGATGTGGCGGGGAGACTTGCAGCTGGAGTCACTGTGGTTGGGCATGAGGAAGCAGCAGCCTCCCCCATTCTGTGCTGTGGCTTGCAGAGGAGATGGTGTGTGTTTCTGCCTGCTGGCTCTGTGCAGCTCTGCCTGCTCTGCAGGGAGCTGGGACAGTGATGGCTTTGGGTTCTGCTGGGGGAAGCAGAGGCACAGGAGGGATCAGAGGGCCCCTGCATTGGGCAAGCAGGCCAGGAACAATCCTGGACTTGCTCTGCCCTTGGGGAGCCCAAGGGACTGTAACTGGTGTACAGCGTTTTGGCACAGGACTGACACGCTTTGTTGGCTTCTGCAGCCCGTCTCCAGAGGAGGGAATGGGTGATGAATTCGACCTGATGGATCACTCGGATCTCTACATCCTTGACTTCAGTACGTGAGCACTCCCTGCCCAGCTTGTGCCTCTCACCACAAGGTGCCCTGTGAGCAGGCCATGCTGTGAAGCACCATACCATGTCCTGCACAGCTCCAGGTGCCTGCCTTAGAGCCAGGCAGCTGCCTCTGGCTGGTGTACGTGGCTTAAGGCAGACCAGCCAGAGATACAGCTGTGCTTGAAGGCCTGAGCTGGGCTCATGGCTCTTCATGCGCTCCTTCACACGTACTTCTTGTGGGAGCACAGAAAACTGCTCCAGCCTTGCCCCACAGAGGGATGGCCAGGCTGGTCCACCCTGTTTCCTGTGGCGCTGATTGCATTGATGCCTGGACACCCCCTAAGTGTCCAGACGAGGACTGCTGTGGCTAACTGCCCTCTTTCCACAGGCCCCAGTCTAAAGACGCTGTGTAAGCTAGCAGTGATTCAGTACAGCCTGGACCAGTCCTGCCTTCCCCATGACATCAGGTACTGCGTGCCTTGCTGAGACGTCACCCCATGGGCGCTGCCTGTCCTTGGGGTGCTCCAGCCCTGGCTGAGGGCTGCCTGGTGCCCTCCTCGGCACTGTGTGGCTTTGGGGCAGGCTGGGCTGGAGACCACAGCCGCAGCAGATGCGCGGTGGAGCTGCTCCAGCCCTGGGCACTGTGTTTGTGCTTTATCTCAGTCTATCCCGTTGGTGTGTTACAGATGGGAGCTCTCGGCCATGACAACAAACAGCACCATCAGCCGCCCCATTGTTTCCTCCCAGGGCTGACACTGGCGCATCCCTCTGCCACCCTGTCCTCACCCCTCCACACACCGACCTCTTGCTCCACTGCCTGCATGAGTTTTTAGCCCTTTCAAGCAAGGAACATGTGAGCTCAGTTCGTCTCGCCCTAGCCAGGCCTCCCTCTGCCCTTGTCACGCTTTGGGCAGCATGAGCGTGCAGGCAGAGCTGGCCACCGGGAAAGAAATCGGCTCGCCCCAGCAGCACAGCTGTGAGCCCTGCTCCTCACTGATGGCTCCAGCATCTCCTGCCTTCCTTCCCCTTGCCTGTGGAGCTGCAGCTGTGCTGGACAAGTCCCCGGACACTTTCCAAGGGCCTGAATCGACTACCACCAGCCATGGCCCTGGGGTTGGCCTCAGGCTATGAACTGTTCCTGTGTGGCCTCAAGGGAGCAGGGACCTCCACGCCTGCACCCACCAGCGCTGAGCAGCTTCCTGGCACCGGATAGCAGGTCCCAGCCCCAAACTGAGCCTGATGTAGGGACCTGGGCCCAGCTGGACTCTCTGCCCAGCTCCCATTGTAAACAGCAGCTGGGGGGAGTTTTATAAATGGTGAGGCAGATGTGATTTGTGCTGCTCTGTGTGTCCTAGCAGGTGAACTGGGAGGAGAGAAGGTGTGGGAGGGAAGAGACTGAACCACAGTGCTCTTCCCCCACAGCTGCAGGCCACCAGTGGCTTTGTGGCAGCTGTGGGCTGTGGCTGGTGTGAGCCACAGGCCTGGCTGGGGTGGGAGAAGGGGAGTGGGTCCCCCACAGCAGCACAGCCCTGCTGTGCCTGCCTCCTGCCCAGGGCTGTGCTGCCCTCCGAGAGGGCAGGGAGGAACTCGGTGCATGTGTCCTGGGCTGCGCTGCATCGGGAAGGCGAGTGCCCCACAGCTCCGGGCCCCAGGGAGGGAGGCGGAGGGATGTCTGGGGCAGCCTTCCCGGGCGGCACAGAAGGCTGTGCCCGAGCCCCTTCCCATGGAGGTGAGGTGTCTGATGTAAAGAGGAGCTCTGGCAGCAACTGTAACGGAGCAAACACGGGTGAAGCTAGGGAAGCGCTCAGGTTGTTCCCTGGGATGTAAAGTCACGCGGCAGCCAAGATGTAGTGGTGGCTACGTGCTGGGAACAGGTGGCAGAGCGCCCAGGCCGTGTCTGCTGGCATGTTACGCAGGAGTGTTGATCTGCTCTGCAGAGGGGTCTGGGCAGGCCGGGCCGAGGGGCCGAGGCCACTGTACGGGGTTCAGCAAGGCTTAGTGCTGGGTCCTGTGCTTGGGTCACAACAATCCCACGCAGCGCTACGGGCTTGGGGAAGAGCAGCTGGGGAGCTGCCCGGTGGGAAAGGGCCTGGGGGAGCTGGCTGATGGCCGGCTGAGCATGAGCCCCCCGTGTGCCCAGGTGGCCAAGGGGGCCAACAGCATCCTGGCTTGTGTCAGAAACAGTGTGGCCAGCAGGACCAGGGCAGTGACTGTCCCCCTGTGCTGGGCACTGGTGAGGCCACACCTCGGATCCTGGGTTCAGGTTTGGGCCCCTCACTCCAAGAGGGACGTAGAGGTGCTGGAGCTTTTCCAGAGACGGGCAGCGGGTCTGGGAAAGGGGCTGGAGCACAAGGCTGGTGAGGGGCGGCTGTGGGAGCTGGGGGTGTTTAGCCTGGAAGACACTTGAGGGACAAGGTTGTAGCAAGGTGGGGGTCGGTTTCTTCTCCCAAAAACAAGCAACAAGACAAGAGGAAATGGCCTCAGGTTGCACCAGGGGAGGTTTAGATTGGGTATTAGGAAAAATTTCTTCACAGAAAGGGTGGCCAAGCACTGGAACAGGCTGCCCAGGGACATGGTGGAATCACCATCCCTGGAGGTGTTCAAAAAAACGTGTAGATGTGGTGCTTAGGGACATGGTTTAGTGGTGGGCTTGGCAGCACTGGGTTAGCAGTTGGACTTGATCTTAAAGGTCTTCTTCAACCTAAATGATTCTGTGTAGCCAGGGTCAAGTGCTGCTGCTCCTCAAGCAATACAAGGTTGCAGAGGTGCCTGGGCTGCTCAGCCTGTGGGAGGTGGTCGATGCAGGTGCAATGGAGCAGTGAAAACCCTATGGCAAGAGAACAGAAGGCACCACGATTGTGACAAGAGCTTATTCTTCATGTACTGGCAGCACCTCGCTGTGGTGGGTGATGAGCATCAATGGCAGGGCTGGGGCCTGATGGGAGCCAGGGCGTGCTGACAACACGTGTGGCTCAGGGAGAGCACCCCTGGGCTCCCCCTTTTATCTGCGAGGGCTGGGTGGGCATCTCCCATGCCTTGCCCAGCAGCTCCAGCTCCCCTGCTCAACCAGCTGCCTTGGCCACAGACTCTCTCTCAAGCTGTGCCATCAAATGGTGGTGGTTTTTTGCCACAGCGTGCCCTTCCCCAGCACTGAAGCACCAAACTCATGCTCCTTGTAGGGTGCCAGGCACCGGGGAACACGCACAGATTACCCCGGCTCACTGTGCTGGGCAGTGTGGCACTGAGCGCAGAGGCTCCCCAAGGTGCTCCAGGCTCTGCCCAGGAATGGCCGTCACTGGGGCTTCCCTGGGGGGGGAGAATCACGGTCTCTGGGATGTTGAGTGGAGACAACAGGCCCTAGAAAGGCTCAGCGCCCCATGCCAGCTGCCTCTAGGAAAGCAAACCTTTGGTGGGGAGCCAGCTTCTCTAGGAAGAAAAGAAGGGGCTCACCAGGGAGAGGGTCACAGGCACCCTCCTCCCCTTCGAGGGTTCCCTCCAATTCAGGGGCTCTGTGGCCCTGACCTCCCTCTGCCAGGACCCTGCCGCAGAGCCAGGGATGGGACGCTGCTCACCACCTTGGTCCAGGTGTCTCCGGTGCATTTTCTTGGCGCATCAGCTCCCTTTCCCAGCACCCAGCTCAGTCATCAGTGATGCTAGTGAGCAGCTGCTGGGGGGGGTGGACTAGCCACGGGCCTTCAGCCTGTCGTGGGCCTTCTGCTGGGCTGGCAACAACTGCGGGCCAAGAGCTGGGCGGATGTGTGCCCCACGGGAGGATCCCTGCTACCTTCATCATCACCCCCTCCTGAGCAGCCAGGTTTGCTTTAAAGACTCTGGCTTCCTTTTATTGCTTCCCCTCTCAGATTGCAGCCGGCTGCAAGGGCTATTTTTAGCAGCCTGCCTTCTAAAAATAGCCACGAGCTGTTTGGAGTTGCGTCACCAGAGGTAGCTCTCTCCATCAGCAGCTTGGCCCCTGCACCCCAGGAGGGTACAAAAGGAGGCCTGGAGCAGCGGGGTCAGCAGGTTCAGACACAGCCAGAGGCGAAGACCGCAGCGGTGCACTGCCAGCTTCAGGCATCCCAGTGCTGGCAGCATGACCATCTTCTGCAGCCACTGCCACAGGCCGCTGCAGGCAGAGATGAGCTGCCTGCCCAGGAGGGGCAAGCAGGGGCCCGGTGCCTCGAAGCCTTTCAGGTGAGCTCCCTCCCGCCTCCCGTCCGCAGGGCTGCGATGTCCCCCTAGCTGGGGGGAGCCCCAGGCCAGCTCGCCCAGTGCCCGACGGCCCTTGCAGGGGATTGGCACCAGCCTGGGACAGCGGGGCTGCCAGCTGGCACTTAGGCAAGTGTGGGAGCTCGGAGGGGCAGAGGGGTTTGGGGGGTTGAAGAGCCAAGGTAGATGCAATAGGCTGGGGCTCACGTTCCGGCGCTGGATGCAGCTTCCATCCTTGCGGGGTTTGGTGGGCAGGTTGCGTCACTTGGGCTCCCCCCAAAGGACAGGTCATCGTCCAGCCTGGCCCCCAGCAAGAGGGGCACCAGCCACAGCAGCAGCGTGTCCCCCTGGGCAGCGGTGAGCACCTCTGCCTGCCCCTGCTGCAGCAAAACAGCCTCCAAAGGTTTGCTCTCCTAGAGGCAGCTGGCATGGGCACCGAGCCTCTTTAGGGGAGCATCTCCGCTTCACGTCACCGAGCTTGGAACTCTCCCCATAGCGGCGGGTGGGGAATGCCATCCCTCTTCCTCCCTGGACGTGTCTCCCCAGCCAGCTGGCTTTGCAGGTCAACCAAGAGTGCCTCCAAGGCTCGCCGGGACCAGATCAACGCGGAGCTGCAGGCACTGCGCTCCCTGCTGCCCATCTCAGCACAGGAGAAGGAACGGCTCTCCTACCTCCACACCATGGCCCTAGTGTGCCTCTGGCTGCGGGGGGCTCAGCTGTTCACTCCAGGTACCCATGGCACTGCTGTACCCCAGACTAGCCTGGCTCTGCGTGGGGCACTGCCCCTGCCCTGCCAAGACAGTGCTTCATCCTGTGCTCCCCCTGCAGACTCAGCTCCCCCCGTGGGACCAGCCCTTGGTGCGGAGCTGCTCTCCCTGCTGCCGGGCTTTCTGCTTGTGCTCTTGGCCAATGGCAAGCTGGCCTACGTCTCAGAGAACGTGGATCAGATCTTGGGCCTCTCCGTGGTAAGGGCTGCCCACCGGGCATCTGCAGTCACTGTCTCCGTACCTGTCCTGGTGCCTTCCCTGCATGCACGGCGTGCTGCCCTGCGGCTCCAGCGGGCTGTGTGCTCGCGGTGCCAGCACACCGCCCCCCGGGGCCCGCAACAGCAGCCCCCTCTTCATCAGGTGGAGCTGCTCGCCCAGGGGGACATGGTCTTCGACATCCTGGATGGGCGAGTGCACGAGGAGGTGCGCAAGAAGCTCTTCCTTGCCCAGGGGGAGCCTGGCAGGGGTAAGGGAAGCCTTGGCTGGCATCTCACCGATGCTGCCACCCTGCTCTGGCCCTTCGTGGCTGCAGTTGGAAAGCCAGGGGAGCGAGGGAGCCCTGATCCGTTCCAGCCGGTTTGTCTCCCTACAGAAGTCACGTTTGTCAGTGAGATGCGCACATCCAAGGCCTTCCAGCTGCAGCACGGGGGGAATCGGGCAGTAGCAGTGTGTGGGCGCTTCGTGGCTCTGCACTGGCCGGCCTCCCCCTCCAGCACAGCCTTCCTGGCCCTCTGCACGCCGGTTGCACGGTTGCCTGCAGATGGCAATGCCAGTTCCCAGGATGACCTATTCCAGAGCACGCACATCCTAGACATGACATTTACTGATGTCACGGAGAGGTGAGGGTGCCTGCTTGTGCCTGCTGTGTGGGGTGCAGGCTGGACCCTGCGCGAGCAGCAAGGCTCTTCCCAGACACTTCCCAAGCCTTTTCCCTCCCTCGTTTGCAATGTCCCTGCTGTTTTGCACACTCCTCCATCACGCAACAGCTGCTCCTTGCTGACAGGGTGCTGCCCCTGCAGAGCGCTCAGTCGCCCACTCCCTTTGTCTCCCTCAGTGTCACCTACCACCTCGGCTACCACAGGGAAGAACTGATGGGGCAGTCGTGGTACAGCCTCCTGCACCCTGAGGACGTTGACCTCGCAGCTGCCCAGCACAGGGCCGTGGGTGAGTGTCAGGCCTGGGGACATGCATGTTTTCCTCTGCTTACATGGTCTGGCTACACCTGAAACCTGGCTGTCCATGACAGCAGAAACAAAGTGAATTTAGTCCTGCCCCGTGTGGCTCCCTGCTCCAACAAGGACCCAGCAGAGAGTTGGGTGCGCAGCCCATGTACTGTCTGTAAGGCCACGGGGAGCCTCCGAGCTGGGGCACGTGTGCCACACAGCGCAAAGAGGCGGCAGAAGCCCCCCGAGCCGCAGCTCTTTGAGAGGGCAGGGCTGCCACCGACCTGACTGCGCTCCCCGTGGCCTGCGTGTGGCCGGGGCCGGAGCAGGCTGCCTGCAGCCCCCGGGGCAGGCGGGGTCCGTGCCCTGCCGCAGGCTAACGCAGCCACTTG
>JAVJGI010000035.1:34166219-34178348 GCA_035590275.1 Ibycter americanus
GGGGGCCTCGGCGGGCCGGGGCCTGGTGCGTGGCAGCGGCGCGGCGGTGGGCCTTGGGCCTGGGGTCCTCCGGCCGGTGTTCTCATCCGCAGTAGTGCACGCGCTGTGGTTTCTTTGTCTTAAAATTATAAAGGCGACAATTAAAACCTTATGGGAAATACGCCGAAGGCCCTTGAAGCGAATTGAGAGGGAACGGACACCGGTGTTAAAAATGCGCGGCACAGGCGTGGGGAGCTACTGGCTGACTGCGAGAGGAGTCTCCGTGCTGCGTCTGCGTGGGGCTGTGGGGGGTGCATCTCCTCTGGAGGTGGTCTTTCAGGAAGGGGATTCCAGCGGTGGGTGGAGTGCCTTCCCATCTGCAGGCATTTTGTTCTCCTCTCTTAATGGTGAGCTTTAGCGAGGCTCTGAGGGAATGCTGCTGACAGTTACCCCTTACTTCCCACAGCGGGATGTGAATGGGAGCGGCGATTTTGCTTTTACCAACTGTCTGGGCCCTCTGTAATCTCGTTTCTGAAACAGAAATATTACATTAAGAGTCCAGCACTAAGTTTGTCTCAGTGGGGGATGACTGGGCAAACACAAGCCATTGCTTCAGCCGTCTGTTTTTGCATGCTGGACACACTTTGATGTGCTCAGCAGTTTGTATAGTTCTCAACAGGTTCAGCTGAGAAAGGCATTAAGGGGTCTGTGGGAGGAGGGGAAACACGGGGAGGTTGTGCTGGCGAGCAGGGAATGCCATGTTATCAACAGGTAACAGTAGCTTAGCAAGAGGTGGAAAGAAGAAGAAACAATCCACAAAATAATGGAGGAAGGAAAAAAAATGGCAGCAGGGAAGATGAAATGGACTATAGAGACAGCACAGAATAGGTAAATTGTGTTCTAGAGGAGAAAAGGAATTTAAAAATCCCTGGGAAACTGGTGTCAAGAAAGAATGCAAGGAACAAGGAAAGTAAGCTAATCCTGTCTTTTACTAGGTATTTTGATGGAGAACCCAGCAGCACAGGTTTTAAGGATCATGAACTCTCTTTGTGCAGGGGCTGTGGAGAGGTCCAGCCACTTTGGAGCAGGAAGCCAGCAACCTTTTCACACACGCAGTTCCCAAATCTGCTGCCCAGCAGCGCATGCCTGCTGGAACTATTCACTTCTACCCCCAAACAGGCTGCTTTAAAAAAAAAAAAAATTATTCTGATGTCAAATGATGTTTTTATCAATGCGAGTGGCTAATTCAGTCTCCTACAAATAGTAGGATGTATTTCATGAACTGATACTACTGTGTGGAAAGCACTTTCCACATCAGGTGTTGGGTAGTCGAGTCTGGTCTGGTCTCCCATACAAGTATTGAAATATTCCGTCAGTGGAAGCTCTGCATGCCTTTGCTTTGTCTGGTTTATACCAGATCTCTTCTAATCCTTTGCTAAATGTTGCATCTTTTTATATGGTGTCTTTATCTCATTTTCATTCACATCTTGTAAGCCTTTGCTATTTTAACAGTATTGTTTTAGAACTGTGGCCAAATGGAGTATTGTAGTGCAAGTGAGTGTCTTGTCTGTCTGCATGAAATGTTAGAGTAGCTTCCACATCATTCTTCCTTTTGTTTCATGCTTCCTTTACCTTTCTGATAGTCCTTGTTTAGAGTCTTTCGTTTGTCTATCTTGTGGTGCTTTGAGTATCCCGTGACGCTCAAATATTGCCCTGTATAGTGACTAATTACTCTGTACCCTAGTGACTTGTATAATTAGTACAGATTTTTCCTACAGCACAGCAGTCTAAAACTATCTGCGCTGGATTTGAACAGCATGGTGGCAGATGCTCTTGTCTAAGTCCTAGAATTTATTTGCTTTCTTAAGTCACTGTGAACCCCAACAGTGTGATTACTTGGCACCCAGCTCTTACCTGAATGTGGGCACAGTTCTTTGGTCTGAAGGTGATTTTACATCCTGGGCAGGCAGGCAATGAATGATGGTACAAGAGTGAGGTGGGGAAGGATGGAGAACCTGAAGGAGATCAGAAAGGGTGACAGTGCTGTCATCCATAAGAAAGTAGGGGCAAGGGTGTTTGTGGGAGCCCAAGCAAGAGAGGATACCAAACTGCAGCAAGACAAGGGAAAGGGTGTTTCGGGGAAGCAGTGTAATGAAATAGTGCTGTATTTGCATTTCCTTTGTCCCTCTTACCGTGAACTGGATATACAGTGTTCCTTTAACTCTCCTCAGAGGACTAACAAGTATTGACAGAGCAAGAGTTCCTGGACGTTCAGAACAAGCAAAAAGAAAATGTTTCTTGAGAGAGTGCATGGATATGCTCGTTACTTTTTCTGGATGATGTGAGTAGATTCTGAAGCAGAAGGTCTTAGTTACTGCCAGGATGAGGGTGACTGGGGTGATGAGTCCATGCTCTGAGCCAAAGTGACTGACCTCATGGGGCTTCCTGAATTTGGCAGCAGATTTGGGCAGGGCATGAAGAAACTGTGTGTCATGAGGCAGTGTATTGGGTTTGCACGGCAAGGTTTTGTTAGTCTGAGAGGCTACAGGTGTGGCTTCTGTGAGAAGATGCCAGAAGCTTCCCCCATGTCCCATTAGCTCAGCCTTGGCCAGGGGCCACCATGAGCCATGATGGTAGCACCTCTGTGATAACGTATTTAAGAAGGGAGGGGGAAAAAACTGCTGCAGAACAGCAGCTGGAAGAAAGGAGTGAGAATATGTGAGAGAAACAGCCCTGCAGACACCCAAGTCAGTGCAGGAGGGGAGTAGGTGCTCCGGGCGCCAGAACAGATTCCCTGGCAGCCCATGCTTGAAGACCATGGTGAGGCAGGCAGTCCCCCCCAGCCCATGGAGGGCCCCACACTGGAGCAGGTGGATGTGCCCCTGTGGAGAGCCCGTGCCAGAGCAGCTCCTGGCAGGACCCGTGGGGAGAGGAGCCCAGGCTGGGGCAGGGTTGCTGGCAGGGCTTGTGACCCTGCGGGGACCCAGGCTGGAGCAGGCTGTGCCTGAAGGGCTGCGCCCCGTGGGAGGGACCCATGCTGGAGCTGTTCATGAGGGACTGCAGCCTGTGGGAAGGACTCACGCTGGAGAAGTCTGTGAAGAACTGTCTCCCGTGGGTGGGACCTTATGCTGGAGCAGAGGAAGAGAGTGAGCGGCAGAGTCAATGTGTGATGAACTGACTTGCAATCCCCATCCCCCTGCACCACTCGGGAGGGGGGAGGAAGTAGAGAACTCTGGAGTGAAGTTGAGCCTGGGAAGAAGGGAGGGGTGGGGGGAAGGTGTTTTAAGATTTGGGGTTTATTTCTCATTACCCTACTCTGATTTGTTTGGTAATAAAATTAATTTCCCCCCAGTCGAGTCTGTTTAGCCTGTGCTGGTAATTGGTGAGTGATCTCTCCCTGTCTGTATCTCAACCCATGAGCTTTCATTATTTTTTCATTTATTCATTATTATTTTCTCTCCCCTGTCTGGCTGAGGAAGGGAGTGACAGAGTGGCTTGGTGGGCGCCTGGCTGTAGAGGGTTAATTAACATTGATAATATCCAGCTGTGGGCTTGCTTCAGGGGCGGTGGGTTGGCTGATGTGGTTCATGTACAGCTGTGGCTTGTAGAGCCTGGAAGAGAAGGGGCACTGGTGGAAGGGGAGCACTGGGTGAAGAGAGGAGACTGGATGGAGAAGAGCCCAGGGATGTAGGAGAGATGAGGAGAGGCCCCAGGAGAAGCTGAGAGAAGAAGGGGGCCCGGATGAGGAGAGGCTGGCTGGAGGAGAAGCCAGGAACCCAGATGCAGCAGAGGCAAGAAGCAGGGTGGGCTGGCCTGGAGAGGATGAAGAAACAGCATGGACAGTGGATGAACTTTTGGAATCTTGTGTGGGAAAGCCTTGTTGCAGCCGGCTAGTTTGGTAGTGCTGCAACACCTGGGGTCCAGCCAAGGCCAACCCACCGCAGGCAGGATGCGATCGCTTTTGCTAGGCCACATTCGGGTGTTCTGTGCCAAATCCATAGTATTGCAAAGGCGTAGAAAGACTGTGCCTGTCACTGCTGAGAGGTGTTGAGCAGGCATTCCCTTTCAGAAATGAGCCAGTGCAAACCCTCCATTTCCTTCTTGTCCTTGTCCTCATCCTGAGAATGGAATGAGCGTATCCAAGTGCTGCCCTAAGAATGGTTTCTGGTTGCTAGTCCTGAATGCCCAGAGGTGTAAATAGAGAAAGAATTGCTGATAATACTTTTACATTGTGGTTATAAGAAGTGTTAAAGATTACTGTCAATGAGGGATATTGAAGAAACATAGCAACAGAGAATTCCAGAATACCTTGTGTATTTGTCAGCACTTTGGGTAGAATTAATTTTGCTGTTTCTTGTGTTGGTTGGTCAGCAGTCAGAGGAGAGAGGGAATATTTTATCAAACACAAGGTGTAAATAACACTGTGGGGAGCTCATGACAGGGCTAGAATATGAAACTGCTTTTTGGTGGTGTGGGGTTTTGTTCTCTGAGTGAATCAGGCAAATAGCTATTCCTATTGGCAGTGAGGTGGTGGAAGGTTGAATGTCTGGATTTCAGTAGTTACAGGTCCCTGGGCTGCTGAGGAGACCCTGCCGTGGGAATGGCTTCGCTGCAGGCTGAGCGGAGCTATGGTGGATGTGCAGTGCGGAGAGACTGTCTCTGAGTCTTAAGGGACAGACTGAACAGGCCACACAGGCCACGTGTTTTTCCTGCACATCCTGGCCAGTCTCATGGTGTGGGAGATGTGATGATGCCTGTTTAAAGGCGATGGGACAAGAGATGTCTGTTAAAGTGGAAGAGTCAGGACTGAGAGGAGTTTGCAATGTGGCCAAAATACGACCCAGTGCGGAGCTCGTGTACTGGTACCTGGTACCCTTTGTACCAGGTGAAAACTTCAAACTGGTCTCGTGTGTGCTGCTGAGTGGAGGGAGAAGCAAGACACGCTGGGGAGAGGGGGAGAGGGTTCTAGTGCTCAAGGCTGCAGTGATTAATGAGAGAGAAATCAAAGGCTGAGAGATGCAGTGGCTTTTTTCTGCCATGCAGTTGTATAGGGATGGCACCACTGTGCTTGTGTTGTTCTCCAAGGCTCTGAGGCATCCCTCTTGGTGGCATGTGGGGGTGGGAAGTGCCTGGAGAAGCTGTTTGGTTCAGGTGTGTCTTGCACTCTTTTCCAGATCAATGTCACATGTCTTTTGAGGAACTACTGCGGATGCAGAGTGACTTGGGAACAGGAGTGTGCAAGCAGGTGACTGGTGGGAAGAAAACTGCAAAACCTACCAAAGCTACGGTGAAGCAGAAACAAGGCAAAAAGGGGTAAAGAAGTTCTTTTGTGATCAGAAAAATGTGCATGTGTGCTCTCTGCACTCCAGAAGTTATGCTGTGAGCTCCTCACAGTGTTGCCATTGCCTTGGAGCTGGCGTAGATCTCCTTTAACGTGCCATGCAATAATACCTTTCACTATGGTGTTTCATTTGGGAATGGTCTGTTGCTGTTTCAGAGCTCTTAATGTCCTATCCTGTTCAAATCCCCAGCAGCCACCTGTTACTCAGTAGTTAAATTGGTGCTCAATTCCTGTACACCCTCTGTATTAAAGCACTTTGAAACCAACGGCGTGGTATGCTTCTCTTTTAAGCCATATGATAGTGCTTTTCTTGTGATCCCTGGGCCCTGAAATAGTTACCCTGCTGTTTTCTAAACCCCTTCGAGCTTATCAGCATCTTCTGCCTGGCTCCCGCTGACTGGAGTTGCAGTGACAGGCAATTGTTCTGGAATTTCATTCATCCTTCTGCTGTTGTCTCATCTGTGGCGATTTTCCTTTTTTCCCCCTCTACATTACTTATTGTCACAAGCTTTTTCCTGTATTCAACACAACAAAATACTATCAGATCTTTTTACAGTCCTCCACAGGCCCCCCTGGTAACAACTATTATATCGTTACCCTTTTATTTGCAGTAGTTAGCTGGTTTTCAGTCCTCAGAGCCATATTTAAGTGATTTACAGGTTCCTCTGTTACACTGGCGTTCCTTAACCTATTTCTGAATCTCTGCTGAATATGTGCTGCTTCTGCTGTAAACAGCTGATTAGAATAATGTTTCTGCTTTACCTTTTACCCAAGAGTCTGGGGGATTTTGTGAAGTGCAACATCTTCACACAGTGTCTCTATTTCTGCCACACAGTTTGCATAATTCTGTTTTTATTTAATTCCCTTAATCCTTTAAGTGATGCGTCACTGTAAATCCCACATGCTGTTTCTCTCATGGTTTTGTTATGGAAGTGAGCTTCTTAAAAAAAAAAAAAAAAAAGACTTCAGGGAAATCCCGTGGAACTGAGCTGGCTTCAGCGATGCTGTATAGAGCTGACTTGAGAACATTGTACAGGAGTGTAGCCGTATCAGCAGACATGAAAATACACTGAACACTGCCTGAAGTGGGATTTAGAAAACTTACTTATGCCTGTAGGGTTGTTAATGTTCCTGGCCCGCTGTTACCATGCTGCTGAACGTGGGTATAATGCCCACAGTGTGGGTCCTTGCAGCGGGTGGTTCACAGGTCTTTTCGTGTTTCCAGTAACTCAGCTGATGTACTGACAAATCACAGGTCACAGCATCCAAGTAATATGGGGGGAGCAGTACCCCATTCTCCCACCTCTTGTTGTCTCCCTTGTACACCTGAAGCATCAAGCCCTAAAGGCCTGTGTTGCAAGGAGAACTTGCTTGCTTAATTGATTGTCACCGTGGTCCTGATCCACTGTGAAGTCTCTTTTGGAATAGGTACCATAAGCTGTATGGGCCTTATTCCTGGGGCTGACCTTTTCTTTACATGTGTCACGGTATGCTTTCTCACTGAGCCTGGCCACAGTAGAATTGGCCTGTCTTTGTAACTACCAGGTCAGTGCAGAAATTCCAACTTAGGTCTCACCTTTCAGTGTAAGTATTAAGCAAGAGTGGATGAGTTGATGGGCCAGGAATGGAAGAGGGTTGTTGCGTGATGAATGAAAACATGGAGAGGGAGCGTAACTGAGTATGGTGCATTTACTGATGCAGGTGGTGGGTTTTTGCTTGATACAGAGGGGCTGTATCAAGTGTAGGATTGTTTTAACCACGCATTTATAGATCATTTGGTTGTAGCAGCCTTGTCTGGCTCCTGACCAAGTTACCTCTTTGCTCTATGAAGGTATCGTGGTGAGGACTGAGTGGGAGAGTCTGCTGTTTCGGCCCTACGCAGTAATGTTCTCCTGAGGGCCTAGCTAACCTCCTGATGTGTGAGCCTGGGACTCATTCTGTCCTCTGCTCCTCTTAAGTACATTTTTCTCTTTTTCAGGCCAGTGGAGATGTCTGCCAAGAAGCCTGTACCTTTTCTGCGACAAGTCGTCTCTGTTACAAAGAAGGTGGGTGCTCCCCCTCCCCAGTTCAGGAGCTGACTTCCCTCAGCGATGCTAATAGGGCACAGGCATGGTAATGGGGCTGCTGAAGGTGACACAGGCTGTTTCTGGAGGATAGGGCTTGGACTGCTGTCCGGTGGGTGCAGGTACTGCTAGCATCTCTCTGGGAGAGAACAAGAGAACAAGGTGCAGGAGCAGCTGCTCTCTGTATAACCTGCAGCCCTGCATAATGCACAACTTGAGAGGTAACTCAAATGTTTGAGACCCAGGTGTATCTAGAAGATGTAATAGCTGCCACCAGTGACAACTGCACTGCAAGCAATGGTCATTGTTTGGTACTAATCACCTTGGAAGTTCAAATATCCATGTAATTTCTAGTCTGAATATAACTTTGACTTATCATTGCTGGATTATTTTAACATGTTAATTGCCACGGTTAGAGATCTTTCTTTTTTTGTGTGTGTCTGTCTCTTTTTTTTCGTATGATCTGACCCAGGTAATCTGTGAAAATCTAGATAGGTTTGAATTCCCACATCCATCACCTTGACAACACATGTTCAGCCAGCTCTTGGCCTGGGAGTTGCAGGTGTTTGGAGGCAGCACTCATGCTGCTGTTCTTGGAATTGGCTGGTCCTGGGTGGTGGGCTTGCATATGGAAATGCCTGTGGCTTGGTAGACTGCATGCAGGCATGACGACTTTGTGAGGGGCTGCCATCTTGATTACTGGACTCACTTTGCCAACTGCAGATGTTTTCAATGGTGGGTGCATAATATTGCTAGAAAAAAAAAATGGTAAGGTCTGATCCATGGAAGGAAAGTAAGCAGGTTTTTAACAGGGTCGTCCTGGCCACAGCTCTTATTTTGCCTTCCCTGCCTTCAGGTCCACAGAGACCCTCGATTTGATGACCTGTCTGGAGAGTATAAGCCTGAAATATTTATGAAGACGTATAGTTTCCTGGACACCATCAAGAAGCAGGAGAAGGAGGTGATGCTGTGTGCCTGTCCTTGGCCAGAAGAACCTGGCTTGGCAGGGGCGGCTTTTGCAAAGGCCTTTCACAGTAGAGGTGGCAGGCAGGCAGTCATGCGGCTTTCTGCTCTCTTCTTCAGATGGTTCAGAAGGAGCTGAAAAAATGCCGGAACATGGAGCGGAAGGAGAAACTCCAGCAGCTCCTGAACCGCATGGTGAGTTCAGTGCAGCGTCTCCTTTCCTGTGAGGCAATGCACTAGAAGAGAGGATATGTGACCTGACGTCTGCCTAGATGCTTGCTGACAGAGGCCATCCTTTCTATACAGACACAGCAAGAACAGGCACAGAAAAAACAGCAGAAATTGAGGGAGAGGGAGCTGTCTTTGAAGAGACAACAGAGGGAATTGGCGAAGCAGGGAAAGAAACCCTTCTTCCTAAAGAAATGTAAGTACTCAGTGTGGACATGCTGCAGGAAGACCTAGAGGGAGTACTGCTGACAGTGCTCCCAGCACTGGAATTGAGTTGTCCATACTATTCCACAGAGCTGTGGAGGGGTTGTTCTAGCACCAGTACTCAAGGGACAAGGCAGGCCTGGAGCCAGGGAGGGAGAGGTGGGGGAGGGGCTGGTCTGTAGAGGTGATTTGGGCTTCGGTTTAAAACCTTGCTCCCCTGTCCTCTGCAGCTGAGAAGCGGAAAATTGAGCTAGCAGAGAAGTATGCGGAGCTGAAGAGGAGTGGAAAGCTGGAGAGCTTCCTGAACAAGAAGAGGAAGAGGAATGCCATCAAAGACAAGCGCCGTCTGCCCTCGCAGAAGAACTTGTGACTGCAGGACAGGCATGCTGTTGTCTGGTACTGGGACTCACTCTGCCCTGGCCAGGCCTGACAGATCGCCGCCCCTCTTCCCAGTATTTGCCTTTCACGGTAAGGTAGCGGAGTGGAGGCTGAACCGAGGGAAACAGCACTTTTCGTAGCTAAAATGTCCTCTTCACATGTGGTTTACACCATGCCTGTGCGGTGACAAGTCTGTCATGCAGATGTGCGTGGTGTTGACAGCTGTCTCTGTCCTTGCACCTGCTCATCTCTTCCTCTAGCTAGGAGAGCAGGAGCCCTACCCTGCATTGCTGGCTCTTCTCCAGGTCTTATCAGACACCAGCTGAGGTGGGAAAGGACCCACAGTGCCTGCTCAGAGCAGGGCTAGCACTGACTTTGGACTAGGTTGCCCAGGGTTTCTTCAGTTTGGTCTGAGAATGTCCAAGGACAGATGCCATCACCTCTCTTGGCCTCTGCTCCACTGCTTCAAGTTCTTAAGGTGAAACTTTACCCCCCTCCGCCTCCTTCAGGAAAGCTGCCTGGTTTTAGTCCATAGTCATTGTCCTGTTCTTGGTGAAGTGCCTGGCTCCATCTTCTCAGTAGCCTTGTCATAGGTCTCTGGGGTGGGTGGCAAAGGGGTGCTGTTAGGTCTCCCCAAAGCCTTCTCTTCCCAAGAGTGAACGAACGCGGTCGGTTCCCTCAGCCTTTCCTTGCAGTGCTCCAGCCTCTGACAGCTTTCACCTCCTTGGCTGGAGTCAGCCCAGAGGACCAACATCTGTCTTCTGGGGGCCCAGCCTGGGTGCAGTACCTGGCTGTAGTCTCACAAGTGTCGGGTAAAGGAGAGAGGGTCCCACCCCTCCGCCGGGTGGGGTCCCTGGCGTGGCTGGCCTTCCTCACAGCCAGGGCACGCTGCTGACCGTGCTCAGGTGCTGCTGCCCGGGGCCTCCAGCAGGGCTGCCTCTCTCTTGGTCTCTGCAGGGCATTAGTGCTTCTAGGAAACTGATTCTATATGAAATAAAATACCTCAGTTTTCCTTTATTCCCAGCATCGGTGCTGTTACAGTCAAAAGTGTTCGAACTTACAGGAGTTAATGCCAATGTCTCTCCAGTGTTATGTTTGGCCACCAGCTCTCTTGTTTCTCCTTGCTGTGGGTTGCCCCTGTCTCCTGTGGCTGCGCTGACAAGGAGGTGATGCGGATGTGACCCAGATGGTCTCTGATGGGTCAGAGCATGTGCTGGGGGAGTGCTGAGCTCTGCAGCGCACAGTGCTCCCTGGGCACAGCCGGGCTGTGTGCGGGTGGGCAGCTGGCGTGTGGGGCCTGGGGAAAGGCTGTGCAATGAGACAGAAATGGAATGATGAGCAACTCCATCACGCCCGGCTGGGAGTGTTGCTGAGGCACCTGCCTCCCCTGCAGTTCCTGTGGGTGACGCGAGTTCTGCTCTGGTGCCAGGTTTTAGTGTAACTGGGGGAAGGCATTAGAAATGGGATGTGCCAGCTTGGCTGGAGACCACATGGAAAATCCTCAGCTGCCTTTAACCTGCCTGCAGCTTGCTGCTTTGCACTGTGCCTGGCTGCTGCCGCTGCCTCTTCCTCTTCCTGCCTCGTGATGCGGGATGCAGAGCCTGCTGCATCCGTGTGCCTTCAGAGAGCTGCCGTGGGAGCGGTGTGGCAGCACCAAAGCCCAAGGCTGTCGTCACCCCTCTGTGCCATTGTCCTGTTGTTTCGTACTCTCTTGTTTTCAATCCAAAGCTGAACAAACCTCCACCTGTACTTTAATGCAAGGGAAGAAGACTGGGGCCTGGACAGGCTGGGGGTGGCTCACCCCTGTGTCACTGCTGCCAGGGCCTTCCTGAGGGGCCATGTGGGAGCGGCATTCCTGAGCCCATGTCCCCATCCCCAGCTGCTGCTGGGTCCTGCCCAGCAGGGAGAACACCCGGTGTACCCCCAGGGTGGTCCCAATTTTCCCTCCCGCCCTGCTGGAGCCCGGTGGCTCCTTCCCAGGTGGCTCCTTCCCGCAGAGGCCTGCGTGCCAGGCTGCAAGGAGGGCGTCCTCGCTAGGATGTCACCTGCCGCACATCAGCGGTGCAGAGCAAGCCTCCCTGCCAGCTCCCGGGCCCAGTAACCCTGCAGCAGGGGAAGCCCTGGGGCATCGCCCAGCTTAGCCGGTGCTGTGGTGGCACTGGGTTATAGGGCAGGCGGCAGTGTGGCAACACTGGCTCCAGTGGCAGGAGATGCTTCCAACATCTCAGAGAGCTTCCTTCTGCTGGGGAGCTGCTCTTCCCCCTCAGCCTCCCAGCCTCAAGGGGTCAGTTGGGTTATTTTTCTTCTGTTCCTAGTGCTGTCCTGGCAGCATGTCTCTGCCAGACCTGCCCTGGTGGCCCTCCAGGTGCAGTGTGGTGACTTGCTATGGGTGTCCCTGGCGGGGGCAGCCGCTGGCCATGGCCAGCACTAGTTGATGTAACTGCAGCTAGCTGTTCAGCAGTGGCGGCTGACAAAGCTTCCACGTGTATCCCCCCGCCTGACACCCTCAGAGCCCACCAGGCTCTCGCAAGGACCTGCCTCCTCCCAAACTGCTGGCCAGGAGGAATGGCGTCAGAGCCGGGTGCCTGGGATGTTCTCCCCAGGCCTGGGTGGTCACTGAGCGAGCCCCCCCAGATGTGCTCTGCAGCTGGACAGCCAGCCACATGAGGGACAGGCACCCACAGGAGCCGGGGGACCTGCCTGCCAGCAGGGACACAGACGTGAGGAAGCTGCAGGGCTCAGGTCTTTTATTGCAAAGAGGGAAATATGAAAAAGGACACTCACCCCTCGGGTGCCCCCTGGGTGCCCCCCCCGGCCTGCAGCTGGCTGAAGTGGGGGGAGGCAAGGCCTCGCTCCCCCAGCGCAGGGACCCTGGCTCAGGCATCAGGGAGCTGTCGAGCCCCGAGCTGGAGCGACCACGACAGCCACGCAGGTGGCCGGCGGTGTCCCCGGGCAGTGCCCCAGCCCTGGCTG
>JAVJGI010000035.1:34198367-34231792 GCA_035590275.1 Ibycter americanus
ATGGGTTGCCCCCAATATTTTCCCGTTTGTGCCCCGCCCCCCCCCCCCCCCCCCAAATGTTTGGGCATTGTGAATAACACTGCAGATGAGTTGTAGCCTCACACAGGAAAGGGATTACACAATGCCTGTCCAGCTCTCTCAACTTCTATCTATTTGCCCGATCTTGTCCTGACTTACCAAGGGCAACTGCCTCAAAGAACTGTGTTTCACAGAAATCAGTAATTAGAGGGAGGTTGGAGGTCCTATTAGATCCCCCGTGATGGAGAACTTGGCTCTCTTCCAACTCCCTGTTTGCAGGCTGATGTCCCTGGGTGCCTTGCGGAAGTAATGTTCAACCATCCTGAAGGTTTGCTGTCTTTTTCCAGTGGAGTGGTATTGAGAGTCAGGAGGGGAAAAGAAGGAAAGAAGACAGCCTAGAAAGAGCTGATATAAGTGTGGAAAAGGGGGTAGGAGGGAATGGTGCATTTTCAGGCTAAGCTGTTTCATGACTAGCAGCAGTCGTTTAAGCAACATTTGAGCGGTGATCTTTCCAGTGATGCATCTGTGTGGGTATTTAATGCGAAAGGATGCAGAGTGATGGAAGAATGGTTTCAAGGAGCCTGTTTCATTCACTGTTTGTGCCGCAAGGTGTGCTTGCTCCTTATATACATAGGTACATGTGCCTTTAAACCAGTGAGGTGAGAAGCCTCAGCCATGAGTAGGAGGCAAAATTAACAATCCTAAACATCCCTTGTAAGCAACTGAAGGAGAAAACATTTAACCACCCCCCTGCCCTCCCCCCCACCTTGTAACTTCTGCCTACACAGAGCCTAGCCAAGAGGAGGGAAAGGAAATCTCTTAACCTTATTATTGTTTGTGACTACAATAAGCAATCCAGTTACTGCCATCCTTTAATCCTGACACTGCTGGTCCCCAATTAGAACAGAGAAGTCTTGGTTTCATACCCTTGCAGGCAGGGATGTGGTGTCTGTGAAGTAAATCACCAAACCTCTCTGCGACCTGACCATTGCCTGAAGAAACTGTGATGACGCTTCACACTGCCACTTGGAGTTTGTCCAAGGAGTGTGAGAACAGTTGGCCCCAGAATTTGAGTCCTGTCTGTCTGTTCAGGTAAGGAGTGACTGCCTGGCTGCCACTGGGTTCTCCATCCTCTCTTTTTAAGTGACCTGGGCACTTCCTTCATAGATCTAAGTGTCTTTTGGGGGAAGTTTGTGGCTTGTAGCAGATCCCAATAGTTCCTTTCTCTTGAGAAGAAGAATGTTGAAAATCATGTTCCAAAGACCACTTCTACTGCTGTGGCCATGGTTATTTGTTCTCTGGGTAGCTAGCAGAGCTGTGAGGTATGTGGGAAACTGAGCCACAGACTGTGGTAGCTTGCGTCTGGGCCAGGGGAATGGTGTTCTTTGGGCAAAATGCAGAAAAGCAAAATGGTTGGTGATGGGATAGCAGAAGTGGTCAACATCCCAGCTAAGCGCTGCTGTGAACAGGAGGCAGAGCCGTTAGTTATTGGCCCCTAGAAGATCTTCTATTCTCTTCTGAAAAATGATCAGGCACTTGTGTTGTGTCCAGTCCTGACTGTAGTGGAAAACACTCCTGTTGACATGAATATGAATAGGTTTTGGGTCCCAACTGACAAAACATTAATAACTCTGCTTAATTACAACCTATTTTTTTCTAATACTCTGAGCGTAAATGACTTTTCAAGGAGCGCTGGCTGTGAGATGTCGGAGGTCTCTTTGGGAAGAAGGCAAAACTAAGTAGATCAAGGTTTAAAATCCAGGGTAGCTTTGTGTGAGAGAAGCTCCATAGGCTCTGCCTTCAGAGATGTGATTTCAAGCCAAACAAACTTTCTGTTGAGGTTACAAGTATTCAGCTTAGATCTCTTCCAGGGTGGTTACAGCCTCAGCTGTCCAGATGAGAACAGTTCTACAGATCATCTTCCTTTTGATACCTGACGGCGCAGCACCCCGAAGGAGGTTATGAAAAGGAAGTGTAGAGTTGTGTGTTGTTTTGCCAACGCTAGTTATATTTGATTGTATAAGTTGAACATGTGAGGTTTCAGAATTCAATTCCTGTTATCCAGAACAAACATTTGCTGCTGACAGCCCTCTAAAAGGATCCCTGAGTTGTCATCAAGGCAGGTGAGTTGATACCTGATATGGTTTCTCTGTCTAAGCAGTAGGGCAGAGAGCAAGATGAGGGACTTTCTCAGAAGCAGCAGCAGGTAGAACAACAAATGCTAAAAAAAGGAATCTTCTTTAAAGTGGGGGGAAAAAAAAAAGCTAAGTTGGTGACAATGTGAGGTTTTTCTAAAAGTACCTTTTGAGTGTCCTGGCTCTTGGTTCTTGACTAACTATGCAAAATGAAGCCACTGAAGGGGAAATAATTTGCTGCTTTCTAGGGTTGAGAGAGATAATATCAGACTGCCTGAAAGGAGACTTTTGAACAACTTCATCTTCTGTTATTTTGCAATAGCAAATCTTTCCTTCCCACAAAATATGTGGTGTATGTTCTGTAGAGTATCTATCGCTCTTTGATTGTAACTGAAACATGTGCGCATATCCCCCCACCCCCCCAAACACCCAGCCCACCTGAAACACAAAATATGGATGCACTGCAAAAGACCTTTGAATGTGAGCTGTGGCGACATGACTGTTAGTCCTTCCTGGTTCTCCCTGTACCTGTGGACTCTTTTTGGAGGGCCAGCTCTGTGTGCTAGCTTCCATACCTGTAGGATGCTCATTTGGTTTCAAGTGACACTTGCTGCTCCTGAATGATACCTTGTGATGGAAGGTGGTGATGGAGAGTATTTGAAATGCTAACTTTGAAGCTCCCATCTGTGCAGAATGCTTGGCTCTGCCAGCAAGCTTGTCCTGGACACTGCACCTGCACCGTGCTCTGCCTGTTGCGTATCATCCTCCTTCTCTTGGGACAGAGGTGCTCAGCCTTGAAATCTATTTAAGCAAACAAGTTTCTAGCTGGCACTGGCCACATCTCTAGTGCAGGTCTAGAGAGAGGAGGCAAAAATAGAGGAGAGCTTGTGTTCTGTCCTCTTGAACCCAAAGCCACTTTAGTGTGACTAAAGCCCAGTAGGAACACAAGCCTATGGTGTTTGCTTAGGATCTCTCTGGTTGCCACAGTTCTCAAGCTTTTCTCTGTTCCCTACAACATGCAGATTATATAAAGGACAGGTGAGGTTGGGTGAGAGCCAGCCATGCCTTGCACTTGCTAATTTTCTTCCCTTTATATTTTCAGGTTTTGTACTACCTTGAGATTTCCCATATTTCAGCCATGATACAAGTATTTGGAAGGATTAAGCCTTAATGTTTAGGATTAGATAAAGGGGTTGTTGAGGGAAGGAGTCTGTATTATGCCTAGTGACCTTGTTCTTGTGCACAGACAGCCTGCAATGTTTGGAAGGAGAAGCAGCTCCTGAACAAACTGTTCATTGAGTAGGTCTGCTAATGACAAATGGTGTGGTGTGGCAACTGCTAGTGACCTGGTAGTAAAACGGCCAGGCCAGTGAAACAGAGTAGCAGAGAGATTTTCAGGCTTGGGATTTTTTAAGAGATTCTGTATGACTGATTCAAAAGAGCTTTTCAGTGTTGCATTTAAAGCTGCGAGTGTGCAGCCATTGCCAATCTTTGACCTCCCAACTTTGGTTTTGTCATGCTGTCTGAAGATTTACAGCCTGAAACACAAGGATTTATTGCTTGTGCAGAGTTTCACCACACTGTTTCACTAACATTAAATTGCCCCGATGGAGGACAAACTTAGAGCAAATTCACCTAAGTGGAACGGTTCCTTTCCTCTGACTTACACCTGCTGTGCTTTGGGGAGTGAACCTCAAAAGCTCTCTTACAGTATGTATGCAGGTCCACAACAAGTACCCCCTAAACATGATTTTTCTTCTCTTCTCTAATGGAAGACCTTGAGAC
This sequence comes from Ibycter americanus, assembly GCA_035590275.1. Classification (NCBI taxonomy): domain Eukaryota; kingdom Metazoa; phylum Chordata; class Aves; order Falconiformes; family Falconidae; genus Ibycter; species Ibycter americanus. The sequence continues at coordinate 34,202,306 of JAVJGI010000035.1, forward strand.
ATTAGGGAGTAGGAAAAACATCGTGCTCTTCCATGTGGACACACCTGAGAACGAAAGTGTTTAGAGTTGCCCAGTACCACAGGGCTATTTCTTTCTTGCTTATCTTTCTTCCCCACCCTCACAGAATTTGGCATGTGTTTTCTGTTGCATTGATAGTAGGAGGTTTCGTGTAAAGCTTTGTGATTCTTAAGGTACACTTCGGTTTCTTTTTACTTTGCCTGCTGCGCTTATGCTTTTGGGGACTGTCATCCTCTGAATATCAAGGCTAGCGGCTTTCCTTTCGTTAAGAGTAAAGACCTGATTTTGAAGGTGTATGCAGATTTTGCTCTGAAGGAAGGTGTCTAATAAAATAAGGAATTTTCCATCAGGACAAACTCTTGTTTTCTTGATGGCTGCAGCTTCTAGATTAAATGGGTGAGATGCTCCTAAAGCATATGTTTTACAATCAGATGTGTCTCTATGCTGTGAATTACTGGGCTACATCCAGTTACAAAATTGATGTAGAATCCTACTGCTGACTGCAGACAGCTCCTGAGGCCATGGCTCCAGAGTGTAACAAACGTGCTGAGTGTTATGCTGTTCTTGAGGCACCTACTTTATTGCAGATCTGAGAAAGCTGAGCTATGAGGTGTGTAGTTTTTTTCCCTCTGTCCTTTGGGATGCATTTCAGGATGTTTCTCAATGGCTGTTGGCAGACTTCCAGTCTCCTTCTGCCTTGCTAAATCACCTGTACTGTGAGTAGTTTAGTAACTCATGAGAATTACAGCAAGCATAAGGTGGTATGATTGCAATGTGTGAAATACACTGTTGTGCCCTGGGAGTGGCAGATGGAAGAGCCTGCCTGGAAGTGGTGTTTGGGTTGACTGGTTAGTATGAATTTGAGTGCAAATCCAGCACTAACTCCTAGCAGCTGACATCCCTAGCAGGGGATAAGCTGGTAGGAGTTGTTTTCTCTCTTCTGAGTTAGTTTTCCTACCAGCCCAAAGGAGGATGGGATAACGTGGCAAGGATGCTGAGAAGTCACCCCTTCATAGAAGAGCATGGCCTGGTGGGACTCCCTAGAGCTAGCAGCAGTTCTGCTGGAAGGAAAGAAGAGGGTTTGATGAAAATCCACTCTGAAACACGACTGCTGGAAGGATATTGTTTTTGATTTCTTCATCCATAGTAGCTGACTTCCATCTTCACTTGTATGGACCTGGGTGGGGTTAGTCAGCATGTTTTTGGTAGAGAGGAGATAATCTGCCTGCTTTCCAGTCTCTTCTAAGGAAGTTTATCAATTAATGGGTGAGGGGAGAAATACCTGCCTTCCAGGCAGTGGTGTTGCTAGGAACGAACACCCTTCGCCTTTACTCTTTCCTCTGAAGAGACCTCCTCTTGCAATGCAGCTGAAACCCTGCCCGCTCTCTTTGTTTCCAGAAGAGGTGGGAAGGGGCATGCAAACATCTGTGAAGTATCTACTAGAAATATTGATCTCCCATTGGTTGCTCTGCTTTTAGACAAAGCAGGGGGCTGGGTAATTGCAAATTTTATTTCTCAGAAAAGAAAAAATTAAGCTATTCTCAAGCAGAGACCCAGTTCCTCTCAGCTGCTTCTCCCCGGGCATACAGTGGAAAGAAAAGCTGTCCACAGCCCTTCTGGAAGTTGTCTGTAAGTTTGGCTGACCGTGGTGTGAAGCAAATCTTACAGCTGCTCTGATGCCCTTTGTAGGGTTGTTGGTTCACTTTCTTCAGGTGTTAGGGGAGTGTGTTAAGACAGAAGAGACATTTGCAGTTCAAATATCATAGAGTTTCCTAAGTTGAAAGGGATCCATGAAGATCATTGAGCCTGACTCCATACAGGGCAACGTAAAAGTCTCATGCTTTAACTGGAAATGGGGGCTTACAAACCTTGCAGCAGGTCACACAGTATTGTCTGTGGGTTCAGGTAACACAGCAGTGGGGCCCATGCCAGGGAGGAGAAAGCAGGGAATGGTAAAGCCCACCAGATGACCAACAAGCCGAGCACTTGACATGGGAACTGACTGTGGGCAGCTTGTGCAGGTGCTTGTTAAGCTCTGCTGTCTGCCTGAGATGCAGTAGAACAGACAGGTCATGGTATACTGCACTCTGGGCGCTTGAGAGTTGTGCCCTGCTGTGAAGTTGTTGCGAGGATGGATGATAGTAACTGTCCCCATTTCTGAAGAACATCTTGTAGCTCCCTGGCTGTTTGTCGGAGACTTGCAAGCCAGGAGTGTACAGTGGGGAAGGGAAGCTTTCTCCTACTGATTAGTACTTTGTTTTGGGAAAGGAGATTGTTTCTAGGGAACAACTTGAGGAGCCATCTCTGGATTCAGGCAGAGCTGTTTGGGATGGGAATCAGAGCTCTTCAAAAAGCTGTAACTTTTCTTCTAAGTGTAAAGATTTTGGTGCTGTTTAATGGAACAAATTTGAAGTTGTTGAGTTTCAACTTTGCAAACGTTAAATTCAGCTCCTGTGAATGAGTATCAGACTCCGTGTTGCTGGAGGGGTTACTCCTGGAATCAGGCTGCTTCTTTGTGTCTGTCTGTGGAAAGGAGTTGCATCCAGTATCTGATGGGGAGGCACCTTTTCAGCCATGTAGCCTTTTATTCTCTTGACATACCTCATAAAAAGGGCAATAAATTTCAGAGATGGCTTGACACCAGCCCAAGTTATTTTGTTACTCACTGATAAAGGATGGACCATTTTTCTGTGGGTTTTTGGTGTGTTGCCATTTTCTCTTTGCCTGAGCAAATATGGTGTTTGTGTATGCTCTAAAGGGGGTCAGGCCAGACAGACCTTAAAGACTGATGTCCCTCCTAATCTTAAAAAAGATGGAAAAAAACCCCGATGGGAAGTCTTACGTGCTGAGTCTTACGAGGTGACATGTTAGATCCTGACACTGAATGGTTTTCTGATAAATATCTTCTGAAATATCAGCTTCCCTGCCCTCCCCCCCCCAAGAACATGTGTTTTTTGGCATCTTTTATCTTCTGCAATGCAAGTAGCTAGGATGCGTGACCCAAAGCTGTTGCGTGAGCTCTCATCATAGCATAACCAGCCTTGTCAATAAAAATCTGTGTAGCAGATTGTGGGACTTAGTACAGGACAAAAAAGGTGAAGTAAAAGTACTCAAATAAAGCTGACAGTACTGTCTTGCTGAAGCTGTGTTTGCACTATGGTATGCTGAAGGAGCAAGCACTGAGAGGCACGCCACAATGGCTAATTGCGGTTGTCTCACCTTAACTGGGAGTCTTGCTGAGTTGCATGCTTTTCTGTTGGGGTGCTGGGTGGTATGTGCAGTTGGCATTAAAAGTGCTTCCTTTGGGTGACTCATGTGCTGGGTTGTTTCAGAAGAAGGTGGGAGAGCTTTATTCCTTCCTCAGGCCGAATTCCAAACCCACTGTACCTACGCTCAGCATGACACCTGGGATGGAATGAATTGGCAGTCCCAGTCTTGCACCCTGCGAACTGGCACCCCTTCTCTGGCGCTAGTTCCAGTGCATGCCTGACTATGCAGCAAGCCGTCTCAGTGCTGGCCTGGAAGGAAACAACTTATTATTTTTTAGGTTCGTTCTTTGCTGGATTAGCAGGTTGAGTCAGTTCATCGTGTGCTTAAACACGTGGTGGTGGGGAATCACAGGGAGTGGAGAACAAGGCATTGGCTTCTGGGGGGGGGGAGCTGCTGGCTTGGTTCACCAGCTTCTCTGCCTGTAGCCTCTGAAGGGGATGTCAGTGTTCCCAAAGAACTGGGGTGATACTTGATTTCTGTGATTATCTCTTACAAGGGCCTGAAAATGACCCTGGAAATGAACTGTCTGGACCCCTGGAGGCGTCGTGGGGGAAGCTGGCTATGAGCAGTAACAAGCTACCCCAGATACCTTTCTGCTCGATGCTGCTTGTTATGTGCTCTCTAATGGACACAATCTGCAGTGTGAGGTCCACAAAATGAAGCCGTGCTGTTCTGTCTGCAGACAGGCAGCTGTATGAGGAAAAGGTCTTTCTGATTTAGCCTAAGTGTAAACGGATTAAACTCTTTTATTTCTTCACAAGTGTCCTTTTACTCATTTGATTAATGTGGCTAAGTAGTCCTCTTTACATTTTGTTTTGGGCTGGCTTCAATTAACAGTGATTTGGAGGATAACTGGGTAGAGTAAGGTACCTCTTGCTGAGCGCCAGTTCTAATGGCTATGTTATCAAGTGTCCTTTTCCCTGGCATCTCCTCCAGGTGACTCCTTGAAGAAAATTCTCTCCAGAGATGAAAGTATGTCTCTAAGTGGAAGAAAGGCTCTTCCAAAAGCACCAAAGCATAGCGGAGTTGCAGTGAAGCACAGGGATTCTCAAGGAGATTGCAGCAGTATGTGCCTGTGTAAGAACTCATCCTTTCTCATTATGTTTGAAGCTGTTACAGAATTTCCCAGGCACAGAGGTGTTTTAAGCCCCAATTGCCGTGGTGTACCTGGGGCTGCAAACAAACCTCGTTCAGCGAGTGGCAGGCATATTCACAGGGTTTTGCAGTCTTATGCTTGAGACAATCAGGAGCGCAGCTCTCAGTCAGAGATGTGTGCTGAACAGATTATCAATAGTGCTCAAATACCAGTTTTATCAAAAGCAGTGCAAAATCAAGAGAAAACTGCCAAACAGCTAACAAACAACCCCCACAGTTCTTTGTGCTATGACTGAAGAGTCATTCCTTTAAGCCTTTTTTGAGGGGGGAAGTAGACCTGGAGTCTGAAACCTAGTGCTTTAGTGTCCGTGAGCAGCTCTTTGTGCAGGATGCTCAAATAAAACTAGCTTGTGGGAGCTGCCTTTTGAGGAGTAAGCAGCATTACTGTGGAGAGAGCTGGTTCATACACCGGGTGGGCCCACAGAGCTTGTTCATGGAGAGCCAGAGCAGGTACTGTGTGCTTTATGTAGCTACCAAACCTGGAAGCAGAGGTGGCTCTAACTGATGCAGGGGCTTTTCATAGTCACGTGCCCGATTACTGTCCTAAGAGCTTGGTTGTCACCTGTATCTTCTGGATTTTTTTCTTCATGTTTCATAGATGTTCACATTGCTGTATTAGATCTCTTTTGCAGGAAGAATTAAGGCATATACCTTATGTTTCCTCTGTCAATGAAATGTGTGCACATCTGGGGTTTGTGATGTTTTGCAAGTGTTCAGCTGCAGAGTTTTTGCATCCCACAGCATCATCAGAAGTGAGGCTGGACTTGCTGTCAAATTGGGATATTGCAGAGGGAGGCAAAAGCAGCGCTGACATAAATGCACATGGTAGATGAGTCTCATGTTTCAGGTTATCTCTAGAATTGCCAGAAAAATTTGTACTTTCTACGTGGCAGTTACAAGCAGTCAGCAGGGCTGACAGGTGCAATTGCATTAAGCCTACTAACTCTTGCTAATGCTGTGAGCCAGAGGGATTGTGGTGTTGTCTGACTGAGGCTTAAGCCAGGTGTTTAATATCAGGGACTTAAGTTCAAGCCTCGAGAGCTGATGTAAACAAGAAGGTAGGGAAAATGCCATTTTATTTCTGGGACTTTGGAAAATGCTGGAAGAACTGCTGTGTGAATTATTGCCAGCCCTTATAAGGCAGTTCTGAGGGCTGCTTGCTCCAGTAGGTGTAGTTCTCTGTTTTTATTGCCTGTTGTGCTGAAGCAGCTCAGGCTACTGTTTAACAGAGAACAAGCTGTCTCTGTTGCACACAACGTGCATGCTGTTCTGAAACCTATGTGCGTAGTGTTCAAAGATCTCCAATGTGTCGTTCCCTCAAATGGAAAGATTGGGGAATCAGTCATGGTGTTGCTTCAAGGATCTGCCTTATGGTACCTTCACAGCCTGGCTTTGCTGGATGCTGAGCCTGTGCTGGATGTCCCAGCTGCTCCGGTGTCTGCTGGAGATCCTCCATTCATAAGATTGAGCTGGGCTGATTGTACTTAGGCTTGCAATCCTGTCACCAGAAAGCAGGATAACTGGCTGTCATCCAGGTGCTAGGAGGGCTTTGCTGTCTGAATTTTCTGAGTATGGTGGTCTCCTGTGGCATGGATTTGTGGAGTTGCTGTGGCAACCTGCATAGGTTCCCTCAAGTCCCAGCCCGGTGCCTGGCTTCCCAATTAGCTTTGCTATTCATCCTGCTTGTGAGAGGGGGATTGGGGTGGGCCTCGAGGCAGTTTGCCTGCTGGACAAGCAAAGGAGCCTCTGAAGGGGTAGAGAACCACCTGAGAGCCTGTAGAGCTGCAGCGCCGTGCCTGCCTTCCCTCCCACCAGCCAGGCAGATTAGTAAGAGCCCCTGCCTCTCTGCAGCCTCCCTGCTGCCTGGGTGTGCTTATTCCTGCCGTAGTTAGAATTGTTGTCTCCCGGGCCTAATGCGTTTAGGTCTTAGTGAGCTAAACCACAATTTAAATCTAGCTTTTTGGAAGTAATTTCAAAACTTCTGCTGTTTTCATTTTAGGTGAAAAAATACTGGTAATTTAAGCAGAAACATGGCTCTTAAAAGTGCTTGCTGCAAGTGAGCTCATTCCTCTGAAGTTTGAGTGGAGTGTAATTCAAACAGGGCCTTGAGCTAAGCCCTTGAAGGCAGAATTTTTAAAGCTCCCAAGGTAATTTAGGACGTGATGCTTCGTAGCAGAGGTCCTCCCTGGAACATGCAGCCTGTGCAGAACCATCCCCCTTCGCTTCTGTGAGTTCAGCGTGCAGCACTGTTGGCTCCATGTACTCACAAATTTTCTTCTGAAGCTCTGACACCTTCTCATAAGGATGCCCGCAAGGCCCTGGGCGGGTATCTCTGTGAGCGTGACAATGTGAATCACCAGGGAGAAAATGAAACTTCCCATTTTACGTGGATGTTTTCTAACAGATAAGAAGCTGATTAATTAAATGGTAGACACAGCTGTAATCTAGGAAAATTAAGGGTTGGAGAGACATGAAGTATCTTTTTGTTTCTTTTAAATCGAATTTTAAAGACATCCTCATTACTATGCATCGTGGGGTATTATGTGCATATCTGGATTGACATTTTCTCATCTCCTCTTCAGGATCTGACCACTCATCCCAGCATAATAGTCTTGTTTTCATGTTTCTTGTGAGGTGCCTAGCAATACTGTGTACTTAATGTTCAGGGCAAAGTAAACACACAGTGTTCATCAAAAGCTGTTCCAGATTTTATTTTTCAGTCCAACAGGTTCTGCATAACTGATGTGTTTCTGTGAATCTTGATTCAAGCACATCGTTTTCTCCCATTTCTGTGCAGTTTAACAGCAATTGTGGAGAAAAACCTAAGCTTAGTGAAATGCTTCTTGGAGTTCCAAGACAGCAAGCATTGCTTATGTTTTGGGCTTTATATGCAGCTGAGATATGCACTTGGGTGATGGTCATAACAGTTCAGAATTGTAGGTGCTGGACTGCATACAGCGAAAGTATCAGCTCCTGTTGGTGGCTTGGGGAAGCTGAAAGCATCGATGTGTTTGGACCTGACCCTTTAGTTCCCATCACACCTCTCAGTGATGCCTGTCAGGGGCTGGAAGATACAGAACTCATGGAGTGGCCTTGACTAATCAGCTGGGTGCAAGGCCTGGGATGCACAGGGTTATTTTATCCCGTATACCTAGCAGATGAAGATGATAGAGCCAAATGTTGTCACAGACATTGCAAAGTCTTTCTGCAGCTTCTGAGGATTCAGTAGCCTCAACATAAAAGTGGCAGGTTGATCTTTGTCTAGGAGGAAGATTGGTCTCAGCATCCCTACCCTCAGCTACCTTATTTGTGCCAGATTACCTCAACCGCTTGCATGTTTTAAGTGTGCTGGTAAATGGTGCTTTCTTGAGACTCGATTGTTGCCAGATGGACATGCGTGTCTGATCGCTTTGTAGTGCATGGTCACTGCAGTAGTTGTTCCTTTTATACTGTCCAAGCCACACGGTTCACTTAAAGTAACTTTTGACTTAGCTTTACACAGCCTTGAGCCTGCAGATGTTCTGGGTAGTGTATGTGTGTGATAAAAATAACAGAGAAGCAAATATGTGATCAGGACTTGAATTCTTGCAGAGCTGTTGGTGATCTCAGAAACCACAGGAGTGTCATGTTACTCAGTTCACAGATGGAGATGCCTCGTAATGCCTGTGTGAAATGTTCCAGCATGCTATAAACATGGAGCCAGGATGCTGCAGACTCCATACATGGATCGAGCAGAGCTGTTTGTTGAATGGTAGCACAAGTTCTGATCTTCAGTCTGGGCACAAGACTGTGTGCATGCTAGTGTCTGTACAGTTAACTCGCTGTGTGAAGAGGGGGTGTGCAGGGGGAGCTCTTGCACATTTGAGTTAGCTTTGCAGTCTACCTTGCGTCTCCTGGGTATATCCCAAACATACCCAAGTGTCTGTTCCCAAACTCCTGTGGGGGTGATGAGAAATGTAGTAGACCAAGGGGCAGGGAGTGATGTAGGGGGCACAGAATTGCTGTTACTTGTTTCTGCTTTTGCTATTTCAGAGTCATCTTAACTATTTGTGTAACATCTCATTGTGTTCTGCCTCTTACTTGCTAAGGCTGGTTGCCTTGGTCACCAGGGCTTTGGTAACTAGGACAACAAGATTGAGCAGGCAAAGGTAGAAATAATAGTAATAACTTTCTCAACTCTTTCTGCAATTGGCTTGTATGAACCAGTGTCGTGCTAGTGAGTGACTTGTGTCATCAGCACTCTGTTCGCCCTTTCTGCCTGACACATTCTGAAATCCTACTGGCAGCACCACCCTAACAGATCTGTGTGCAGTGCCCTCCTGCAGCTGGAAACAAGCCCATCAGCAACTTGTGAATGTTGCTGGCCACCTCCTTCCTGGAGCACAGCAGCCTGTGCTGGAGCAGAGTCCAAGGGGCACCTAAGACAAGCCCTCAGGGGCCAGCACTTGTGTGCCCACCAGCTTGGTGACCGATCCTGAGTGGGAAGTGTCGGGTCAGTGTGCCTGCTGGGATGGGGAGGCTGGCTCACAGTGGTGGGAGCAGGTGGTGGCTGCCATAAAGTCGATTTCTTCCACAGATGTTGTAGTCTCCTGGAATAGTTATCTATCTGTTGGTTTGCTTATGGACTGAGGAAGGTCTGGGAGGTAGTAATTGGCGTCCTGTCTCTCATTACTCAGGTGACTGGCTTTTGGATACTGTTTATAGTATGGGTGTAGTTGGAGGTCAGCTTTTGATGCAGTTCTGCTTTGGTTTGAGAGCAGGCTGTTTCTATTCTACCAGGTAATCCTGAATCCTGATGTGGGACAACAAAATTATATCTCCCAACCCACCTTCGAAACACGTTGCTCTGGGAAGCTCGCATGGGGCTGTATCCTGCTGTGTCTGTCCCTTGTTACTAATGCCTTTTCTGCACTGACAAACCAGCGCTGTGTTCTCTCCTCTGGAAATTCCCTAGCTCCATGAATTTGTCCTAGCAAGGCACTTGTCTAGGTATCTCTCACTGCTCTGTGCATTGGTTTCCTTCTCTCTGCTTGTTTTCTTTTGTCTGAACATGATAGGGAGCCTCAGTGAGCAGTCAAGGGATTCCCTGGAAGCACAAGCCTGTGGGCACCAAGTGCAAGCTTAATAGGCTCTCTTGAACACCATTTCAGCCACCATGCCCAGTAAAACTAAACCTCCAAACGAACCCAGGAATTTGGCAGGACCTGAGGGTTTCAGCAGTGTTTGGAGGAAGGGTCGTAACCTGTTGGGCCTCTGCAAAGACTGTCCTTGAAGTGGCAGGGGAATACATGTGCAGGGCAGAAAAGGGTAATAGCTGTGGAAAGCTGCCACTGCTGTGTGCTTGCAAACATCAGTCCATGCTCCAGTAATGCATCCTGCTGCTTTCCAAGAAGAAAGCAGCCTAGGCTGGTGTCTTGCTGCAAAAGAAACTTTGTACTTGCTCTGCCTTTGGTTTGGATTTCATTTACATTTTGAGCTAGATGCTCAAAATTTGTTACTTTTCACGTTAGACTGCAATACCCAAGCCTTAGTGTCTATACCAGCCTTCCTTCTAATTCCCTGGCCATAGCTCTGTAGTCAGACTCCCGTGACCAAGACTCCCTTCTTCTGTGCCACAGTGCAAATCTGGGATTGTCTGGCAGCACACAGAGAAGGGCTGGAGGAACTGCCCCTTCAGCAGCGGTGGCCTGTGGGGACTGCAGCATGTCTATCTTTTGCTCAGCCACAAAAAAGGGGAATAGTTTGAGCTGCTTTGCTCACTGATAAGGATCAAATAAAATTTCATTGCCAGCTGTGGCTAGTCAAAACTGTCTGCAAGGAACCTGCTCCTGATGTCTCAGTTGGCTGTGACCATGTTTGCTCCTTAGTCTGGGACAGATGATCTCTGGGGTTGAACACCAGGGTTTTGTGTGGCCATGGCCTGGCTCAGAGAGAGGGTGTCCCATGCTGCTGAGCCTTACCAGTGACTCTCCTCCGAGAGGTCCCCAGCCACGCAAAGGAGGAAGCGGAGGATCTGTGCTAATGTGATGGGAGCAGTGTTGGCCTCTCGCTTGCCAGAGGAGTGCGTGTCTGTAGCGGGACACAGGAAATCATAGGTCAGAAGTGTCAGCGACAGGATAACTCCAAGTTATTTCTGTACTGGTCGTGGGCTCCAGTGAGTGACTGAACCCTCCCCAAGATATCCATGCAGCCTAATGAAATGCTTAAGTTAAAGTTATGAGTCTTAAAAATAACTGTTCTGATGGAATCCCTTTGACAAACAGCACCTAGGCTAGGGCTGCAGAGGATGCTTCCGCTGTGGATGTGGTGTTCCAGTTTGAGCAAGTATCTCTGTATCTAATTTTAAGAACAGTGGTCCCTGATTCATGTAAAGTGGTTTTTTTTCAGCTTCTGCAGTCTGACCTACTACTTTTATTTATCACTGCTCAACCTCTGGATGCAGACCTTGACAGTCTTGTACAGGCCCAGGAGCACGCTGAGACTTTGACAGCGTTCTTGAGCTTCAGGTATTACCTGGACTTGTAGCTGTCGAGTGTTGTGCAAGTCCAATGGTTATATGCTGTTGAATACTGTGAAAGCAGTTGGTTGCCGACAGCAGGGTGCTAGACTGAAGGTGGGCGCAATGGGTGCCCTCTGAGGAGTGACTGCAGATCCAGGGGTGCCCTTAGCACATTGCCCTGATTGTGGCTCTTCAGGGAGGACTCTGGAGAGCAGCGCTGGGGAGAGATGTCCTGCCGCCTCTGTTACCAGGGAAACAGCGGCTGCATTTCACAGCTGCTCAAGATTTTTTGTTCCAGAGTAAAATATTAATTTCCAGACTGCAGCTGCATCAAGCTTCTTGGGCATGAGCATGCTGATCTGTTTGGCTGTGTCTGACCTCTTGGCTGAGTTGCAGCTGGATCTCAGATGTGAAGTTTCTGACACTTCGGATCTGTGTCCAGCAGTTTTTAAGTATCTGCTGAGATTTCAGGCTGGCTGCAGTACTTTGAGAGGGCATTGGAAACAAGTCTTGGAAGTTCATCCCTTTCTGCTGAGCATAGCTGGCTGTCTCTGCTCTGCCTGTCTGCCCTTTTCCCAAGAGCCTATTCATTGCCTGTGCATGTTGTGTGTGTACATAGAGGTCCGCAACAGATTACTCTGGTGGTGGTACAGCAGTGGTCCACGGTAAGAGCTACAGATGCTCTTACAACAAAGCTGTGGTTGGGCAGTATCTCCCGGTAACACATCATTTTATTGACAACAAATGTTGCAGTCATCGGTGTGAGGAGTTTGTTTGCTTTTACCAAGCACGAGAGAGCTGTTGATCATACTGTGATTCAAGAGGTCTGGGAATAACCTTCCTTTAGGGTCTGGCTGTCTTCTGTGACTTGTACTGGGGAGGGTGTGCTTGTGGTTGAGCAGCTGGCTACTGCCTGGTGATTTTAGGGAAGCCATGGATCCAAGATCTGAGAAGTCTTTTGGAGTAGGTTCTCACTGGGGCATCTTATGATCATTCTGAGCCATTGTCACCATTGTCTGATCTGTGAGTCCTTCGCTAAGATCACCTCCTAGGGTGAATCTGCAGGCTGTTCTTGCTCAGATACCTCATTAAGGACCTGACTACCAAAGGAAAACAGTCCGAGCAGTTACGACTTGGCAGAGGGGCAGTTAAAGTTGTCCAACAACGTAAGTCAAAGTATCATTTTCAGGAGGAGCACTGTCTCTCGCGCTCTCTGTGGCTGCAGGAAAGGTGCTCTGTTCTCAGGGCTGTGCATGGTGCCTCCTGTGTGTCCTGCGGATGCAGCTACTAGCGCAGATATTGTGGAGGCAGCTGGTAGGTAGAAAGCTGGCAAGAACACCTTTCTGCTGTTTCAGTTGCTAGGAGAGCAGTGCTCAAGGGCTCTGCTGTGTCAATCTGTTTGCAGGGAGCAGCCCCCTGTGCTCCCCCACCCCATCTCAGACTGCTGGGATTTGAATGTGGTGCCTCTGAGTGACAACGGTGAAGGCCAGCTGTGGCCTTCTCCTGCTTGAGGCCCTGTGCTCATCCAGCTGTCCCGCAAAGGGTGGTGTGCTGTGGCCATCTCTCTGCACATCAGCAACTGCATGTGCCTGTGGGAACTTTAGAGGCCGCCTCGGAGGAAGGAAGGAGAGGATGTCTGGTGTAGCTGTGCGTGTTCTGGGGAAGCTCTCTGCTGAAGGGTGTCTGTGTTAGTGTTACTTCCTCCCACGTCCCTGGGAGCTGTATAGGTTCAGTAGTGTGTCTGACACTTTTCAGAGGCTGCCAAACTCTGCTTGCTCCTTCTCTCTCTAAGACTGGAGAAATGGGAGGCTAGAGACAAAGTAACTCCAGTTCATTTAGCATCAATGACTATATGTTTCTTCACCTGTCCCTTCTGACATCTTGGGCTAGTTTGTAGACTGAAGTTGTTTTCAGGGAAGGATTTTCCATCTGAGATTGAATAACCTTGAGGATCACTGTGACAAATCAAGATTGGTTTGTTAGCCCTTCTCATCCCTTGGTTGCAAGGCCTGGTGGCTTTGCTATCCTTGTTCTGGTGGACAAGGTGGTGCTAACAGCTCAGTGCCACACCGAAGTGTTGAACACTGTATGGGCAGTGTCATACAACTGAAGGCAGTGATGCCATTCATTTACTAAGAAACTCTGCTCCGAGAATGAAGGATTCTTTTATTTAAATAGTTTTGTATTTCTTGATTTAGAAGATGAAGTTCTTCTTGCAAAAGGGGTTGGAGTATTTCAATACAAGAAGAATGGACATACATAACCACCGTTAGAGAAGTTTGAAACAAGAACATTAAAGAAAGCTGCAATAAAGGTACTCATGTAGCCTTGCTTTAGTTCTGCTGTTATCTAAGCCTTGACAGTTTGAATCAATGAACTTTATTTTAATGCAGTTTGAGACTGCAGAGTCTTTAATAAAATAGAAAAAAAAATAAATCCATGTAAGTAACCTGCTGTGTGACATTACCTTGATATCTACATGGTCACTGCTTGGGTTAGGGTGGACCTAAGAACATGAATATGGCTATACTGTTTTGGTCTGGAACTGCCTTAACCTTGAGTCCTGACTGTGGTTGACGGGATGTTTACAGAAAGAGCATAAGAAGGGCAAGCAGGGCCTCTTGACTCTGCAAGTGAACAGCTTGGGTGCTTCCTTGGCTGGAACCTTTCTCTGTAGCGGGTGCATTGGAAAAGCCTTTTACAGCTTGAAGTGGTGGCAGAAGAACTTATGGAAAAATCTGGGGAAGAAACTGAACAAGTAGCCTCTTGCTTCAGCCAGTGTCTTTCCCAGGAGACTGGGAGTGGCTGATGGGAAGCCACACTTTTCTAAGGGTTTTAAGGGAGATTTGAGAAACTGTGGACTAGTAAGCATCAAGCACATTAGTAGAAGCTAAAGAACAGAGGTAGTGGAGCACGTGAATAGATATGATATTGGTGTATGGAGCCTTTTGTAAAAACAAGACTTGCCTCTGAGATGTTTTGGAGCTGTTGAGGCAGAACTGAGATCCAGTTGATACTCTGCTTGGATTTCCAAAAGGCATTCAGCAAGGTTTCTCAGAGGAGCTTCTTAAAAAGCAAGGCTGCCATGGAACAAAGGGGAAAGTACTCACATGGATAAGTAATTGTTTAAATAAATAGCAGGTATAAATAGTCAGTTGTCATGGTGAAAGCTCACCAGTGGAGATCTGGAGGGATCTGTACTCTGGTACCTATTCAGTACAATCCTAAATAAGAATATTACTTTTTGGAGAAGATTGCTATAGCACTGAAGAACTCCAGCCCAGGGAGTGTCTGCTGACATTTTTCACACACACTCACACATACTTACCCTCTGCAGAGCTTTAGCTGCCTAAATTTTTAGGAAGAGTTTGTGATGCTGTGCTGAAGAGGTGGATGTAACTTAGATTTGCATTTCAGGAATCTAAGTTGAACTGTTCAGGCTCAATCTTATTTTTTCTTTTTGATTTGAGAGTGTTAAGTGTCTTACATGTCTCTTCTTGCCAAAATACTGGTTTGGAGCCCTTGAAACTTCCCAGAGATCAGCACAGGTGTTGGAAGTAGGCATATTCCTTCACTCAGTTTCTTTTTGTGAAGTGCCAGATGATACTAGACTTCTTCCGTTTCCTTAGAAAGAGGAGCATGGATGCTGAATCCTGGGGAAATCATCAAGCATGGTTTAAGGAGTAATTCTGATCAGACTCTGACAGAAGCTGTTGAGGCACTGTAGCAGCTGCAGACATGTGATTGAGCTTATTGTGGCAACAGTCTGAACCAGCTGCAACTTTTGATGAGCTCTGTGGTTTTTTTTTTATATTCATGTGATATACAGTAGTGCAGTAGCAAGCATGTTATTCTATACCTATGCTCATGTCCCCAGTGCCTTGGCTGTTCAGGCATGTTTATGTATAAGCTCTGCCAGCCAGACCTTCTACTCTCCCATCTTAAGAAGCTGGCAGTGGTAGTTCACAGCGCAGTGGAAAGTGAGGAGGAAATAACTGCGAACAGAAAACTTGTATTGTTCCAGACTCTGGGAAAATGGAGCTCACTCACCAGCCCTCTGTAGTTCAGCTCTAATCTGTGAAATGCACAGTGCCGGCTCAGGCACCCAGGGCCGAGCTGGCACTGTGTTTGTTGCATAGCTGTTTCGGCTGCCAGGGATGTGTGATGACCCTCTTGCACTGCAAATGTTCATCTCTGCTCTCAGAAATGGGAACCTGACAACTGAAAGGGTGGAATGATGAACATACAGTTTACCTTGGTGACCTGCCCTCCAAGGTGGTCGCTGTTGCCTCTTGGCAGTCTTCTTGCCTGCATTTTGTCTGTGCAAGGATCCAGCCAATTCATAGAGAAGATTCTGAGCATTTGGAGAAGGGCCGCAACATCCTAACATCTGCTAGAGAGCTCATGGAGATGGGAGAGTGAGTGGTGTTGGGCGCCTCCTTCTCTGACCTCTGTGCATGGAGACGTGCATGAACAGAATGTATTTAAACTTTCCATGGGGAAACATAGATACCTGTTCACGTACAGAGCCCAGCTTGCATCAAGTGTTGCTAGTCCCTGTCTTTGTGCTGCAGTATACATGGATGTTTGGGTGGGCTTGCACTGGTGGCAGGGCTCGGGGGCTTCTGGCTCTCTCACAGTGTGGCTGTTTCTCCTGGGAAGTGCTGGCTGCTCACCCCCCCCGCTCTTGAGGAGCTGCTTGCTGGCATGTGGAAGCTCATTGCAATTCAGGGGAAGTAGCTGAAACTTCTCTTCTTGTGCAGAAGTAGGTCAGGGAAATGTGCCTGTCAGGAATGTCTGGAGGGAGAAAAGGGGATTTGTGAAGGTGATAAGAGCACAACACAATCCACCTCCATCTGTTTTTATTGAAGAGATCTGTGGTATGAATGTAAGTCATAAAGGCCTCTATAAAAATACCAGTTCTTGCTAGAATGGCTTCTGGTGACCTGAGCTGTGAGTCCAAAGTGGGACCGATCAGTCCGACTTCTCTGTGATCTTGGGCATCTCACTTCCCCTTTCTGCACCCAGCCTCCTCATCCAAAACAAAAACAAGGAGCAGTGCCAGGCAGGGGGGTTGAGAAGGTGTGACTGATTGACCAGTGGCTTTGCTAAGTTGTGAAGTGGGATGGGAGTGCGAGGTGCATCGTCCGAGCTCTAGTGATCCACTGTAGTAGCAAAAAGGAAGAGATGAGTGCAAACAGCTGTGTTTTGGCTAGTTGCTTTTTACCTGGAGGGGAAGAGCCAGGGGTGTGTGGTGTGTGTGTGTAAAGATTGCTGTTGCTTGTCTTCCACTACAGCAGTGGAAGGGAAGTTTGGTCAGACAAAAAAACACTGGGTCCAGTTCACACCAGCTCAGTGGGAGATGAGCATTACTGTCCAATTTTTGGCAACCTGGCTGGCTTGAGTAGCTCTTGTTTACACCCCTCATTCTCCCAGCAGGAGTGTTTTTAACTACTCCAAATGAGTCTCTTTGCTCTTACCTGAGAGCTCTTCAAAGACGTGCAATTGCTGCTGCAGGGCTCAGGTCAGCTGAGTGCTCCAGTGGGAGGAATTTTTGCCACTGCCTTCCATCAGCAACAGCACATCCCAGGCCAGCCGCAGTACGAGTGGTTTGCAGCAAGTTGGCCTTCCTTCCCATATCCATCCTGTTTTCATGGCTGTGTGTCACGTGCTAGAGGCAGAGCAGTGCCTGGTAAAGGCTCTTTGGACATACATTGTGCTCAGAGTCTGGTGAAGGCAGGCAGAGAGTGGAGCTCAGCCAGGCACGCTTGCATTTGCATGGGCTGTGTTTGTGCATTGCTGCAGAAAGCAGCAGCTTGCAGGATGTGCTCGCTTGAGCTTGCCACAGCAGGAAGTGAAGTGTGGACATGGACGAGGAGGGGTTTACCCTGTGCCACTGGCTGGCGCAGTGACTTGCAGCCTGCAGAAGACACTAGGAAGTGTGACATGGAAGCTTTTGTGTGTCTGTATCTGAGGCTTTGCTGCCTTGGAGATGGGCTTTTTAACAGCCTTCAGGACTTGCAGGGTATGGACTGACAAGTCTTGGAGGGCAGCAGTGTGTCCTGCTATAAGCTTGTACTGTACCCTGGGCTCCTGTTTGACCATTGTACAGCAGGACAAAAATGCCTTCCTTTTAAGAAGGGCTGTACTTAGACAAATGTGTGCATGAGGCTGGATGGAGGAGAAACCTTGTGAAGACCAGCAGCCTCTTCTGTGGTAGCAGGTAGACCTGTCCTGATGCATTGCTGAGGGCACTCAGCATTTAGATAGGTCTAACGTATCTCTTCTTCTTTGCAAATGTGCACAGCTGGTAGCCATGTGGGTGCTGAGTTTTCTAGCTGCCTGAAGTGTGAAAGAAATTTATTCGATGTTGCTGCTTCCAGTGTGCTGGTCTGCTTTCAAAAGGGGAGAAGCCAGTTTGATACATGTTAGTGAGGCAGGTCAAGTTTTCAGGAACATTGATGGCTTTATGCTGCCAATTCTTAGCCTAGTAATTAGTCTTTGAATATGGGAGTAATATCTGCCAGGAAGACAACCTCAGTCTCCTGCTCTGCCAATGCTTTGGGATGGAAGTCCAAATCTAGATTAAAAGCATCAAATGTGGGTGTCTTAAAATGCCAGACTCAGCTGGAGGCATAAATTTCAAGATGGAAGTGCCTCACCTCACCAGTTTGTATCATAAAGATATGTCCCTAGGAGAGATGTTTACTTCAGAAAACTCACTAGGACTTATCATAAAAAATATTGGGCCAATGAAGAGAATCTTGTTGAGGCACAACAAGATCAATACATCTTCATGTTAATTACTTTTGGCAACGTGCATTCATCTGTGACTTCTGCCAGTGCAAATGCAATGGACCTTAAGCCTCTTTGACAGAGTTCAAGATCTGTATGCTGCTAATGGGAGTCCTCAGAGGCTTGGATAATGGTTGGATCCCTTGTCCCTTGTGGTGGTCAGAAGAGAAACATGGAAGGCTGTCAGACAACATAAACTTTCTTTCTTCAAAATGTGTCAGAGCTGGAGTACCAAATGCTGATGATAATGCTGCTCCTACTGCTAGCAGACTCCCAAGGCTCTGTTGCAGCCTTGCTTCTGCTTTCTTACATTCTGGAACATCTCTATGGAAAAAGCTGTATGCACTTTCTCACAGAAGGAGATTAAAGTCAGTAATCCATCTCTGGAAAGCCCGTTACCACTTACCAGTGGCAAGCATGGCTGTTGACAGCAGCATGGGCTCAGGATGATCACCAAGGTAAAGTGTACGCAAGCACATGCAAACTCCCTGTGGTCTTTCCTCCTGGAGTGCTATAAAAATTATAGGGATATTCTGCTTGTTTGTTTCTAGCTTCCTTTTTTAAAAGTGAGAGAGTGACTCACTTTATGTTTACTAGATTGAAAATTCACAAATAATTAATCGGCTTTTGTATGGAATTGAAAGTTCAGTTCCAATCTCCAAAGTCAGTCCCTTAAAACTAGCTGACTAAAGCTACTTTAGATGTACTGGATTAAAAGAACATTCATCTAAACATGTTTTGTATAGAAAGCTCAGTTAATTGGATGGAGGATTATTATTCCTGAGTAGTCAGAAACCAATGGATTCTGTTCATTGCCCTCCAAGAGTCTGGAGTGAGCAGATCTTATTGTATACACTCTTCCCTTTTACTTGGAGCTTCGAAGAGGAAAATCAGCTTTCTGCTTTTTCGAGCTTCCAGTTGGGTTTCTCAACTCCGCAACTTGCCAACGAACCAAAGTGTTTCATTTCTGTTTGCAGAGGTATCCTTTCTGAGCACCCAGGGCAGGAAACGGCTGTCAAGGCTGAGGCTAGCACTCTGCAAACTCTGGTTCCAGATGTCAGTCTGCTGAATTCCCTGTGCTTACTTTGAGTTCCTTAAAGCTATGAAGCATTTTTATGGCAAAAACTTTTTTTAAGTTCACAGAAAATAGTTTTTATTAGCTGTGTAGTAGGATGATTGTTAAAATTTCCATGTACTTTTTAGGTGTATTTCTCTTCTCTAAAAGATTTGAATAGAATATCTCAACTTTTGTGTCTGCTCTAAGGAGTGCTGGCTTGGCTTTTATCTGCACATCTGCTTTGGAGGAAGGCTGTGACAGAGGAGATTAAAGAACTTTTGCAAACATTCTTTTTGCACTGAGGCTCAAGTGCAATGAAATCTGAAGGGAGACCCAGGATTACTGAAGGATGGAGGTTCTCAGCCCAGATGAATAGCCACTGTTGTGCGGTCCCCAAAAAGCACACCCACCTGAAAATTGTTAGTTGTGCATCCGTGGCTGATCAGTCTGGCCTGGGATTTGGGCAGGACTGTGTACTTCATTGGCAAGGTCCAGTTGTAAGATCCTGGCCTGAAGGACTGTGCCCTGTGAGCTGCAGGTCCTGGGAAGGTGCTGTGCTTGCAGGACTTGCTATCAGACTTCGATTTATTCTTGGCTTCCCCAGAAGTGTCAGTTTTTGCCTACAGTGGTTCTGCTCTTGCAAGATGCTCTTGCCTTTTCTTCTGATGTAAACCTTCTTCCTTCCTTTGATTGTGCTGTTTGTCTGTTCCCATCCTTTCCTTGCTGTCACCTTTTATTTCCTCTGACACAGACCATGGATGAATGCTGCCTAGAAGTCCCTTTGACACTGAACATGAGTTGGATCACTTGGGATATGTGGGATAATTAGGTACAATTGTGTGCAGATGAAACAAAACAAATTTCAGAAAAAGCTCACAAAACCCCAGTGCTGAACAAGGCTGATTTCTACATGCAGAGTGTTCACTTTTGACAAGGGTATGATCAGATCAGCTTGTGCCATGTGACAGTGCTGGAGAGCTAGTTGCTTCTGAGCAGGTAAATTTTGTCCCATGTCTAAGACATGCCTTGGCCCTTTGCTGCACATGGTTTTGGCATCCTGAGAAGGATGGGAAGGTTGTACATACTCTTGGTGAGTGCAGGAGTAACTTCAGTGGGGGTGCAATTTTAACTGACCTGTATGTCCTTCTCTAATCGCATGCTAATTTAAAGCAGGGATTGCCAATGCAATTTTATTGCACGTTAAAAAACCTAAATAGTGCAGGCTTGGTGTATACTCTTCATCAGGTAGAAGCCAGTTGTAGATAGTGTGTGATATGGGTGCAGCTGAACCTACTGTGGCATTTTGAAATCGTGCTGCTCGGCCTCACATGGGTGTTGACAGAGAAATTCTAGAAAGCAGTGCAGCAGCTGGTTGCGGACCCCAGTCAGCACCTCTGCCTTTCCACTCAGAAACACTGCAGTGATTTACTCTCTGGTTGAGCAGCGATGCTCTTTAGGCTTTCTAGAGCAAAAGCCTCCTCCATCAATGGCTGATGCCTTGAAAGGGAGACCTCCAGACCTCCTTCCTTCTTTCAGGGTACAGATCTGGTTTTATTCTCCCTCTTGTTCGGTTCTCCCTAGTTCAGTTTCTGGGCTGTCTTTCCCCCTTGCACAAAGCAGGGTTGACTACACTCCAGGTCTGTAAAGACCCACGTTGTTCTGTGTGGAATTGCTCATCACAACTGGCTATTCCCTTTAAACAAGGATCTTTGGGTGCAGGTGACATCATAGAATTGTTTAGGTTGGAAAAGACCTCTAAGATCATAGAGCCCAACATCAGAGGACCTTGGTGGTATTTGAGTCTGTGAGCAGGACCAAACTGTACTGTTCCCTCAGTGGGTCAGTGTACTTGGTACCGGAGCCAGTCCCAGTGATACTGCAAAATGGTTCTTCCAGACAGCGTTGCCAGCGTTGCGGTGGACAAGAGGTTCACTTCAGGTTGGGTGGAACTTCCCTGTATTGTGACATGGCTCTGGGTCATACTGTGTTGGCTATGAGTGCTTGGTGGTGGGGAGCTGATGGGGCCTAGCTTTATTATCTACATAGGACACGCTGGGCTGAATACGGGAATCCTGGGCTGCTGGGCTGCTGCTCTAGTGCAAGTGTTAGGGGGAGCATGCTATATCTGCAGTGACAGTGCTGGCACTGCTTCTCCTGTGTCAGGTCGGTCTAGAGAGCAGCTCTGAGCATCTCCCATCCAGCAGCAGGCAGGACTGCTGCTGTTGGGCTTGGCATCCCTGGCCCTGCCACTGCTGGAGATATGGCTTGTGTTTGTGAGGCTAGGTGCTCTGAGCATGTCGGATGGTCGGTGCACCTTCCAGGGTTCTGGATAGTTGCTGGGTCTCCAGGTATTGTGGACCTGTCTCCCCTCACCTCTCTGTGCCTCCATCCCCTCCACCACATCTGGGCTGATCCAGCCACCTGCCACTTATGATAAGGAGCAATGGTGATGCTCTGATGCAGTCTCTGATTGATCTTTTATATCTTACACGAGGGAAGGGTAATGTGATTGCACCCACGCAATTGCACTAACAAAAGACCCTTTGCCTTTGTGCTTGGGTAGCAGTGCTCTTCATAATTCCCAGGGGAACAGCTTCCTCTGCCTTTTTTCCATATGTGATTGTCCTGAGGAAGGGATTCACCTCTCCTTTGAACTGGCAGCCTGTTTAGAGCTGGGCACCAGTGAATATAACATGCTACTAAGAGGCTAATAAATGCTTTGGGGGCCTTGGCTTCTCTAGGCTTGTGTTTTGTTCTTGTTTCTGCATGCCCTGGGTAATTTGACTTGGTTTCATCTTTTAGATGCTTGCTTCTTGGCCCTGGGAACTGAAGATAGTGCCACCTAGCCAGGCTGCTGTGCTGCCCCTCCCTTTGGGCATTAGGGTGGCTTGTCTGATGCTTTCACAGCATTTCTGTTAAGGAACTGCCAGATGTTTCTGAACTAGGTTTTTCCTTTGGGTGGTACCCTATTGGTATGTCTAGATCCTGGGCATTTAGTTAAGTTTGCTCTTCTGATGTTGTCCTTTGACTTTTTTCCTTCTCTTAAAAAATTGTAACTGGTTAGAATTTCACAGCCACTTGCAGCCTTACTGCCTGCCTTTCTTAACCACTTACTCTGTGTTAGATAGATTCAGAGGTGTCCCCTCATGGCTGTTTTCAAAACTTTTCAGTATATTCTGGGCTTGAACTAGCTTTTACTTCTTTTATAGGCTTCTTTTACAGTTTGATCAGTGAACCAAAAAAGCCACAGTTTTGTTTCTTCTGCTTCAGTTGGCTGGTGCAGAGCTGCCTGTGGGCCAGTCCCAAGGTATGTGTGCTGGCATACATTTCTCTAACAGGCTGTGTAGAAGAGCTGGAGACAACTCATTTTGGAAACATTTAACAACGTCCTGTGTAAAATTCAGAGTACTTGGAAAGAAAACAAGGACGCTGCACTGGAACACAGACCTGACTTGGCCAACACATGCCTGAATAACAGGCATAAAGAAGCACCTCTGTTGCAGCAGGTGGCTTTGTGTGTACCTATCATGCAGGAAATCCTTCACTTCAGCCAGAGATTCCCACAGGTTGGTGGGAAGATCTGTATGATAAACCACCTGTCCCTCCATTTCCTGAGATCTCAGATAGGCACTCTGGTGCTCTGATGAGTACTAAAAAAATGTACTTTAAAAAGAGTAAGTGGTTGGTAGGGTGTTGAATTTTCCATGCATGTTGCAAGTTCAGATTGTCTTAGCCAGGATGGCTGCGTGTGCCCGGTGTGGCTGTAATACAGGATGTGGTGAGGTGGCACACCACATTATTTACAGACCCTTTTACTAGGCGGAATGCCTGTCATGATAGCTCCTGGCTCTGATTGCAGCTTGCTGAAATGCTGGATGGCACAGTGATCCTTGGAAAGAATGTCTTGTTCCACTGGGACAGCAGCTGGAAGTGAGCAGCTCCAGGTGCATGGCACGTTGTCAGCTTAGTCTGTGTGCTGCTTGCCGGAGCCCCCAGGGCCCTTTCAGCCCCTCAGTGACTGTCTTGACGATGCTGAGCCCAGGCTGCAGTGCCTTTGCAGCTGGGCAGCCTGGCGGCCTGCTGGGAAATCTTGTGCCGGTGAGCATGAATGGCTTCAGGCAGCAGCTGCCTGCATGCTTTGCCTGGAGAGGCCCTCAAGGGGAAACTGCCTTTGCTCTGGCCTGCTGGAGCTCAGGCTGCTCCCTAGGCACAGCTCCTCTGCTTCTGCAGGGCAGCCAGTGCATGCTTCTTGATGCCTGCTCCCAGCGAGCCTGGTGTTACAGGGGTGGGCCTGAGCACAAAGCACTGTTATATGGCTGGGGTTTTCTGGTAAATACCATGGTATCCCTCAGCTAACGATCTAGCGTGAGCCATAGCAACATGTACAGCCTTCTCACTTCCACTCCAGCTGCATGGGTTGTGTGGCATCTCTGCCTCAGGAAAGCATGCATGGTTGGGTGGAAACAGCCTAGCAGCTTTGGATTGCAGGGGCATGACATGGTGGACATCTCTGCCAGGAGGGGCTGTTTCTGAAGGTGACTGATGAGGAGAAGCGGTCCACACTAGAGTCTTTGTGGGCATGTCTATGCTAAAAGGAAAGCTGCTCTGTAGCACCAGGTAAACTGCAGCTCCTTGCCATGGGGTGTGTGAGAGAGCTCTGGTATGTCTGTGACAGTGACAGGTTGGAGCAGCCGACAAGGTCTTTCCAGGCAGATCTCAGGGTTTCCATTCCACCCTCTGATCTTGCTTTTGACACTGAATGCACAGCATGACTGTTCTCCTGTGGTTTTAACAACTGTCCTTTCATAGCTCCCCCACTTTTCAGGCAAGGGTCCTTGTGTGTGATCAGCACAGTGGCCTCGCTGGTCTGTATCAGTCGGTTGAGAGACTTGTGTTATCAGAGAGGTTAAAAACCCATTGGGAAACTCCATGCAGAAGATTTAAGCTCACTTTTAATCAGCCTGGATCCCTTTTGCTTTCACCTGGGAAGTAGTCCACAGAGACCCAGTGGTTTGGGGTGATGGTGGAAAAGCAGTACTTTCAGCAGTGCTGCGTTATGAAGGTACAGGTGGGTGATTACAAACCGGTTAAAAGGAAAAGATTTAAAGCAAAACTAGTGGGGAAAGCTGTGGACAGAGGCTGAATACATTTGGGAAGACTTCACAGCAACTTTGCTGAAATAGCAGTGTTCCAGCCTGTACAGATCCTGGGCATGATAATACTAGGCTGTGATGCTTCAGAAGGGCATTTTTCTGTTGCTGACTTTTTCTAGCACAGAGCAGCATGACCAGACTGTAAAATGACATTATTAGGTGCCAGGTTTGTATCTGACTTGAATCAGATTAAATGCTAGCAGGAAAAGAATTTTGTTGGGAAACATGCAGTTCCCAAGAGTATTTCAGTCTTTCCTCTTAGCTTTTGAGCCTGCTGGGCAACTGCATTTGGTATTTATGGAAGAGTAGAAGGAAAGAAGTTTAAAAACCACATCACTGGGTATAAGGAGGGTGCAGGGAAGCCTCAAGAGCAGCAAAATGTGTCAGTTCAAATTTTGAAGCTGCAGCCCCATCAGAGCGGAGAGCTGGGCGCTGTCTGCCTTGTCCTTGGCACCTGCTCCTTGTGTTTTGCCTTAGTGTGGTTATGTTGCCTACTTGGGCAGGCTGGAGGCTTGTGGAGCAGAACTGTATGTGTGAGGGAGGCATTTAGTACAGCTTTACAGGCAGGCATGAAGCTGTCACAAGACAGTAGCAGCCTGGATGGTAGCTGTGTGGTGTCCAGGACTGTGCCAGTGACATCAGAGATGGAGCAGCTCTTCCCTGGAGTGGCTTGGCTCAGAAAGAAGTTGTTGAATAGCACAGAGGAAAGCTGGATGTGCAGAAGGCTGTGGCTCGCCTCAGTGCACAGTGGTACCTGCCTTAACTCTCTGGACTGGTAGGTTCAGTCCCTGCTGAGCAGAGCTCTATATTGAATGCTGTCTGGAGAGAGGAGACTTGCTAGGAAGGATCTTGCCCTGGTTCTGTGCTGGCTGCGTATGTAGGCAGTGCTCATCCTGCTTGGGTTTGTGATGCTGGGTAGGCCTGGCACCACAGCAGCAGCTGCTCTTTCTTCCCACAGTGGGACTAGCTGCATTGGCAGGAATGACACCTGAGATCAGGGTAGGACAGATGCGTGTCTTGTGTGTAATTTGCTCTCCAGGCTGGCAAAGCATGTGGGAGCTCTCAGTCCGCAGCAGGGATGGGTCAGGAGGTGACCTTTCTCAGGAGAAAGCAGTCCTCAGGTCAGGAGATGGCATTCAGGTTATATATTGACTTCAACTGTCTCTTTGTCTGCTGTGTGCAGTGTCCCACGCTGAGCCATCTTCGAAATGGGTACAGCACCAAGCACTTGTGTCCTAGACAGAAGTCCACAACCCAAACAGCTAGCTGGCCAGAGCGGTCCACTTCTTTTCAAGGCTGCCTGTATTGCTGAGTCCAAAACTGTGGAGCTGTCTGTAGCTATGGAGCCTGTAAAGGACAGCTGTGCTTAAGAGGAATCTGCCTGAGAATAGGAAGGGAACATTTCATCATATAGGCTTATCTTTGACTTGCATCCACTATTGCATTTGCATTGGTCTGAGAAAGTATTTGTCCTGTTTAGAAGTAATTTGCTTGGAGTGATGCTGGCATACACTTGCCCGTGTGACAAGGCACGTCCAGACCTCAGCAGCCTCAAGAAGGAAAGCACACGTGCTCTGGAGCAGTTGGCTGTAGGCCTGAGCAGTGGGAATCCCAGGCAGCTTCGCTGGTCTGAGAGTGCCACTGCTGTCTGTGCTTAGTGGGGATGGTGGATAAGATGGACTACTCCTTGATGGAGTGTATGGCCTTGGCCAAGCATTTGTGTGAGACCTGTTTGTCCATTGCAGCAAGGCCTGCTGTGTGCTGATTTGGGGTGCTGTGACCTCTGCAGTGGCACTGAAGAAGCCATACATCTTCATGCCTCTGCTTTATTGCCCTCCTCCTTGGAACAGCCCACCCTTCCTCACTATGCCACGGGCAGCAAACAAGCAAGGGAACTCAATGTCAGCTCTTGTCCTAAACAGTCATTCTTTCATTAGAAATGCAGTGTTACAAGTAGTTCAGATCTTCTTCCATGTGCACAACCTGCATGTTAACGTTTTGGCAGCTGAAAGCCTGGAGTAGATGTACAAAAAGTACTATGCACCCTGAGCACAGCACTGCTGCTGGTCTGTCTGCCCCTCCTCACGTGACTCCCTGCATTTAGGGCTGGTGTACACTCAGTAATGCAGCTTGGCTGGTCTCTTTTAACAAGGATGTTACAAAAACTTAACCTGTAAAAACACGAGAAGGAAACATAGTGGCTGGTCCAAGCACAATTTTGGCTGCAGCTATCAGATTACCAGTTTTGAAAGCCCTGGAGAAGAGAATGATTTTGCACATAAGTGTTAGGTATTTAGAAATATTTTTATATTCTCCTAGATAAATCTAACAGATCTCTTCTGCAATGCTGAGTGAATCTTGCATCTTCCAGACAATCAGTGAATCCATTACCTGGCTGTGCTTGATCCTCCCTCACACCTGGCTTTCACACAGGTAGCAAGCAGCTCTGATAGCTGTTGCTGGTGATAGCTGGTAGCTGCTGCTGCTGGCTGAGACATGCACAAGGTGTGCTGATGTTCTTGTCACTTCTCTGAGCCTCCTTATGTTGTAGGTGCATTTGAACCAGCCTGGTATGTCTGCTGTGCCTTGTCCTAACTGTCGTATCTCTTCCGGGTGTGACCTGCTCTTTCCCGTGCATCTGTTGTGAGTGGCTGTACCGTCTCAGAGGTACTGCAATGCTATGAAATATATATCTGAACACAGGAGTGCCAAGAGCTTGTGATGGGAGAGCAGGGTGTTCCTGGGAGGCCTCTGGGTGGCAGTCAAAGCTCCTGGGCAGACCGGTGTATGGTCCCTGCAGTGGGAAAGCTGCTTCGGAGTGTGTTTAATAGAGCAAATGGGTGCAGCAAGCTCAAGGGCAAGTTGCTTACCAAACCAGAGCTGTTCTGTGATCATCTGCCCAGAGATTAAAGAGTTAGGCACTCTTCCAAGGGCTGATCAGAGCAGGGTCATGCCTGATAAATGTACATACACAGTGAGATGGTAATGTTTAATGCAGTTAAGAATGGACTGCCCAGTCAGATGATGACAGCAAGGGCTGTTGGGGTGGGCTTTCTGTCCTCTGAGGATAGGAAAAATGAAAAAAATGAGGTGCTCTAATACAGTGGTGCTGAGGTCCCATTTAACGTGCTGCACTGGCCTCTTTGCAAAGAGGCTGCAGTCTGTCTTGAATGGCCATCGCAGGGGGCATGTGCTAACACAAGGCTGTAAGCAGGACTCTGGGCAGCTGTGAGCAGCCAGTCATGAAGACAAGGAAGCGTGGATGTATCTACTTGCAGGACACTGTTTTCTTCCCTTTGCCTCCGATTTGTCCTGACTGAGGATGCTGTCTTACTCTTGGTAATGTATACTCTGCCAACACTGGCATTCTTTGCTGTTCCAAGTATGCCTTTGTCCTCTGTCCTCCTCTCACATAGTGTGGCCAACTTGCTGCTGTGGGGAGAAGGAACCCCTTCTCAGCATGGGCTTTATGTTCCTTTGCTGTTATAACCCTCAGAGACAGAAGGAAGAAGAGTGTCAGCAGGTCATCCAGAATGTCTTGAGCTTTGGCCTTGGGTTTGGTCTCTCTAGCGCCACTTGGAGGGAGGTGGGATGATGGAGGGGATCAGGAATAGTCACATGGGAAAACAGGCTGGATTTCCTAAGGCAGGCAGAGCCATAAGCTGTAAAATGCTTTACAGGAAATGAAGGGATGTAGCAACCTGGGGAGTTTTGTCTTCCTGTCCCTTATGTTTTGGGATTTCCTTTGGGAAGGTCACTTGGGAATTGGGATGAGTCAAACCTCCTGCAGTTTGCAGTAACAGAAGTCTTCTCTGGATCCAGCAGCAGGGCAGATGTGTGCTATTGGTAGCAAAGCTGCTGTCAGCCAGGATGCTGGGGAGCCAAAATGCCTCTTCCGTCACGGCAAGGAGGGGATTTCTGGTCAGCACCAGGGCTGTTGTGCTGCACACCACCTTGTGTAGCTCAGCTAGGGGACCTGTTACACAGCAGGCATTTGGTGGCCCTGGCCCTAGTTCCTTGGGGCCTCCAGGAGGGTGCTTTCATGGCCTTTGGCCTCTGCACCCTACTGTGTTACACCACTTCGGTGCAGCTTGCTTTACATGCTCTTCCCAGGCAGCAGCAGTTGCAGTTGCTGGAGGGTAGAGAGGCAAGAGTGCGCTAGCAAGTCTTGAGTGCTCTGTTACACTTTCCCTTGGGGAGGCTCTCAAAGCAGGCTAACACCAGCTTTCATCCCAGTTCATCTCAAAGCATGTAATTGGCCCACCTACTTGTCCTGATGCCTGAGCTGCAGAGCTTGATGAAGAATCTGCTGCTGTCCCAGTTCATCGCTCCTGTTTGCTGGCAACAGGGACTTGGTTTCTGAAAGTGAAGTAGGTCTCTCCTCCCCTCTGTGTGCATGAGTGGTGTCTCGTGCACGCATATCACTTATGTACGGCTCAGGAAGTATCTTGACTTCAGAAAGCTGTGGCTGAGAGCACGTTCACTGCTTGCACCCTGTTTGTGTGCTCTTCTCTTAGCACCTACTTTGGCCACTATCAGAGGTGAGCTGTAGGGCTGGACACCGCTCTGATCAGAGCGGGTAAAGCTGCTTTTCCGAACTGTTGGATGAGACCAGCCAGCCTGCAGGGCGAGCTGCAGGGCATCCCCATCGCCCGGGGCGGCTGGTCCTGGCTGGCTGCCTTCTGCCCTCTAGTGGGAAGCCTCGCAGGAAAGAGGTGCTGCACGGCAACCGGGCAGGGCTGCAGGAGCCACCCGTGCTTACAAAATACATGCCACTGCTCCAGAAGCCCAGTCTCAGAGGTGGATATCTCCCTGAAAGGCAAACCTGAGCTGTCGAGGTCAGGAAAAATATTGAGGAGCTGCTAAACTGCTGCTCTTGAAGGCTTAGTCCACAGCTGCGTGTTTAATAAGGATGGTAGTGTTGACAAGAATGCATGGAGGGCCATGGCTGGGAAAGATGGATGTGCTCTAATATTTATAGGTGGTGTGGGAGCAACTGGCAAAACCCAGGGAGCCTGGCTGCTGCCACTTGAAGAAATGAGTGCAAATGTTCAGGAAAATAATCCTGCCCAGAGAATGAGCTGCTACTCACCAGTGGTCAGTAAGCCAAGCACTGCTCAGCCCAGGGTCCCAGCAGAAAAAATATACCATGTCTGCTCAAAAGGAGTGTGAGACCTGCTATTAAGGTTTTATATCCTGTTAGTGGCCAGATGTACCATTCAAAGAGCCCTTGTTGCTGCCTTGCTTTACACTCTATCCTTCACCTTCCATGCATCTCAGTAGAAATGCTCCTTGGCACCTCTGCCTCCTCAGTGCCTGCGTCCTGTGCATAAAGAGATGCCTGAGTTTCCTTGTTTACACAGAGCTCAAGCTGCTTCTCTACCAGGCACCTTTGCCAGTTTGTGGACAAGTTGTGGGTAGTTTTGCAGCTCCAGTTTTACAGGGTGTTTCTAGAGCTGCTGCGCGGGGGGGGGGGGGGGGGGGGGGGGGGGGGGGGGGGGGGGGGGGGGGGGGGGGGGGGGGGGGGGGGGGGGCGGGGG
>JAVJGI010000035.1:34231892-34242763 GCA_035590275.1 Ibycter americanus
GGGGCCCCCCCCCCCCCCCCCCCCCCCCCCAGTGTACCCCCAAATCTTTTTGCTGAGGTCATAGGTAGGTCAGAATTGTTTTCCTCTCCTTACTAGTTGCTCTCAAGCTTACTGGCAAAGCACAGACTGTAACCTGCTACTCCTGTACTGTGCACAGATGCATTTTCATCCTGTTTTCCTTCCCTCTCTACCAGCCTTAGGAGCTGTACCTCTGATTTGTGTTCCCCTGGCATCAGGGGCTTTAGAGGTGTGTGGCATTCACTGAAACATTGGCCTTGAAATGCAATAGTAAAACCAGCCACTGTGAGTGTTATCTGTGAGCAGCAGTCACCTGTTGGGACAGGAGGTTGGGTGAATTTGTAAACAACAGCTGAAGTCAGTGCTTTGCTGCTGGCACTGAATTTTACAAAATACATGTGTTACAGGAGCTTTGCTTTTCTAGATGCATGCACAGGCCAGGTTGGTGACAGTGTTATAAGCGTTTCATCAGAATTCAGAGCAAAACCTCCAAATTCATCATTTAACTAGAGAGGAAGAAAACAGCTGGGAATCTGCAACCTGGCATGGGGAAAAAAAAAAAGGAAAAAATGTGTGTAGAATGATGCTTTGGGGTGTTTTCAAAGTATGACTTCAGTGTTTAAGAACATACTCTAGAAAACTGCATACTCTAGAATGAGGCTTTAATGCTATCAGACAGTTAACTCAGTGGGTTCCTGGGTTTGCTTCTTTCTCTAGCCCACCCCCACCCCCCATCTTATTTTGATGTAATTGCTTGCATTGCAGAATCTCAACTTTGAAAGTTAATGCTTGCTTAGCTAAGGTGAGTGAGAGAGTGTGTCTGTGTGCATGTGTCAGTGCACACATGTGCCTGTTCCTTAGCCGGGGGGGTGCTGTCAGGATGCATGTATCTGTGTGTATGTGCGTGTGCTCCTTTTCATTACCACCACCCTAGCTGAGGCGTGGTGGCAGTGATGGGTGTGTGAATGTGTGTATGTGTACAGGTACAGTTTGTTATGTCCTCAGCCAGCAGCGGTGGTGGCGTGTGTGCTCCTTGGTACCTTCAGCCTTGGTACCAGGTTGAATAAAGGGGTAGAGCAGAATGAATGAGGGCTGGGAGCTGCTTTATTTTCTTGCATGTTTAAAAAGCCATGATCAGGAAAGGAGATTTTTGGCTGACTGACCATCCCAGTTAGTGATGGAAAGAAGGCAGCATTTTTTTAAGATAATATCAGGAAATGGTGAGTACCGCTTGCCAGTGAACAACCGGTAGTGGAGTGTAGGAGTACTGGAGTTCCAGGAGGCTGTCAGACTGTCCTGTTGAAGCTCATTTTCCTTGTTGCTGTCAGTCACCGTTGCTATCAGTGTTACACAATCATGTTCACCACAACTCGATGCAGAGGAGGTCCTTGCAGTAGTTCCACAGCTCAAGAGCAACTGCTACGTAACCTGTTTAATTATATGAGCAAGAAGATCCAGATTTATAACTTATCTACCAAAAAGTTCAGTGCCTTGGGGGAATCACACAGTGATCGGTTCTGGGCAAGACCACGGGGTAGTTGCCATGGGATTTTGCTAAAGCGTTCAGAGAGGCATACCATTCTGATCCCTGTGATCAATCCTATCCTACAGAGGCCTGCAGGGATTAGTGTGAGGCCCACTGCTCTTCGGTACTGGTGCCAAACACTTAGCGGTGACAGAAATCTAGGTGATGCAGGGATTGGTTAAGTAACAGATCAAAAGAGGGTCATCGGGGACAGCCAAGCTGCTAGGGAGCAGCCTTTTAAAAATTGTGTGCTCTTGTGCTGCCAATAAGCACATTTAGACTTCAGAACATGCATGCTAATTTCTGTGGGAAGGGCAGTGGTATTTTAGAAAGCACTGTTTTGAGAAGGGGTTGGAGTTGCAGGGTACATATACGTGAGCTTGTGAGATCTTTTGAGTGCTGCAGAGGGGGTGAGCAGAGGGTGGAAGGGGGGTTACTGTCTTCCCGTACGTGGTTTGGGAAGGGCCAGGGGCAGAGTACAGGGTCTCCCACTGTGTAAAAGAGATCTTGAAAACTGGAGAGGGATAGAAAGAGAAGAAAGAAGCTTTGAAGTGCCTTATCGAGATGAAAGAGCTGCCCAAGTGGGCAGAGCTGATCAGTATGCATGTACTCTTCCCCGAGGAAAAATACCAGGTACTGACAGGACTTTGGAGTGCCTCAGAGAGGAGCATGAAGAGCTAATGAGTGGATTAGTTTGGATAAGGAGCGTGTTTTTACAGTGAGAACAACTGCTAGGTAGAATTATAATCTTTCAATATCCTCAAATTAAGACTGGATATCCTTACGGAAGTTTTAATCTTTTGGGGATAACTTTTTAACACAGGTAACTCACAACTAGATCTGTGCTGTATGGAAAATTTGAGTACATGTTCTGTACTTGCCTTATACATTCAAGCCTGATTCTTCTCTGTGGCTTGTCTAGGGACTAGGGACAGTCAGTTAGCACTGGTTAGCAATGGTGTTAGCTAAGCTTAGCCTCTTTGCAAGCTTTTCCTTAGTACATTTGGTGTAGTTGCTGTACTCCATCTTTCTGACTAGCACTCAGTCCTGCCCTCCCTGCCCTAGAGGTGGGTCTTTGGCCATGCTCCACACTGCTCACTCCTAACCTTGCCTAAGTATTTCTGGGGAGCAAGAAGCCTGCCCTAGATGATTTCTCCCTTCCTGCAAGCAGAGGCTTAAACGGGAAGGGTGGACAGAGATGAGATCACTGATTGCAGTTCTGGGGGTTGGTATCAGGGCTTAGGGGGCTGTAGCCCTGGGCTTTGGCTGAAGGAATCCAGGCCATCTGGCAAAGAGACAGGCAGAGCTTGCCTGGACTCCCAGCTTCCTGACTTCTGGTCTCCACCATGCCCTGCTATCCAAACACAAAGGACAAAGCAGCAGGGGTTGCAGTCACAGTCCAGCAAACCTTCTGCACAAGCTAAAATAATTTTAGCAGGGAGGGCAGGGACATACATGGTAGGAGGTAAGTGCTTGCTAAGCTCCAAACCTGTCCTGCAGTACAGCTGTCTGTCTTTCCCTTTCTAGTATCGTTTCACCTCTGGGCTGTTTTACACTGTTGCTGTATGTTAGCATAGCAAGGACAGGGGTGTTTTTTTCCTTCTGGAAGGGGAGGAGAAAAAAAAACACAGAGGGGGATAGATTTGGCCCTCAGAGAGCACAGCGTATCAGACAGAAAGGTATTTGGTAGCAGGCCATCTGTTTTCCAGGAAGAGCGGCCTAATCTCAGGTACGGCACACTGGTATCCACAAAAGTCCTCGGTACCGCTGGCTACAGCAATGCAGACACTGGGGGTGGAGCACAGAGGCTACTTGTGAGACTTGAGAGTGCTGGTGTTGCTTGTAAAAACGTGTTTGGCCTGTGCTCCCCAACACATAGTTCCTCGCTCCGTGGGAGTCCTGCTGCAGGCTCCTAGGCAGGAGGTCAGGGTGGCTGGCTGGCTCACAGGCACTGACTAGTCCTTCGAGCAGCAAAAGCAGCTCTTCTCACTCAGCCTCAGGCACCTTCCTGGGTTTTTCGTGGAGGTGCCACTTACCATACTAAGTCCCCAGGATTTGAGGTTGTCAGGGTGGCTCTGCTGTATGAGGCTTTCTGCGGGGCTGCTGCCGCCCAGCTTCTGAGTCAGCTGTGTGGTACTGTGCAAGAGAAGAGCTGAGTTGTGATGTCTGCATGGGAACATTTGCCTTAACTAAGTCCAGGATAAGAGTGGATTTAAGTGCTTTGGTTTATAAATAAACAGCACACTACCAAGGTAGATTTAAGCAGAGCTGGCAACAGCCCTACTTGGGAGGAAGGGATCTCTTTACCACATGGCCTGCTGTTGGACTTCCTGTTGCATGCTAATCCCTTAAGCCTGCTTTAGGTCTGTTAATTTTCCTTCTTTCCTTTTTTCCCCAATGGGCTGTCTTGGTGGCGCGTGAATGCCAGTGTTCCTCTGCCAAGCTTGTGCCTGCAGCTGGACCAAGCATCTAGGCTGCCTTCTGAGCACTGGGTACCATGTGGCAGGACCCCAGGGATGGTGGTGCCTGAATGTGTCCCATTCTCTCTGTCTTACAGGCTCTGCAGTCTGCGCCTGAAGAAACTCACGGTGCTGAAAGAGCTGGACAAAGAGCTGAGCTCAGTGCTTATCGCTGTGAAGATTCAGGTACGTTCCTCTCCTTGCTGCTGCCTGATGGCAGCAAGCCCACCCTTGTGCCCTCTGTGAAGTGCTGGTCTGCATGTCCCTTGCCTTGTGCCCACCCCTTGCTTCTGTCTCGGTTAGCACCCCTGGGGAGATTTTGGCTCTCAGGCAGGTGGAAATGATGCCCCAGGGACAGCAGCAAGCTGCCTGGTGCTGGTTTCTATCAGGGATGAATTTGGTTAGGCCTCTGCACTGGCACAGAGTGCGTCTTGCTTCCCTGCCTGCTTCAGCCAAGGCCCTCCTCTTCAGCTGCTGTTCAGAGTTTGGCATCCCCTATGCCACCGTTCCCAACCCTTTAGACAGGCTCAGCACTGGTGGTTTCTGGCAGTGCCTTCTAGCCAGATCCCCTCCCTGGGGAGTGAAGGGTGGGAACGGAAGGATGCAAGGGATCAGCAGCTCTGTGCATGACTTCTGCTGACATTTGCACCTGTGTGATCTCACTACTGCCTTTGCTGTCCCCTCCCTTTCTCTGTGCATGCCCGCTGGGCCTGGTGCCTCTACTCGCAACCAGGCAGAGGGGAAGGGAGAGAACCTTTGTCACCAAGGGTAGAGGGAATTTGCTGCCATCCTAGTATGTGTGAACCTCCCCCCTCCCTCTTTGCAGTGGGTGGTGAAGAGATGGGTCTCTGTGGGTGCAGGCACATCCTTTCCACCTGCCAAAGGACAGCATGGAAGCAAGATGTGTCTTGAGTATGCTGTCCTCACCACAGCTTCCCTAACGCAGGTGGGATGCTGGTGTCCTTCCTTTGTTCTTGTCAGATAGCAGAAAAGCTGCTGATCCCATTGAAAACACCGTGGGGTGGGAGCTCAGCAGCTTTGCACAACCACAAAGCTCTTTGTGCCACACACATTAGGATCTAAATCCTGGATTAGTGCTGGAAGCTGCAGTATTAGTGGAGGTCTGGGAGCTGGGGTTTGCCTTCCATGGCAGCCCTGATTCACCTGCACAGAAGAAACTGAAAGCGAAATGTGTGAAACCCAAGGCCTGGAGTGAGGACAGCAGGAGGATGCTGTGGTCCACACACTATGGGTCAGTGTCCCACTTTGCTGGCCTTTCCATCCCTGTATGTATGGTACCAATCAGAAGAGCTGAAAGCACTGGGATTTCACCCCCAGGACCTGTGCCCCTTTGGTGCAGGTTTTAGCAAGGGAACAGCCTGGGCAGGAGAGAGCTGCCTGGCGCCTGGAAATGGAGGAGTAACCAAGGCTGGGCCGCGGGTGCCAGCAGCACAGGACTCAGGGGCTGGGAGCCAGATGAGGGCTGTGGGTCCCATATGGCTGGGAGGGCTAGGCTGGTCCCTTGCTCCTTTTATCTCCTGCACTGTTGGCCCAAGCTGTCTGTGCTTCTGTGGACTGGGGAACCTTGGGCTCCCATACAGCCCTCCTTATGCTGGAGCTGCCATGTGCTGAGCATGTACGTCCTCAGCTGCCCCCTCTCTCATGCACTGCAAACATGAGACTGTGGAAGAGGCTGCACAATGGGACTCCAGCTCTTGCAAACAGATCACCCCCATCCCTGCCACAGGCCAACCTTACACCCTGTTGGCAAAAGAAATTAACAGGCTTCAGCAGTGACTGAGGCCACAGGGATTCTTCACTGCAGGGCTCCTTTCCCTGCCAGGGAACGGAGGCTGCATTCTGGGGCTTAATTTAAACGTGGTCACCTCCTCTCTGCGTGGCCACATGCCCATGACTGCATGTTGATGTAGCCTCCCTGCAAAGCTGAAGGAAACTGGAGGAGAATGCTTCTGCCCACATTACCCTGTGGCTTGACACTTGTTGTGGGAGTGGGGTAGATTTGTATGCTTCCCCAGGCTGCTTCCACCTGCCTGACCAGCCGCCTTGGCAGGGTCGAGCACTGCTGAGCCTTCCTGGAAGGCAGATGGAAGTTGTAGGCAGCTTCACCGCAGCCTGCCTACAGAATGGCCTCAGATGGATCCATCCCTCCTGCTCCTCTCCTAGGTAACAGATGAGTCACGCTAGCAAGAAGCTGTTTGAAGGCTGCCCAGCAAGCGTTGCCATCTCCATCTTTTGGATGGAAACAGCTGATGCATGTAATTTGTGGAGGACCTGCAAGTTCCCAAGGGGGCAGCTGGGGACTAGTGGAAAGGGGAGCTATATTTTCTCTCATTTCAGTAGTAGCTCTGTTGGGTTAAGGAAGTTGCCTGTCAGGAAGTTGCTGCTCTGAAAGGCAGATTGCATGGAAACAAAGCTCTGACCCTGCCTGAGTGCGACTGGCACCAAGACAACAGCCCCAGCGCTGGAGACAGTCTGCTGAATGAATGTACGTCACCCAGAGGATGGTGTAAGCCTGTCTAGAATATCTGATCTCCTTGTCACAGTGATCATGCCCTTCTGGTCTTTAAAGACAGTTTCCAAGTGTGGCGTGTGCTGTTATCTGCGCCTTCATCTAAAAAGACCGCTGTCAAAGGACTAAGGGAGCTTTCTATGTCTACAGAACACACCCATTTCCCAGAGGTGATTTGAATATTTAATGTTCAGTGACTTCCAGTGAGATAAAGTCTGAACTACTGTGAAAAAGGGGACTTACTCTCATATAATTTGAGTGGTTTTTAAACATTTATCCCTCGTTGTTTGTTTCAACAGACTGGAGATGTCATAGAGCATTCCTTCTGTGTATTGTTCAGCATGACATTAAGAGATTCAGATGTGCCTGACTCTGCTCCATAAAGGTGCAGATATCTGTCTTGGCATCGTAACCAATTGTGGTGTGAAGGGAAATGTGGTTGTTCCTCTCAGCAGAGAGACTTACTATAATTCAGAAACACACAGCCTTGATCCATGAATAGAGGAAACAAGCAAAGAAAGGAGAAAACAAGCCCCAGCACTCCCAGAACTTTCAGCTCCTGTGACAGGTGCTGTGGGAGGGATGCAGAGCCTGCTGCAGCAGCTTGCAGGATGTGGCTGGTGACTCAGGTTCAGCCCTTGGTGTTGCTGTAGAGGGATGATGCTGGCAGCCCCTACATAGACCAGAATGTGTGTTACAAAACAGGCCAGGCTGAGAAGCTCATTTGCCTCTGCCAGGCCTGGCTGCTGCCCTGGCCCTGCTCCCTGCAGGAGCTTGGATGTTTTGCTCCTTCTTGCTATGCATGGAAGATACATGCAGATTTTTCTGTCTACACCTCATTCATGCTTTGTTTTTAATCTTTTTGCAATCGCTTGTAGGATTTTCCACTCCTGCCTGAGCAATCCCAGCTACCCCCTAAATAACGAAATTTGCTGATGATATTTAATGGGCTGTTCTCTCCCAGAATGCACCTTTAGCTTGAATTCTGGGTAGTGTTTTGCTGTCTGCCTTGGCCTGGTCTCCCATACTATGTTAGTTCTCTCTCCTGTTCCAGGTTTGGTATGCTTTTATAGCCTCAACCCTGTGTTTTAAACAAGACCCACCAGCGCAGATTTATACCTGAAACTGGGGATTGTACCTTGCAAACCAGACCAGGGTGTCATGCACCTGTGTGTAGTAGTGAAAGGTCCTGTATGTTTTCAGTCTATTAGGTAGTGAAGATCTGTGACCACAACCTCTCCCTATTGCTTTTCACTTCCTTAACAGTCTTTGTCACCTGTGATCTTAATGTAATGGTCTGATAATAACTTTTCCTGTAGTACTGATGGTGATACTCAACAGTTTTGCTGAGAAATTGGTCTTGCCTGACATTACTCAAATTGCAGAACAGCTGAGCTGTATCAGGTGCTCAAGGCCATGTCCAGTTGAGATTTGAATTTCTCAAGGGATGGAGAATCCAGTCTTACTGTGTCCTGCCCCAAGGTTTGACTGCATTCACAGAGAAAAAAAATATCCCAACATTTAATGGTAATTCCCCGTGCTCCAGCTCATTCCTGTTGCCTCTCACTCTGTCCCTGTCCACCTCTGAGAGGAGTTCCCTTCTGTCTTCTCTGCACCCTCCTGCTAAGTGTCTGTAGGCAGCAGTAAAGTACCCCTTCACCTTCTCTTTTTCCAGCTGAACAAACCCAGCTCATTCAGCCTCTCCTTGTATGTTCTGTCCTCCAGCTCCTGACCATCCTGATGTCTTTGGCTGGACTTGCTCCAGTCTGCCAATGTCTGTCTTGTACTGGAGAGCCCAAACTGGCTCTGGAATCTAGTTGTGGTGTCACCAGTGCTGAATAGAGGGGAGGAATCCCAGTTCCCTGCCTGCACATTTGCTGAGGCTGAGGTTGGTGTCATTGCTGCAACAGGACATGCTGCCGATGTAGGGGTACCTTGATGTCTGCCAGGATCTCCCCTGTCCCTTTCTGCAGAGCTTGTCCTGCTCCCTGCAGTTCTTCCCAGGCAGCAAAGTTGTGGGATGTCCTAGGGAAAGACTTTGCTTTTGCCTTTATTGAACCTCATGAGGTTTGTGTCGACCTTACTAGAAATCCTAAGTTGTTTTTAACTCTCTGTTGCTGGTAGGCAGGTAGTAGCCTGCAGGTGAAAAAATAACCAGTGTCTAATCTGTTTAATTGGAACAATATTAGTTTCTGCTGGGTCATGATTTGCTCCTGAAACTGATCCATGTTTCCTACTGGATATGTGAGTACCATCCATTTCATGAAACCTGGTGTACCTTGCAGGCTGAACTTGAGCTTTAGGGTAGTGGCTTTACCTTGCTGAGAGGACTGTACTTCATGCATTTGCAGTATGTCTAGCCCTTTTTTTACCCAAGTGCTGAGCTTATACGTTATGATCTCTCTGCTTTCAGTGAGACCATGGACTAGGTATCTCCCAGGGCTTCAGCTCAGCCAGGATGCAGCCTGCCAGATCATTGCAGCCATCAAGAACTGGTCCGGACCTAAAAAGTGCTGCTGTTTAGGGGCCTCTGAGTTCTGCTGCTGCTCCCTTCTGCTTGCATTGTGATAATGAACCAGCCTTTGTCCCAGTCCTTGCAATGCCACATGGATGTGCACCAGTGTTTCAATGAGGGCCAGAGCCTACGACTGGAGCTGGGTGTCATAGTTCCGTAGTGGTAAATGACAGTAACACACAGAATGGCAATGTTTATGAAACCTTCACTCACTGGACATGCCACCCAGGCTGATCTCACCTTTCCTTTGCTGTAACTCTGTCCCCAGAAATAGCATCTGCAGAAGAATAATTGCATCAGTATGAGTGTTTTGACAAAAGAATGAATCTTTGGTGGATAGGCTCTCTGCAACAAACAGCAAATGGTAACGTGTAGAGGAATTGTAGAAGGTTAATTAACATTGATAATATACAGTTGTGGGCTTGCTTCAGGGACAGTGGGTTGGCTGACCTGGATAGTGTACAGCTGTGGCTTGTTCCCATAAGTAGTTAAATAGCACTGAGAAGTACCCAGAAGGGAGCACCAAATGAAGAGAGGACCCTGGATGTAGGGGAGACAAGGAGAGGCCCTGGGAGAAGCAGAGAAGAAGGGAATGCGAATGAGGAGAGGCTGGCTGACAGAGGAGCTAGGAGAAGGAAGAACCCGGACGCAGCAGAGGCAAGAAGCAGGGTGGGCTGGCCTGAAGAGGATGAAGAAACAGCATGGATGGTGGATGAACTTTTGAAACCTTATGTGAGACTGATGGTGGTGCCAAGGCATGAGAGGGCTGGTATGGGATGGTAAGAGCATTGTTGCAGCCTGATAGTTTTGTTAGTGCTGTGACAATTGGTGCCCCGTATGAGGCTTGAACTCGCGATCTTTGGATTGAGTGTAAGGAGCGGCAACAGCGGTGATGGCTGTGCTGGGGGACATTTGAAGTTTTCAGTGGTGACGGCAGCGCCCAATGTAGCGGAGACAGGCGGGGATAGCCTGCGATCCGGATCACATTGAGATAGGCGGGGAGAGCCTGGGGATCCGGATCAGACACCGGTAGAGGTGAGCCATTGGGATCAAAGAGAAGGAAGCCTGACCGCCGTGGAGCTAAGAGACTGAGGGTAGCAGTGGAGTGCGTGACCAGATGTGGCAGCAGCCCGTGGTGGGTCCAGAGCGGGTCTGGCTAGACAGTGGTGATGGCTGTGCCGGGGGAAGGCGTGGGAGCAGCGTGGTGCTACGAGCGACTCCCGCCGCTGCTGCTGCTTGGCCTGGCGGTATTCTTACCGGTGTTTGTGTGCTCGTTGAAGGTGTCTCCACTCATAGAAGAAATAGGTGACCACAGGGATGTTGAGAAGCTTGTTAGGACACGGAGTAATGTATTAGTGCTGTATTCTAAATCTGCTGCTGAAAGCTCACTCAGGTTACTGTCTGGTGTGGCCCAGGAGGTGAAAGGGCGAGGTACTGTAGGCTGGATGGACTGTAGTGATACTGAAAGCCGAAAATTATGCAAAAAGATGGAAGTAGATCCTGGTTTAGAAGAAAACAAAATCCCAGATGTCAAGAAAGTAAATGAGAAGAAAGGTGGCCAGCCCCCAGAAGCTAAAGAGCCCAAGATAAAAGTGAAGAATGTGGAACTACCTATTGAAGCTAACTTGGTTTGGCAGTTAGGAAAGAATGTCCTCAATATGTATATTAAAACAGAAGGAAAGAGGATTATGCAAGATAAATTGGAGAAAGAAAGAAATGCTGCAAAGAATGCAGTAGAGGAATATGCGTATGAGTTCAGGGACAAGTTGTCTGGACCGTATGAGAAGTTTGTTTGTAAAAAGATTGTGATGATTGTTAAATACA
>JAVJGI010000035.1:34242863-34262406 GCA_035590275.1 Ibycter americanus
GGCCTGAAGAGGATGAAGAAACAGCATGGACAGTAGATGAACTTTTGGAACCTTGTGTGGGACTGGTGGTGGTGCCGCTGAGGCATGAGAGGGCTGGTATGGGATGGTAGAAGCCTTGTTGCAGCTTAATAGTTTTGTTAATGTTGCGACAGTAACATGCTAAAGTAAATGGTCACTGTCACAGCGACCGCTTATCATCTCGTATTAAGAGTTCAGGAAGGAAGAGTCAGTGTGTTCTTGGCCAGGAAAGCTCACAGATGGTGATGGGAATAAGCTCCACCTCCTCTCTTCAGTTTTAGGAATACCTTTCACAGGAAAGCCTCACTCCTGGCACGGTCACTGGGATCGATGTTGCAGACAGCTCAGACTGGGCCTCTTGAAGACCAGCAAGGGTTTTGCTAGAGGTTGTTACTGCTTGGATATCAGTGAGAACTGTAGTGCTGCATCGCTGCAAAATATGGAGCCCTTTCTTCCTTCCCCTCTATAGGTTATTTGGGTTTTTTCCTTGCTCTCATGGGTAACACCAGCAATGGAGGTGCAAAAAAGGTCTTATATTAGCGTCACCCAGGCTTGCTGGAGCCTGCTGAAGTTCCCGTCAGCAAGTTTCCTTGGTGCTTGCTGGGTGCTGAAACATGCCTGTGCCCATTGCCATTGTCTTTGATTGCAGGGGGGAGGTAACTGTGGTCTCCTTTACGGTGCCAGCTGCGTTCTCCTGTCATGACTTCTGGGCCTGCTGTCCCATTTACAGTGGAGATGGAGAGCTGGGGGCTCTGAGCTCACCTAACCTTAGACAAATCCTAGATTTGTCTAAGTTGCTGAAGGGTCTCTGGCCATGGCCAGCTTAGGATCCTGCCAGCCACAGCATCTGTCAAGATCAAGCTGGGAAGGGTGTGAGGGATGCAGTGAGGTCCTGGGAAGGGGCAACATATATGAGGTGGGAGCTGGTTCCTTTGAACTGCTGTGCCTATTTGATTAGCTTTGACCCGTGTGCTCCCTAGCCCATGGTTTAAATTAAGGAGTGCTTACAAAAGCAATGATAACTGATTTGCAAGAACAGCTGTATTGGCCTGTAACTAGGCTGTTACCTCCCTAAATCAATGTCTCAGCTTGCTAGCCCATTCACAGGGAGGCAGGAGAGAGTGAGGAACCACCATGGGTTATTTTATGCTTGGAGCTGGTGCCACAGCCCTGCCAGGGATACAGCCAGTGGGCATGGGCCTTTTGCGGGATCTGAGTTGTGCCACCCTGCAACCAAGAGAGCCTGGTGCATGCAGACAGCATTTTTCATCGCCCAAGTCACTCAGTGTCTCTGTCAGCAGCCAAGCTGTAGAGGTATTAAAGACAGGACAGAAGAAAAGAGTTGGAGTGAGCATGTGGTTAGACTGCCTCTCTTACTGCTCTCCTGGGGCAAAAAAAAATTTGTATATGTGGAGAGATAAGGAGTGTTGCCTGAGGAACCGAGATTAGGAGGAGTTTTCTGAGACACAAGCTGGGCAAGCAGCGGGACCGCTGTTTCCCCTGGGGCATCCTGCCTTGGTCCCAGCAGAGCCATCCTGCCAGCTGTGCTTGGGCAGGGGTCTGTGCTGGGTCTGTGTGCTGGAGTGCAGAGATGGGCTCCAGGACCTCTCCCTTTCCTGGCTAGGCAGTGTGCTCGGACCCTTTCCTTCCCCTACTGATTGCTGTATGCATGGCTCCCTCTGGCTCTAGCAGTGTCCCCCTCTACAGCATCTGGTGGCCTCCAGGTGGAAGGAGCTAGATTAAGCAGAGCAGGCTGTGGAAGGGCAAGTGGGCAAGGAGAAGGGGCCTCTGGCAGCCCAGGAGAAACGGCAGGCTTTCTGCAAAGTGTTAATTGGTGTGTGTAAGGTGGCTCTGTGAGGTGGAACAGGACAGTCAAGGCACTGGCTCTTTCCCTGCAGACTGTGAACACCCTTGACTTGTGTGTGTGGTGCAGCAGAGTCTGTGGCCAAGATGCTCCAGCTTAGCTGTTTGCATCTACCAATCTTGTTGTAGGGTTCAAAGCGAGTCCTGAGATCAAATGAATACGTCCTCCCGCCTGGTGGCCTGATGGAGACTGAGCTGGAGCTGACCTTCTCACTGCAGGTACCTTGTGTTGCCTGGTCCCCTGGTGCTCCCCTCACCTGGCATTTCTCAGCAAGCATGGCTTTTGGGGCTCAGTGTGAAGGGGGCGAACTCTGAGGAGAGGCCTCCTGTGGTTGCCGGTGCTCAGATTGCAACAGCACGGATTCCTGCTGCTGGCCAGCTGCTCCATTGCTCCAGGGCTTGTTTTGCTGGGCATGGAGATTTGGAGGATGATGCAAAGCACAGGTGGCCTTTGAGGGGCACCTCAAAGCTCAGCAGGTCAGATTCTGCTGTACATCAGCACTGAGGGAGAGTTTTCTACTTGTGTGTCATGCAGAGCCCTGCCCTCATGCTGCCATCTTCCCTGTGCTTCCCTTCCCCAGTACCCACACTTCCTCAAGAGAGATGGCAACAAACTACAGATCATGCTGCAGCGGAGGAAGAGATACAAGAACCGCACAATCCTGGGCTACAAGACGCTCGCAGTGGGCATCATTAACATGGCTGAGGTACAGGGTGCTGGGGACAGAGGGGAGCTTCGCATGGCCTCCTTGTGGCAGTGCTGGGGAGGGAGCTGGGCTG
This sequence comes from Ibycter americanus, assembly GCA_035590275.1. NCBI lineage: Eukaryota > Metazoa > Chordata > Aves > Falconiformes > Falconidae > Ibycter > Ibycter americanus. The sequence continues at coordinate 34,245,525 of JAVJGI010000035.1, forward strand.
GCTGGCAGGTGCTTGGTGCTGTGAGTGCTCTGGCTTATTGGCAAGGTGTAAGACAGAGGGGGTGGGCTGCCAGCTGCCATTGTATCACCCTGGCAGGGGCTTGTCTGTCTGCCTAGGTGATGCAGCACCCAACGGACGGCGGGCAGCTTCTGGGCCTCCACAGCAATATGAAGGATGTGAACATCCGAGTGGCTGAAATCAGCATCTACTCTTTGTCCAGTCAGCCCATTGACCATGAGGACGGGAGTGTCCCCTCAGGTCCTAAAATCAAAGCTTCAGGTGCGTTAGCACTCATCAAAGACCCGAAGGCAAGCATTTGAGGCAGGACGTGGATAATGGAGTGCATCCCCAAGCGTCTGCCAACATTTCACTGGTGCCATGACAGGTGGCATGCTTAGCTGTGGCATCTGCACTATCTGCTTTCAGATCGCTCCCCAGACATTGATAACTACTCTGAAGAAGAGGATGACAGCTTCTCCTCAGAGCAGGAAGCCAGTGATGATGCTGTGCAGGGTCAGGTAAGGGAGGCCTGGCAAGGTGACTTATGTCCTGGTCCCATTTCTGGGGCAAGAGTCAGGGTTTGAGGGTCTTAATCACCCTGAGCCTCTCATCTCCCTTGTAAACATTTGTTACGGTTTCAGAGGGCAGAAAGCCACAATACCTGACAGCAGGAAGAACTATGGGCTGCTGTCAGGTCCATGGTAGGGCAAGGGAGGGACTTTGGAGAGCCATAGATCTCACCCATCTGTCCTTGCAGCTGTCCTGTCTGCAGCATAAAACCCTTGCTGAGCCCCCTGCATCTTGCACCATGATTTTCTCCTGTCTCCCGGTGGTAAGAGGCCAAAGGCTGCCCTCTCACTGAGAGAGAACAGAGATTTTAGGAAGAAGTACAGTTTAGGTCTGAGAATGGTCAGAGGTAGCAGACCCATCCCAGCCCTGTGATGAGCTGTGCCGTTGCTGTTTGCTGTCCTCTTGTGCCTGCACTCGAGGCCAGAAAAAACTTGTAGTAGCATGCTGGTCAAGCACAGGGACCTCCACATTACCTGTCCCATCATGCTGGGTTAACACATCAGGGCCCCATGTATTGTTGAGGCTGATCCCTGGAAGAACACCTTTTGTGAGCTCAGGTGCTGTGCCCTCTGAGCTAACCATGGAGAGGGGAGAGTAGGAGAACACCACATGGGTCACAGGAAGGCTGGTGAGTGCAGAGAGAAGAGTTTTAGATTGTAGCAAGGACTGTTGTAGGAAGCTGCTCTTTCTGCTCTGAATCTGGCTGGTACACGTCCCTGTGGATCGTATACCCTGGGGGCAAAGGCACTGGGAAAGAAGGTCTATTGGAGAACAGTGCTAAGGAGGAAGTGAGAAGTAAGACTGAAGGAGTAAGGCAGACCAAAGCTTTTCAAAATAGGAAGCAAGTGTAGAGCAGTGGAACTTCTAGGACATGCTGCTGCCTGTACTGTTGAGTTGCTCTGATGTGCTGTGACCTTTTGCCTGCAGGATCTGTTTGATGAAGAGGATGACTTGAGGAAAACCAAGAAGGCTAGGAGGAAAATGATCCGAACCACATCGATGACCAGAGTAACATCAGCACTTGCAATGTGATCAAAGGGGTGGAAGGGATTCACTTCTTCCCCTCGCTCCCTGCAGGGAGTGAGGGGAGTTTGGAGGGAATGCTGGCACTGGTGCAGAGCAGGGGAGAGAGCCTGAGAAAAAGGGGCAAACCTCTTGCCGCTAATAAGTTAGCTTGCTGCTCAGAGCTGTACCCCAGCTCACAGTCTGTACTGCATATAGCCTGGCTTTGTATCAGTGATGATCTGTGTGCAACACAGTTTTAACTAGCTGCTGTGACATGGTCTCTTCTCTTTCTATCCCTGAAGGAGAAGAAGGTTGGTACAAGGAAGGGCGAGCCATCAGCTGCTCCTCTGCCTGTCAGCAGAAGAGGGGAGCTGCCCTGCCAACCCCCTGCTCTCCAAGCGTCTCCTCATCCCCATCTGCCTCAGCCCTGCAGATCCCTGGGCACTTGCTCCTGAGTTTGTTCCCCATCCTTTCTTGCTTGAAGGCAGCATTCCTCAACCAGATGGTCTCAGGAGAAAGGGGATTTAAATGGAGAGAAAGTGCTTTTCCAGCCTGTAGCAGAGAGTCTGAGTCCTTGCGTCCTCCCTCATGCCCAGATACAGTGGCTTCTTGTAGAGTCCAGATTTAGTCCAAATCCTACAGCAAAGTTAAAAAGCAAGGGACATCATAGCTGACCTTGGGCCTGTGGACCCAGAAAGGAGCCAAGGGCATATAAAAGAGGGCAACCGTGGCCTGTATGTTAGTCATCTTGGAACGTGGTTTCATAGTTTTGCTGATCTTTTTTTCTTCCCTTGTTTTGTTTTAGCAACCAAACTTCAAGCAGAAATTTGTGGCTTTGCTGAAGAGATTTAAAGTGACGGAGGAGGTAAGAAGCAGGAAGGCTGCCCCACCTGTCAGTGTCTCCTGCAGATGTGTAGGGGTCAGAGTGCTGGTTCCTACTCACTGGGAGCACAAGGCATGAGCTGCAGGTGCTCAGGGGTGTTACCAAAGGTGGTGTGAGACATGGCACAGACTGGGCCTCGGCTTTTCCAAAGCCTTCTGCCTCAAGAAGGCAGCTCTGAGCCTCATGCTCAAATCAAACACACCGTCCTGTTGGGAAGAGAGGCCAGCCGAAGAAGGGTGCTGTCATTCACTGGTTCTGCCCCAGGAGCTGACATTGCAGGGGCAATCCTGTTCATGGCTGAGAGCAAGCTAACCACAGGCTGGAGGCAGTTGGTCTTGACTGGGAGCCTGCACTGAGTGTGCAGGGCAGCCAGTGGAGGTCCTCCCAGGTGTCTTAACCCCCAGGAAGTGTGATGGGTGTCTGAGATTCCTTTGGTTGTCATGCTCATGGCACCCTCCTTTGGCCCAATGACAGTGTCACTTGATTCTTCCACAGTCTGGATTTGGCTCCCCGAGGTGGGAACAGTGCCATGGTGTGCCTTGTGGCTGGGAGGGAGCCTGTTATGTGCCTGGCCTGGGACGCAGGTGACTCCATATGTCTTCATTGCCCTCTGGGCTTGGTCCCACAGGTCCTGGACTCTGACCCTGTAGACCAGACCCAGGAGGTGGAGGAAGACCTGGGCTTGCTCTATGACAGCCTGGAAGAGTGCAACAACAGTGACAGTGGTCCAGAGATTGAGGACAACGAGAGTGTGCACAGCACACCCAAGCCCACCCTGAGGTAAGGGTTGCAGGGAGTCACAGGTCAGCAGCACAGTCTGTGGGACCTGGAGAAATGCCTTGACACTTTTCTGTTGCTTGGGCTAATGCAGGCATTGTCTTGTCTCCATTCCCATTGCCATCTTCTGTTGGCGTCACTGAGCTCCTCGCTTGCATATCCTGTTTAATAAACTCAAAACTGCCCATTAAAACTGGCTTCCTTCACCTTTAGTCTCATTTAATTTCCTGCCAGCCCAGCACCTGATCCTTACTGATCTGCTGGAAGAGTACCTACTTGATCTAAACCCCTGCTGTTCTCAGCTCTCATATCTTTCTGCTGACAGCCCTGGCCTTCTCAGGGCTCTCCACACTGAAGCATGCCTGCCTTTTGAGCACTTTGTGACTGTTTGGGCCAGTCCTTGTGTCCCTGTGAGATCTGCATGCTGCATTCCCACCCTTTATGGAGACTTGTGACTAGCAACCATCAACGATGTTCCCCACCTCATTCCCCAGGCACTCGGTGGCTTGACTTGCTCTGCCAAGCACTGCTGACTTGGCACAGAGGTCTCCAGTGGACCATGCAGTGAAACCAGGCTTTCCTCCCACGGGATCTGCGTTCACCTGGCCTCTCTGCTCATGGCTGTTCTGTTTCTGTGCTGTCCTTTTGTGAGAAAGTGCCTTTTATTGTCTTTCTGCTTGGCTGCCTCACAGTGTGCTGGGTCTCCTCTAGCCAAGCCAAGCTTACTTGTCATTACTGTTTCTACAGTTCAGTATTTAAATATAATTTGGATTAGTTAGAATCCCTGCTGAAGGTACTTAGCAGGGGTAGCAGACTTGGTCTGCCACAGGCAAACTGAAATTAAATCTGCTGGATTCAGGAACCCATGAGGCACCAGGGAAGAAACAGAAACATGACAGAAGTAATGTTTTCCACAAACCCACAAATCGTTGTGAAGGAGGCAGCAGGCATGTGTGCAAGGGGGTGATGCTGAGGTGGTCTGCTTGAACTCCACAAGGGCTTTCACATGGCCTCTCATGAAAGGAAACACAGGTGCTGTGAGAGAAAAAGGAAGCTCCTTTTGTGGTCAGATAACAGTTTTATGTACATAAACTATGTAAAAAAACTGTAAGAAAAGTCTGTTGAGAGTATTTAAGTATAAGACCCTGCCCTTGTTCTGCAAGTGCCTACTTGCAAACATCTGGTCTGGAAGAGCATGCTAGAGTAAGTGCTGGTTTGTGCTTATGCCTGCTGTTACAGTCTTCCTTGGGTGTTTGCTGCAGTCTCTGGTAGGACGGCCTGTTGAGCCCTGGGCTGTTTGCATCCGGTTCACAAAGCATTCCCAGCTTGGTTTGCTCTCCAGTGCCTCAGTTTCTGGCAATGCTGAGTGTGTGTTCCCTTGAATTCACGTTACTGGGTCTGTACTACTTCTAAGGAGATGTGGGAGCCAACTGCCACGGTCTTCAGTGTAGACTGCATGGTACCAAGGCCCTGCATAGCCCTCTCAGTTGGTGATGACCTTCCAGCGCAGCCTGTAAATTCAAGATGTGATCCTCGTGTTGGATTTCTTTATTGTCATAGACAGCCTTGCAAGATACTGTGAAGGCCTCTGTGGAACAAGGGCTTTAAGGCAGTCCTTGAGGCTGAGCAGTGGCCAGTGCCCTGGCTTGGGCCAGTGGTGTTGGGAGCAGATAGCCATGCTTTTGGTCAGCCCAGGAGGCCACACAGCTGTGGGCTGCTCCTGCACTGGGATGAAACTGGAGCTAGACCTGAGGCTGTTGGGTAAGACCTCAACAGTCAGAGTCTTCAGGGGTGAAGGAGCAAATGTTTCCATAGGTGACTGGCAAAATGGATGGGGGAGAGGGGGCTAATTCATTGCAAACAGAAGGAGGCTGTACAGAAGGACTGGTATTTACCTAAATCTCAACCTGCTGAGACTCACTCAATTGTGCCTATAGCCTTTAAACTGCAGAAGAAGGAAAGCTGGGAACTGCAGAAGAGCTCTGTGCTCAGTGTGACATCCTCTAGGGGTGAAAGGTTCTGAATTGCAAGCGAGAGGGCAGAAACAGATAGAGCTGTCATGGGGAAGGGGGAGACAGGCCCATTTAAATGGGGTGTTGAAAGCCAGACCAAGTGTATACAGTCCAGACACATCCAGTGTCAAAGAAAAAAGAAGGGATGAAGATACCTTTTTGAGGTGCCAGTGGCACCAGGGGTATGTCACCTCCTAGTGGGATTACTGGGACAGTACAGAGGAGTGTGGGAGAGATGCTGCATGGGGGGTGAATTATTAGAACACTTACGTATTTCGCTGGTTTGACTCTTAAGTTATTAACATAAGAGTCTGTGTGTTAAGTTATTAACTTGAGAGTCTGTATGGACTGAAATTGCTGGCTGAGAAAAGGCCAGTGTACAGTAATGACTGTGCAGGCTGGTGACAGTGCCTGGGATCCTGTGGCAGAGATTGGAGGGGTGGAGAGCGCAGAAACATGTTAATAACAGCAGACATCGTTTATCTCTGTGTGAGCTGGAGAAAATGTCCCACCAGGGCACAATTCTGACTCTAAACCTGGAGCTTTGGTAAATGAACATGTCACAAAGCAGCTGGTCATGGAGCCAGTGAGAGAAAAATTGAGCCTTGACTTCTCCCAGCCAGTGTATAAATGCTGCTGAAGAGCTGCTCTGTGATGGGGACCATGATTTACTGAGTTGAAATGTCCTTGTAGGAGCAGTAAAAGCAAAGAACCTGACAAACACTGTTGTGCCTGACAGCAAAGCGTGCTGTATACAAAAGAGGAAACATGTTAAAAGTAAAAGGAGCAGCCAGGATATTTAGGGGTCTGTAGGTATCCTGCGGAAAGCTGCAGATATGTCCAGATGAGGATAATAGAAAACAATGGAAACTCTGGCAGAGTCCTAACAGAAGAACTGCTCTATATCGTACACCTCTGTGGCCATCCCTGGAAACCTGCAACCTGGAATCTCCATCTGCAGACCAGGCAAATCAGGAGAAACTTTTCCTGGGAGTTAGTGAGCAGATACATACGTAGAGCTTAGAGGGAAGCTAGCTCAGATCTCCTGCAGAAAAGTCACACGTTGCAGATGAGCTGCAGTTGCTGCAAGGGTCCTGAGAAAGCTGACAGATGAGATCCAGTGATAGAGCCTGCTTGTTTCCTAAAGACTGGTCTTTGAGCAGCCCGCAGGATGCAGAGGGAGTCCTTGGCAAAAAGGTAATGGGTGGAAAAAAGGGAAACAAAGGTGGAAGTTCACACTGGTGGCACAGACAGTCCTGCTGCCCCAGGGGAGTTCCTGTGTTGACCATTGTGACTTGGGAACAGAACTGCACAGTGCAACTCCCAGATCCTACCAATCTCTACCATCAGCTCAGAGACCTAAAAAAAAGGCAAATTTAAGTGCTGGGGAACAAAACAGGACATTGCTGTGCTGCCTGAGGTGTGGTTCTGTGTGCAATACAGTGGTCTCCAGAGCCTCAGGAAAGGGGAAAGCAGAAAGGGAAGGTGAAAGCTGCTGCTGAAATTGTGCTGCGGGAGCAAAAGGGAAGGCAGAGGAAATCTGTGGAAGCCATGGTAGTACAGAGGGGCAGAGAGGTTCAGCAGCATATGAGAGTTGTGGTGTTGACAGAGACCACATACCAGTGAGATGGTGGTTCCTCACCCTGCACTGCAGTGATAGGGGATCACTTGAGAGAGATATCTGGCTAGGAGACAGGGAGACTGCCTGAAACTCACTGGGATCACAGGTTTAGCCCTGTTGGTTTGGGGTGGCCCCATCCTGTCCCTGCGCCCAGCATTGTTGCAGCAGACTGTGGTGTGTGGGGCTGGCAGGTCTGCCGCAAGGCTGTGTCACTTGGACGGCTGGCCCTGTGTCCCACTGGGGATCTCTCCACAGTGCTCTGTGCTCGGGACAGGCTGGTGGGGGTGTGCTGGGATCGCAGTGACTTTGTTCCTCTCTTATTCCTGCCTTTTTCTCTCCCGTCTGTCTGTCCGTTCGTCTGTCTGTTTCTCTGCAGGCGTTTCTTTGAGGGAGTCTCTCATTCTGGTTCCCAGACTGAGATCGGCAGTCTGCACAGCCAGAAAGGGCAGGATCAAGAGTCGGGCAGCCCTGTGAGTTACACCACCACAACCATCACCTCTTACCCCTTCCCTCCCCAGCCAGCCCAGCATCCCCGCAGTGCCTGCAGCTCCCTCTTGAGACCTCAGCTCCTGGCAGCACCTGCCTGGGGCTGCTCCTTTCCCTTTTTCCTCTTCTTTTTCCCAGCGCAGGCGGACAGGTAGCGATGGGGGGCATCCTCTGGGGCTGGTCCCAGGGGGACGCCGAGCTCCCCTGTGGGAGCGTGTGTTCTGTGAGGCCAGGCATGGGTCACTGTCAGCTGCCCAGCTCGGGGCACTGCATCCTGCTCTGACCCCACTCCCTGTCCCTCAGGGTGAGACGGACAAGCGGAAGCCAGTAGCACTGCGGCCACAGGAGGAGCCAGGAGTGGAGGTCCCTGCAGTGGTGAGTCCAGGCTACAGGGATGTGGAGTGGGGCTATAGGTCCCTCAGGCCCCACCTTGCTTTCTGGGGTACCAGGAGTGCCCACCAGCCTGGGAGCAGGGCTGGGGAGCCAAGTAGATTGGGCTGGGGAGCAGCAAGAGTGGAAGGAGAGTTAAGGTCTGCAGGAGATGCAGCCGAGCCCCCTTGAGGCCCTGCAGCCTTGGCTCTCCAGCAGGGCCACCAGACCTATCCTGTGTGGGGGCACTCATAGGTGCAGGGAGCAGAGTGGAGGGAGCGGTGTGTGCGAAGTGACTGTGTGTGGCCCTCAGGAGCTGGCCGCGGAAGAGCCGTGTTCACGGCTGGCCCTGACAGAGGCTGCCATGAGGGAGGGCAGTGTGGACAGGCTGGCCCAGCTGGGCCCCGGGACCAAAGCCGAACTCCCCAGTGCCGTGTCCCCCAGGTAAGGCGGGTCCGTGCCCTGTGCCAGGGCTGAGGGGGCTCACGCTGGCTCGTGGCGTGAGTGGGCGTTGGTGGAGATGGGATTTTCTCAACAGTGTCACCCCTCCTGCTTCTCACTCACAGCAAGGCAGAGAGCAAGCAGTTGTGGCGTCCCCGCAGCACCTCTGTGAAGGACCGGCAGAGCTCAAAGGGACAGGGTGGCCGTGCCAGCAGCCTGGACAGTGAGAGCTCTCCTGACTCATGGCACAGCACCCAGGTGAGACCCTGGAGGCTTCTCACTTGAGAGCCCTGCCAGGCCTTCAGCCGTGGGCAGAGCGGCCAAGGCGGGCGGCTGGGATTAACCTTTGTGGTGATGCTGTCATAGGTGCCCCGAAAGTCTGTTTACGATCAGCTGAACCAGATCCTGGTCTCAGACGAGCAGCTCCCTGAGAGCATTGTGCTGGTGAATGTTGCTGAGTGGCAGGGGCAAGTAAGTAGCTGTGACAGGAGCTGGATACATGGGGGAAACTGTAAACAGGATCCCAGGAGATTCTCCCAGGAATGGTAGGGTGTCCTAGGGAAACTGGCACCAGCTGTGCCTTCCTCTCCCCCAGCATGGCCCGCCCTTCGGGGAGACAGTGCATTTGCACAGTGCTGAGCTGTGTACACAAGAGCCTTGTGTGTATCATCCCCTTTCACAAGTACCATCACGTGCCACACACCAGCATTGCTGGATCCTCAGAGCTCAGTGCCCTGAGCGGTCCCAGCCAGGCTGGTTATCGGACTGTAGCTTGTGCCCTCACTGCTTGGTCCTGGCTCCCACTGACCACACTGGTCAGAGCTTTGTTGGATGCCCTGGCGGACGTGCCAGACTCCTTCTGCTGGCACCAGGCCCTGGTGCCGTTCCCCACTCAGAGATGGGAGAGTGTAGCCTACTGCTCCCAGGGAGAATTAACTGCATTGTTGGAGCTGGAGTCTCTGGGCAGAGAGGCATGTGAGGCCTTCGTGCCTCATGCATGGACACCATCGTGTCCATGTGAGGATGGGCCCAGCCCCTGCCTCCCCCATGCATGGAGGAGTTGACTGCTGAAGGTGAGCAGGGCCATGTACTTGCGCGCAAACAGCAGTTAACACTGCGAGACCCCTTCGGGATCCTGCAGCTACATCTGACATCCAGCAACAGTGCTGGAAAATCAGGGCAGGGTTTGTGGCAAAAGAAGGGGCTTGTCAGCAAGAGGTGGTGGAGTCAGCCCAAGCCGCTCATCCTTGGTGTGTTGCTGCTCTAGCTCTTGTCCTGATGGGGGGGGAAAAAAGGATCAATGCCCATTCCCAGACCCTGTCATGGCATCTTCTAAGCCCCCTTGTCTAGCATGACTGCTTGTTTTACCACTGTTCAGCTGCACACTGACACCTGAAGAGGCACAGAAAGGATTTTGGAGTGCCACAGTGGAAGGGAGCAAGGGAATGAGCAGAGGGAAATTGAGCCAGGAGCTGGGCCCTGCTGTGGGATGGCAGGATTTAAACCAGAGGGTCTCTGGACCAAACCCTTTATCTCAAGGAGCACAGTCTGGTCCTGAGGCAGTTTTGCCCTTGCCATCACGGGGTGGTGACTGCTGCACTAAAAGGGAAGAGCAAGGGGGCTCGGGCAGCCAGCCCCCTGGAGCAGAGCTGGGAGGAGTGGGGATGCTCAGGCATGCAGCCCAGGGGTGACCGGATGGTTTCAGCCTCCCTGCATGGCATGGGTGGGGACAGGGCCCAGCTCTATCCCAAGGGGCACGGGGGCCAGGGCAGGCGTGGGCTACTGCTGGCCAGCACAGCCGTGCCCTCCCCGGGTGCCTTAACCCAAGCTCTCTGCATTGGCAGTACGTGAGTGAGCAGCTCCAGGCGCACAAGCAGTTGGTCGTATCCACCTGCTCTGTGGCGGACATCCAGGCAGCCTTCAACACCACAGTCTCCCGCATCCAGCGATAGTAAGTACAGCTTGGGCTCAGCCTTGTGGCTCCTGGTGACTGCAGAGAAGGCTGGGAAGGGCCCTGGCTCCCCCAGGGCTCGTTAGGACCCTTTGGGATTGTGGATGCAACTGTAAGAGCAGGTGTAAGCCCTGGGGAAAGCGGGGGGTCCCAGTGCTGGTTGTGCCCACAGCAGTGCTCTGCAAGCTGGAAATTGTCAGCCATGAGTTTCTGATGCTGGGTCGGCTGGGCTGGCAGGCATGTCCCCAGCCCCCTGGCCTGCCTGTGCCCCCCTCACAGTCTCCTTTTCTCTCCCTTTGGCAGCTGTAACTGTAACTCCCACATGCCTCCCCCGGTGAAGGTGGTGGTAGCAGGGGACCAGAGCTACCTGAGCGTTGTCCTCCGTTTCTTCGTGGAGCAGCTGGCCAGCAAGACGCCTGACTGGCTCAACTACCTTCGCTTCCTGCTTGTGCCTCTGGGTGAGAGCCAGGGCAAGCCTGGCCCTGGGGATGTCCTCTCCCACCAGCCTGGGTTCTTCTGCACCAACGTCACCCTTCTCACCCACAGGCTCTCACCCTCTGGCCAAGTACCTGGCCTCGGTGGATAATAAATACAGCACCCTCTTCCTGGACACAGCGTGGCGGGATCTGTTCAGCAGGGCCGAGCCGCCCATCGCAGGTGTGGAGCGGGGCAGGCTGGGGCCAGCAGTGTGCTGGGGGGGGAGCACAGCTGCCACCGAGGCCCTCATGGCTCTTTGTGCCCACAGACACTGTGGACATTGCAGGCCGCGTCGCCCAGTTCATCGCTGGAGCCAGCCTCTCTCACCAGCTCCCCATCTCTGAGGCCATGCTGACCTACAAGCAGAAGAGGTGAGCGCGGCCCTGGGTACCTGTCCCGCCTCATGTGGCCCCGGTCTGGGCTATGGGAGGTGGGGGATAAGTGAGAGGCCCCACGCTAACTCCACCAGCAAGCAGCATGGTGCTGAGGGGAGCTGGGGTTCCCACAGTGAGAGGCCTGCAGCGCTGTCCCCTGCCATCCCCTGGTGTGCTTGGCCCCTCCGGCAGCTGTGGGCTGTGACGGCCTGCAGCAGTGGGGACCGGCTGCCAGGGCTGGGCTGGGCTGGGCTGGGGGCTGCGAGCCGGCACTGTGCTGCCTGGGGGTTGATGCTCGTGTTCCAGCTGCACTCTCACCTCTCCCTTCTCTTGGTTTCTGGCACCCAAGGAAGAGAAGTCTCTATTTTGATTTTTATATCAGGTATTGGCTTGTGCTTGCTGTGCCGCTGCCTGGCCCCCCCCTTCCCCCCATGTGCGTCCATCCCTCTTGCCGTGCAGAGGAGCTGTGACCCCAAAGTGGGGCAGGGCTGCCCTCCTGCATGCAAGCCCTCTCCCAGCACTGGAAGAGCCAGCTCCTTGCCTCCTTGTGTAGTGTGCCCTGCGCTGCCATGTCGGGGACAGGGGGTCCCATGGGAGGGAGGGCAGAGGAGACAGACCCGGTGGCCATGAGCCAGCATGGGCCCCTGCCAGTGTGGGGGTCCCTGGGCCACAAGGCTAGCCACATGGCACTCAGTGCTCAGCACACCCAGACCCTGACCAGCCTCTCTTCCTCGTGCAGCCCCGATGAGGACTCCTGCCAGAAGTTTGTACCCTTTGTGGGGGTGAGTGTGCTGAGGGGCCGGTGGGCAGCTGGGACTGGGGGAAGAGGGGCACTGCACAGCCCTGCTGCTGCTGGGGATCATCCGACCTGTCTGTTCTTGCAGGTGGTGAAGGTGGGCCTGGTGGAGCAGTCCTTCAGCGCCTCTGGTGAGTCCCTGGGAGCCCAGAGGCCCTGGCTTCCTTCTCGACTGTGGGAGACCCTCATTGGTGTCCCCCAGCCCTCCCTGACCCATACTCTTCCTCCCCAGTGGACTCGGATGATGCAACAGTCTGCACCCCCTCCCTGCTGAGCTCAGCACCAGCCGCCAGTGGAGTGGTCCCCTACGGCAAGGAGACTGTGAGCACCCCGCCACCCTCCCCTTCTGTCAGCAGCAGCCTCTCGGGTGCTGGGTAAGGAAGCCCCGCGCAGTCTGAGGCAGTGGGGGCTCGGGAGGGGCGGGGTTGAGGCACTCACTGGCAATGCTGCCGTATGCTGCTATGTCCTGTGGCTGTTGGGCCAGTGTGCTCCCTGGGCAGGCTGCAGCTGAGCTGTGGGGAAGGAGAGGAGTGAGGACAACACCTGTGTGCTGCATGGTGCTGTCCATCTTGCCCAGGTCCCTGAGCCCTGGTGTGGAGGTGATGGGCCTGCAGGTGGACTACTGGACAACACAAGGGCTGGACAGGAAGAAGGAGGGCGAGAAGCGGGAGACGGGTATCAAGAACACACTCAAGAGCAACTTCCGCTCACTCCAGGTCAGCCGCATCCCCGGCACAGGGGAGCTGGTGCCCCCTAGCACCATGGCCATGACCGTGGTCACCAAGGAGAAAAACAAGAAAGGTAACCAAGCCCCACCCTGGGATGCTTTCCAGCTGTGGGGCCACAGTCTGTTGTGGAAAGGGGGGGGGGGGCACCCACAGGAGGGCAGGGCTGAGACCTGGCCCAGCAGGGGCCAGTCAGTGCAGCCAGCCCTGGGGTGCGGGCTCCCACCCAGGGCCAGGTGGGGACGCCCTAACGTTGGTCCTGCCTGTCCTCGGCCCCCAGTGATGTTCCTGAGCAAGAAACCAAAAGAGAAGGACCTGGAGCCCAAAAGCCAAGTCATCGAAGGGATCACACGCCTCATCTGCACAGCCAAGCATCAGAACACTATGTTGCGAGGTGAGGGGAGGTAGAAGCCCCGTGGGGGCTGTCGCGGGGCAGGCCAAGCAGCACAGGCTGCGTGCCTGTGGCGGGGCTGCACCTCACTGCACCCTCTTCTCTCAGTCTCCATAGACGGGGTGGAGTGGAACGATGTGAAGTTTTTCCAGCTGGCAGCACAGTGGCCAACACACGTCAAGTACCTCCCTGTGGGCATCTTTGGCTACTCGAAGAGTGTGTGAGATGCAGGGGCAGCCTGGGATGGAGCTGCGGAGGGTTGTAGGAAGAGATGGACACACTCTCGTCCCCTCTCTTCTGTGGCCCAGCCCCTCCCTGCTCTGCAGAGGGTGATACCACACCCGCACCGCTCCCTGTGGGCCAAGACCCGTAAAGGTGAGGCCAGTGAGACCGGGTCTGTGCACCCTCCAACACCAGCCAGGGCACCATGCCATCTGCCTCCCATGACCCCCAACAGCAGCCTGGGACAAGGGCTGGCACCAGCCAACAGGGACCCAGAAAGGGGCTCTGGGCCCTGCTCTCCCCACAAGCACCTGTCAGGCCAGCTCCCCCGCAGCCGGGGCCCCAGCTGGGCTGGGCCCAGGACGGGGCCCCACCACTGGAGCCAGCAGGATGCTCATGGCGGGGGCAGGTGCTGAGCAGGGCCGACCGAACCCATACGGCCCCTCGCCAGCTCCGCCACCAGCTTCGCACTGCTCTGCCTGGCCCTGCCCTGCAGGGCTGAGCCTCAGCAGCTTTTCTAGTCTCCCTGCAGCCCTGTTGCTGAGGCCGACACAGCGCTGCTGAGGCTGCCCCCTCATCTCCCCTCCCCTTCCCCACCAGCCCTGCCCCATGGTGCTGCCAGCTGGAGGTGTGGCATGGGGGCACCTGGGTTTTTTTTTTTACAAGATTCTATTTTTTTTAAACTTATTGTATGGTTACTTTTCGGGATTAATTTTAATAAATTAATGCTGGTACCATTATGGCAGGGGTGTGTGTCCCTCTGTGCCTGAGGAGGCATGGCAAGCACAGCTGGGAGAGAACAACTGTGGGCAGGGTGCAGCCGCTACCACCAGGCCAGCACAGCTGGCAGGGCTGCCTGGGGGTGACCAGGGGTGTGACCTGGCCGCACTCCAACCCGTAGGCCAGCTGAGCTCTCTGACAGACTACGCACTTGGGACTGGGGGGAGCTTGGCTGATGTATTTAAAATAAAACTCGCAATTCTCAGTAAGAGACAGACTGGACCCAGCCTGTGTCCTCACAGCCTGGCCAGGGCCTTGTCTATCTGAAGGTGGAAAAAGTCTGTCTCCTTTCGGCAGAGGCTGGGCTTGCTGCTGTCTTGATCTCTACAGTCTGGAAGGCAACCTGGGGCGGGGCCTGGCCCCCAGGAGGTGTTGTGGGTTCAGCAGAGATGTATTCCAAAACATGAGGCCTCTCCTCCTGGCGCCGGAGATAGCCCTGGCTCAGCAGGTGCAGGATGCAGGACAGCACGTCCACGCTGTGGCAGCAGAAGCTCAGGAACTGCAGCCCTGGCCCCAGCTCACCCTTCTGACAGGCATCAATCACCTACGGCAGCAAGGGAGACGCATGTGGCAGTGCGGCGCAGCACCCAGCCGGCCCCCCTCTGCCCCTCGAGCCCTCCATACCCTGAACACCAGGTTGTCAATGTGGAGTCGCTTCTCCACCTTGAGGATGCGGGTGATGAGGCAGCAGAGGACGTTCCTCTTCCTTTCCAGGGCACTGACCTCAGCCCTCTCTGCCCGCAGGTACCTCTGCTGGGGCAGCAGCCTCAGGTGGCGGCCAGAGGCACGGGCCAGAGCTGCCTGGCTCAGCCGCAGCACATCTGGAGCTAGCGCCCAACCCAGGGTCAGCCGAGCCCTGAGCTGGGACCTGAAGGAGCCCCAGGACACACGTGTGGCTGTTGGGCCCAGCCCTGGGCCTCCCGCCACTGCCTTCACAGGTGTCACTCCCATCCCTGTCCCCCCCCCCTACAGCCCCAAGCAACAGCCGCACGCACAACCCCCGGCCGCGGTCCCCAGCCCCACACAAAACCACCCACCCTGACCCACGCACACACCCCAGCCCCACACTTGGCCTCAGGCTCCAACGTGACACACAGACCTGGCACCCCGAGCGTCGACAGACTCGCCGCAGCCCATCGCTCCCCCTATGAGCTCAGGCACCCCCACCCCAGCACCCACGTGGGGCTCGGACCAGCACCGCCCCGGGGGGCCCCAGCCCCACACGCACCTCCCACAGCGCAGCTCCGCACCAGGACGCCCTCGCCGTGGGTCAGCGGTGTCAGCGCGTGGTGCACCAGGTCAGCAGGGAGCCCTGTAGCCTGCAGCAGGGCCTCCACAGCCACCTCCTGCAGGGGGGCGTGGGCAGGGAACGGCAGCCAAGACCCACCGGCCGCAGGCCCAGCCAGACCAGGCAGGGGCCTGTGCCCGGAGCACCACTGGAGACCCCCCTGGAAGGGGGGATGCGGCCCTGCCACGCTCCAGCATCTGCTGCCTCCCTCACCCCGCCGTGGCCCCGGCTCCTACCTCAGCGCTGTTGAAGCACAGCAGGATGTACATCTGCAGCGTGGACACGTGGAGGACGCAGTCCCCAAACTGCAGCTCAGCATGGCCCAGCCACGTCCACTGCAGCCGACGGGGCTTCGTGCACTCCCAGCCCAGCTGGCTCTGGCCTGCCGGACGCAGCATCAGTGCAGGGCCGGGGGCCGGCCCCGCCAGGCTCTCCCAGCAACCCCCAGCGCTCCCGCCGCTTCTGGCTGAGCTGCTGTGGCCCTGGCGAGAGCCGCGCGCGCGCACGTTGCTGCAACACTCACGCCGCCTGCAGAAGTTGGCAAACTCGTCCAGGGGCGAGCTCAGCGCCGCCGAGAAAAACCTCCCGGGTTCGTCCATGTAGCAGAACGGGGAAACGGGCCAGCAGCGTGGGGACAGGGCCAGCACCTTCACCTCCGGCTCATGCACCACAGAGGCTGTCCCCGGTGCCTGGGTGTGTGGACGTGAGGGCAGCTCAGGATCCCTGCGAGGAACGCGGGCAGCCCCCAGCCTCCCCACCCCACCAGCACACTCACCCCATCCAGCCCCGTGTCCAGCTCCAGCAGCCGCCTGTCCTGCTCCTGCAGCTGGAAGAGGTAAAACTGCTGCTGGAGCTCCTCCGACTCAGCCAAGTTGCTCAGCATATCCTGGGGGAAGCGGCTGGGGAAGCACAGCCCGATCTGCTCCACGACGGCTCCTTCCAGCCAAGATGGCCCTCGCGCCAGGAGCCGGTCCCCCAGGTAGTGCCTGCCACAGACGCCAGCGTCACGTCAGGGCCGGCCCGAGCCCCGTGGCCATCGGCCACCCACCAGGAGACTGAGGTGGCCCCGGCTCCAGCCTCGCCGCAAGGCGCACAGCCCCCGGCAGCACCCGTCTCCCCTCCCTCTCGCCAGCGGGGAACGGGCCTCTGCAGACGCGCAGCGCCTGCGGGCCCCCGCAACCTTTCCCTCTGCACGCCAGCGCAGGGAAAAGCCAAGCGGGAGCACCAGGAGCACCACCGCCACACCAGGCCAGGCTCAGCCACGGCCTCAGCGCCACCCGCGCCTCCCCCGCCCGCCACACCAGCCGCACCAGGCCCTCTGCTTCCGTGGAGACACGGCACCCTCACCGGTAGAAGTGCTCAAAGGTGTGGGCGAGCTCCAGGCCGCTGAAGACGACGAAGGGCTCCAGGATCTGCTGCAGCTGCTGCAGCGGCCCTGTGCTGCCCGCAGCCCCACGGAGCTCCTGGATCCGCCCGTCAAGGTAGCGGGCAAACTGCTCACTCACCTGCGGAGGGACAGGGCTGGCTGCGGAGGGGGCTCGCTGGCTGCCCGCAGGGCCAGGCCGCGGGGAACAGCATGGGGGAGCAGCTGGGAAACCCTGGGGCTCTCGGGCAGGGGCTCTCGGGTGCCCAGGCACCCGCCCCAGGCAGGAGCGCGCCCCGTCTGGGGCCGACGCAGGGCAGGGTGCCGTGGCTCAGCAGGGGGCCAGGGCAC